>JAPDOI010001355.1:0-191062 GCA_029168955.1 Aplectana chamaeleonis
GAAGGAGAGAAGGAAAGAGAAGGAAAGAGAAGAGGAGAAGGAGAAGGAGAAGAAGAGCAGGAGGAAGGAGAAGAGAAGGAAAGGAGAAGAAGAAGAAGGAAGAAGAAGAGAAGAGAAAAGAAGGAGGAAGAAGAAGAAAAGAAGAGGAGAAGGAGAAGGGAAAGGAGGAACAAAGAAGAAGGAAGAGGAGGAGATGATGAAGGAGAAGAAGGAGAGAAAGGAGGAAGGAAGGAGAAAGAAGAAGAAGAAGAAGAAGAAGAAGAAGAAGAAAGAAGAGGATGAAGAAGATTAAGATGGAAGAAGAAAAAGAAGAAGAGAAGGAGAGAAGAAGGAGAAAGGCAGGAGGGAGGAAGAAGAGAAGGAGAAGGAGAAGGGGAGAAGGAGGAGAGAGGAAAGGAGAAGGGAGAAGAGAAGGAGAATGAAGGAGAAGGAGAAGGAAAAGGAAGGAGGAAGAAGGAGAAGGAGAGAAAGGAGAAGAAGGAGGAAGGAGAAGAAGGAGGAGAAGGAGAAGAAGGAAGGAAAGGAATAGAAGAAGGAGAAAGAAGAGAAGAAGAAGGAGAAGAGATGAGGAAAGAAGAAGAAAGAAGATGATGATGATGATGATGAAAGAAGATAGAAGAAGATTAAGATGAAGAAAGAAGAAAAGAGAAGAAGGGGAGAAGGAGAAGGAGAAAGGAAAGGAGGGAAGAGGAGAAGGGGGAGAAGGAGAAGGAGAAGGAGAGAGGAAAGAGGAGAAGAAGAGGAGAAAGAAGGAGGAAGAAGAGAGGAAGGAAGAAGGATGAAGAAGGAGGAGTAGAGGATGAAGAGAAGGAGAGAAGAAAGAAGGAAGAGAGAAAGGAGAAGGAGGAGAAGGAGAATGATATGGAGAAGGAGAAGAGAGAAGGAGAATGAGAAGAGGAGAAGGAGAAAGGAGAAGGAGAAGGAAGGAGAAGGAGAGGACAGGAGAAGGAGGAGAAGGAGAAGGAGAAGGAGAAGAAGGAGGAAGGAAGAAAGAAGGAGAAGAAGGAGAAAGGAGAAGGAGAAGAAGGAGGAAAGGACAAGGAGAAGAAAGGAGAAGAGAAGAAGAAGAAGAAGAGAAGGAGAAGGAGAAGGAGAAGGAGAAGAGGAGAAGAAAGAGAGGAGAAGGAGAAAGGAGAAAGGAAGGAGAAGGAGATGAAGAAGAAGAAGGAGGAAGGAGAAGATGAAGAAGAAGAAGGAAGAATGAAGAGGAGAACAGGAGAAAGCAGAAGGAGAAGAGAAGGAGAAGGAGAAGGAGAAGAGAAGGAGAAAGGAGAAGAGGAGAAGGAGGAAGGAGAAGAGAAGAGGGATGGAACAAGAACAAAGGAACAAGGAGGAACAGAAGGATGAAAAGATGATGAGGAGAAGGAGAAGAGAGGAGAAGTCGATGAGAAGAGAACAGAGGGAAGACAGGAGAAGGAGAGATAAAGGAAGGAGAAGGAGAGGAGAAGGAGAAGGAGAAGGAGAAGAGGAGGGAAGGAGAGAAAGGAAAGAAGGAGACTGGAAGGGAGGAGATGATATATGGAGGAGAGGAGAAAGAAGAGAAGGAGGGAAGGAGAAAGGAGAAGGAGAAGGAAGGAGGAAAGGAGAAGGAGAGAAGGAGGAAGGAGAAAGGAGAAGGAGAAGGAGAAGAGGAGAGAAGGAGAAGGAGAAGGAGAAGGAGAAGGAGAGAAAGGAGAAGAAGGAGAAGAAGAGAGAAGGAGGAGAAAGGAGAAGAAGAAAAGAAGAAAGCGGAAGAAGAAGAGCGCGGAGGAAGGGAGAAAGGGAAGAAGAGGAGAAGAGGAGAAAGGAGAGGAAAGAAGGAAGGAAGAGGGGAGAAGAAGAAGGAGAAGAGAAGAAGGAGAAGGAGAAAGGAGAAAAAGAAGACAGAAGAGGAGAAGGAAGAGATGAGAAGGAGAAGGAAGAAGGAGAAGGAGAAGGAGGAGAAAGGAGAAGGAAGGGAGAAGGAGGAAGGAGGAGGGAGAGAAGAGAAAGGAGAAGGAGGAGAAGAGGAGAAGGAGAAGGGTCGAAGAAGTAAGGAAGAGGAGAAAGGAGAAGGAGAAAGGAGAAGAGGAGAGGAAAGGAGAAGGAGAAAGGAGAGGAGAAGGAGAGAAAGGAGGAGAGGAAGGAGAAGGAGGGGAATGAGAAGGAGAAGGAGGAAGAGAAGGAGAAAGGAGAAGGAAGTAAGGAGAAGGAGGAAGGAAAAAGGAGAAAGAGAAGGGAAGGAGAAGGAGAAGGAGATGGAGAGAAGGAGAAGAAGAAGAACAGAAAGGAGAAAGAAGAAGGAGTCAAGGGAGACGGAGACGGAAGGAGAAGGAGAAGGAGAGAAAGGAGAAGGAGAAAGGAGAAGGAGAAGGAGAAGGAGAGAGAAGGAAGAAGGGGAGATGGAGAAGGACGCTAGCGCGCGCGCGCCGCCGCGCCGCCGCGCCGCCGCCGCCGCGCCTTCCGCCTGCGCCGCGCCGCGCCGCGCCGCGCCGCGCCGCTTTCCGCGCGCCGCGCCGCCTGCCTGCGCCTGCCCGGAGGAAGGAGGAGAAGAAGAAGAAGAAGGAGAAGGAAGGAGAAGGGAGAAGGAGAAGGAGAAGGAGGAAGGAGAAGGAGAGAAGAAGGAGAAGGAGAAGGAGAAGAAGGAGAAGAGGAGAAGAAGAAGGAGAAGAGGAGAAGGAGAAGGAGAAGGAGGAAAGGAGAAGAGGAGAAGGAGGAAGGAAGGAGAAGGAGAAGAGGAGAAAGGAGAAGGAAGAAAGGGGAGAAGAAGAGAAGAAGAAGGAGGAGAAGGAGAAGGAGAAGGAGAAGGGAGAGAAGAGAAGGAGAAGGAGAAAGGAGAAGGAGAGAAGGAGAAGGAGAATAGAATAGAGAAGGAGAAGTTTATAATGAGAAGGAGATGAAGAAGAAGAAGAACTAATGAGAACGAGAAAGGAGAAGGAGCAGTTTATAGCTATGAATGAGAAGGAGAAGAAGGGAGAGAAGGAGAAGGAGGAGGAGGATGAGGGAGAAGAAGAAGAATAGAATGAAGAAGAAGAAGAAAGAGGAAAGAAAGAAGGAGAAGGAGAACTATAAACTATAAGGATAATATAAGGAGAGAAAGAGCATGAGAATATAGTGAGAAGGAGACGAAGAAGAGAAAGAAAGAAGGAGAAGAAGAAGGAGAACTGAGAATGAGCAAGATGTGGAGAATAGAATATACTGATAAATAGCTGATAAATAGGAGCAGGATAAATAATGAGAATGATAGCTGAGCATCTTATGAATGAGACTTAAATAAATAAAGGAGAAATAAATAGGCTGAGTGAACCATAAGATGATAGCTCTATAAAGGAGCAGCTGTATGTAGATGATAAAGGAGCAAGAAGGCCTGATAGCTGATAAAGGAGCAGAAGAAATAAGAGGAGAAGAATAAGGCTAAGAAGAAGAAGGAGAATGAGAATGATGAAGGAGAAGATAGAATGAGAAGGAGAAGATATGATAGCTGATAGCTGATAATATAAATGAGAAGGAGCATGAGAATAGGCTGATAATGATAATGATAGCTAAGAAGGAGCAAGGAGAAAGATAATGATAATGAGAATGGAGAAGAATGAAGGAGAAGGAACAGGCTTGTAACAGAAGGAGAATGTATGGGCATAGAAGATGAGAATGATAAATATAAAGGAGGTGATAGATGAGAAGGAGAATGACAATGATAGTGAGAATGATAATGAGCATGATAATGAGTAAGGAGAATTATAGGCTTATAATGAGAAGGAGAAGGAGAAGGAGAAGGGGAAGGACAGAGACTGAGGAGAATGAGAAGGAGGAATGAGAAGGAAGAAGGAGAAGAAGAAGGAAGAAGAAGAAGAAGAATAATGAGAAGAAGATGATGAAGAAGAAGAAGAGGAAGAAGAAGATGATGATGAAGAAGAAGAAGAAGAAGAAGAAGAAGAAGAAGAAGAAGAAGAAGAGCAGGAGAAGGAGCAAGAGAAGGAGAAGGAGAAGGAGAAGGAGAAGGAGAAGGAGAAGGAGAAGGGAGAAGGAGAGGAGAAGGGAGAAGGAGAAGGAGAAGAAGAAGGAGAAGGAGAAGGAGGGCAAGGGAGAAGGAGATGAAGAAGAAGAAGAAGAAGGAGAACGAGAAGGAGGAAGGAGAAGGAGGAAGCAGAAGGAGAAGGAGAAGAAGGAGAAGGGAGAAGTTAGGCTGGAGGAGGCAAAGAAGAAGAAGAAGAAGAGAGGAGAAAGGAGAAGGAGAACTGAGAACGAGAAGGAGAAGGAGAAGGGAGAAAAGAGAAGGAGTGAAGGAGAAGGGAGAAGGAGATGTAAGAAGAAGAAGAAGAAGGAGAACTGAGAAGGAGAAGGATAGCTATAGCTGAGAAGGAGAAGGAGAAGAAGGAGAAGGAGAAGAAGCAAGGAGAAGGAGAAGGAGAAGGAGATGAAGAAGAAGAAAGGAAGAAGGAGAACTGAGGAAGGAGAAGGAGAAGGAGAAGAGAAGAGAGAAGGAGAAGGAGGAGAAGGAGAAGGAGAAGAAGGAGGAGAAGTACAGCCAGGCCAAATAGAAGAAGAAGAAGATGGATAGATGAGCAAGAGAAAAAAGAAGGATAATAGATAATTAGAAGGAGGAAAGAGAAGGAGGAGGAGGAAGGAGAGCTTATAGGGAGAAGGAGAAGGGGAGAAGGAGAAATGAGAAGGAGGAATGAGAACATGTGAGAAGGAGAGAATGATGAGATGATAGGCCAGAAGGATACAAGGAGAATAGGGAAGGAGCAGGACTGAGGAGGAGAAGAAGGAGAAGAAAGGAAGGGAGAAGAAGAAGGGAGAAGTCAGCCAGAGCTGATGAATATGTTATAGCTGAGAATGATAGCTGAGAAGATAAATGAGATGATGATGAAGAAGAAAGCAGATGATAACAGAGAAGAGACAGGGGAGAAGGAAGGATAGGAGAAGGAGAGGGGGTAAGGGGAGACGAGGAGAAGGAGGAAGAAGAAGGAGGAAGAAGGAAGAAGGAGAAGAAGAAGGAGGAGATGAGAAGAAGAAGAAGAAGGAGAAGGAAGATGATGAAGAAGAAGAAGGAGAAGAAGATGATGATGAAGAAGAAGACAGAAGAAGAAGAAGAAGAAGAAGAAGAAGAAGAAGGAGAAGGAGAAGAAGAAAGGAGAAGGGAGAAGGAGAAGGAGAAGGAGGAACAAGGAGAAGGAGAAGGAGAAGGAGAAGGAGAAGGGAGAAGGAGAAGGAAGAAGAGGAGAAGGAGAAGGAGGAAGGAGATGAAGAAAGAAGAAGAAGAAGGAGAAACAGAGAAGGAGAAGGAGAAGGAGAAGCAGAAGGGAGAAGGAGAAGGAGAAGGAAGGAGAAGGAGAAGAAGGAGGAAGAAGAAGAAGAAGACGGAGAAGAGGGAGAAGGAGAAGGAGAACGAGAACGAGAACGAGAAGGAGAAGGAGAAGGGAGAAAGAGGAAGGAGAAGGGAGAAGGAGATGAAGAAGAAGAAGAGGGAGAAGGAGGAACAGACACAGGAGAGAACGAGAAGGAGAGAAGCAGAAGGAGAAGGAGAAGAAGGAGAAGGAGAAGAAGAAGGAGAAGGAGGAAGGAGAAGGAGAAGGAGATGAAGAAGAAGAAGAAGGAGAACGGAGAAGGAGGAGGGAGAAGGAGAAGGCAGAAGGAGAAGGAGAAGAAGGAGAAGGTGAAGGAGAAGAAGGAGGAGAAGAAGAAGAAGAAGAAGAAGAGGGAGAAAGGAGGAGGAGAACTCAGAGAACTATAGCTGAGAAGAGAAGGAAGGAGAAAGAGCAAGGAGAAGGAGAAGGAGAAGAGGATATGAAGGAGAAGGAGAAGGGTCAGGAAGGAGAAGGAGAAGGAGAAGAGAAGGAGAAGGGGAGAAGAACCGGAGACAAGGAGAAGGAGAAGAAGGAGGAGAAGAAGAAGAAGAAGAAGAAGAAGGAGAAGGAGATGAGTGAGAAGGAGAACGAGAATCCAGAACGAGAACGATAAGGAGAAAAGAAATGAAGGAGAAGAAGAGAAGGAGGAAGGAGAAGGAGAGGGGGGGAGGCCAGAGCATGAGAGGAGGAGGGAATGAGAAAGGAGAAGGAGAAGGAGAAGCGATGGGAAGGGGAAGGAGCTTAGGAAGGACTAGGATGAAGGAGAAACCAGGGGAGCAAGGAGAAGGAAGAAGGGAAGGGAGGGAAGAAGAAGGAGGGAGGGAGAAGGAAGAATAGGCAAACAAGGGCCAAGGAGAAGAAGATGACTGAATAGCTGAAGAAGGAGAAGAAGAAAGGATGATGATGAAGAAAGAAGAAAGGGAAGAACAGGAAGAAGAAGAAGAAGCAAGGAGCAAGGAGAAGGGAAAAGGAGAAAGGAGGAAGGAGAAGGAGAGAAGGATAGCGATAGGCTGAGAAGGAGAATGGAGAAGGAGAAGGAGCAAGGAGAAGAAGAGAAGGGAGAAGGAGATAGATGATATTTATAATGAGATTAAATAAAGAAATAATAAAGAAGGAGAAGCAGAGGAGAAATAGAGAGCCAGCAAGGAGAAGGAGAGCAAATGATAGTTTAGGAGAAGAAAGAAGAATGAGGACAAGGAGAATACAGACAGGAAGGAGAAGAGGATAAGCAGAAGGAGAGGAGGGAGGTTGTTGAGAAATTTAGGAGGAGAATGGAGAGGGAGCAAGGAGAAGGGAGGATGATAGAAGCCATAGGGGATAGGGAGAATGGAAGGGAGAAGGGAGAAGGGAGAAGGAGAATGAGAAGAGTGCTTACAATAGATGGGGAGGAGGGAGGCTTAGGGAGGGAGGGAGAAGGGAGGGAGGGAGAATGAGGAAGGAGAGGGAGAATGAGAAGGAGAAATGAGAAGGAGAAGGAGAAGGAGGACAGGAATAGAGAAGGAGGAGAGAAGGATGAGAGAGGAGAGGGATAGGCTGAGGGGAGAAGAAATATAGATACAAGAAGGAATATAGCCATGATGAAGAATACAGAAGGAGCTAAAGGAGAATGAAGGAATATAGTGAGTAATGATAGGTTGAGAAGAAGAGGAAGGAGAAGATGAGAGAAGGAGAAAGAGGAAGGGGAGAAGGAGAAGGAGGAAGGGCTGAAGGAGAAGAGGAGGAAGAGAAGGAGAAGGAGAAGGAGAAGGGGATAGCTGAGAAGAAGATAGCTGAGGAACAAGGCAATGAGGGAGGAAACTAGGAAGAAGGAGAATGGAGAAGAGGAGGCAGTGAAGAAGGAAGAAGGGGAGAATAAGGGGAGATAATAAATGAGAAGGAGAATAAGGAGCAGGAGAACAAGAAGGGAAGACATGAGAATAGCTACATACAAATAAGAATAAATACAATGAGGGAGGGAAGATGAGATGAAGAAGAAGAAGAAGGAGATAGGAATAATAAAGGAGGGAAGCCTGAGGAGAGGAGGAAGGAGAAGAAGAAGGAGAGGGAGAAGGGAGGGGGATGGAGAAGGAGAAGGAAGGAACGAATGAGCACATAGAAGAAGAGGAAGGAGAAGCAGGAAGGAGAAGGGAGAAGGAGAAGGAGAACGGAGGAGAGAGAAGGAGAAGGAGAAGGGAGAAGGAGATGGGGGCAAGGAAGAAGGAGAAGGAGAAGGAGAAGGAGAAGGAGAAGGCTGAGAAGGAGAAGGAGAAGGAGAAGGAGAAGTGGAGAAGGAAGGAGAAGGAGAAGGATGGGAAGGGAGAAGGAGTGAAGAATGAGGAGAAGGAGATGAAGAAGAAGAAGAGGGAGAAGGAGAAGAAGAGAAAGAAGAACGAGAAGGAGAAGGAGAAAGAGGAACAGAGAGACAAGGAAGAAGGGAGAAGGAGAAGAGAGAAGGAGAAGAGGAGGAATGAGAAGGAGAAGGAGAAAGAAGGAGGAGAAGGAGAAGGAGAAGGAGGGAGAGAATGGGGGGAAGGAGAAGGAGGGAGGGAGAAGGGGAATAGAGCAAATAAAGGGCAGGACAGGGAGGAGGGGAGGGAGTTTGGAGCCAGCTAAATAGCCAGCTGGGCCAAGAAGGATGATGAAGAAGCCAAATAGGAAGGAAGAAGAAGAAGAAGATGAAGGGGAAGAAGAAAGAAGAAGAAGAAGAATAGAAGGAGGGGAAGGAGCAAGGAGAACGAGAAGGAGAAGGGAGAAGGAGAAGGAGGAGTTGAGAGAGGGAGAAGGGGGGAGAAGGAGAAGGAGAAGGAGGGGAGAAGGAGAAGGAGGAGAATGAGAAGGAGAAAGGAGATGAAGGAGAAGCAGGAAGGAGAAGGAGAGCAGAAGGAGAAGGAGAAGGAGAAGAAGGAGGAGAAGAAAGAAGAAGAAGAGAAGAAGAGGGAGAACAGGAGAAGGAGGAAGGGGGGCAGAGGGGGGGGGACTGAGAACGAGAAGGAGGGAAGGAGAAGGAGGAAGGAGGGAATATAGAAGGAGAAGGAGAAGGAGAAGGAGAATGAGAAGGAGAAGGAGAAGGAGAAGGAGAACAGGCATGAGCAGACTATAATGGGAGCAGCCAGCTGAGGAAGAAGAAGAGGGAGAAGAATAGCTTAGAGCAGTTAAACAGGACAGCTGAGGGAGGGAGAACGATGATGAAAGAAGGAGAAGGGAGAAGGGGAAGGATGATGAGTGAAGGAAGAAGGGAAGAAGAAGAAGAAGAATAAATAGGCCAAAGAAGAAGGAGAAGGAGGGAATAAAGGAGAAGAAGGAGGGGGGGAGTGAGAAGGAGAAGGAGAAAGGAGAAGGAGAAGGAGAAGGAGAAGGAGAAGGAGTAAGGAGGCTATAAGGAGGAAGGAGAGAAGGAGATCAGAACAGGAGATAGCTGAGATGGAGAAGGAGGAAGAGAGATGAAGAAGAAGAAGAAATGGAGAGGAGGAGAAGGAGAAGGAAGGAGATGGGAAGAAGGAGGGACAAGGGGAGAAGAAGAAGATGGGGAGGAAGGCGGGGAGAAGAAGGAGAAGGAGGATCAGGGGAGAAGAAGGGGAGGAGAAGGGAAGAAGAAGAAGAAGAAGGGAGGGAGAAGGAGAAGGGGAACGAGAATGGGAAGGAGAAGGAGAAGGAGAAGGGGAGGGAGAAGAAGAAGGAGTAGGAGAAGGAGCAGGAGAACAGGAACCAAGGAGAAGGAGAAGGAGAAGGAGAAGGAGAAGGAGAAGGAGAAGGAGAAGGAGAAGCAGAAGGAGAAGCAGAAGGAGAAGGGAGAAGGAGAAGGAGCACAAGGAGAATGGAGAAGAGAAGGCTAGAAGGAGAAGAAGGGAGAAGGGAGAAGAAGGAGAAGAAGAAGGAGAAGAAGAAGAAGAAAAGAAGAAGAAGAGGAGAAGAAGAAGAAGAAGAAGAAGGAGGGAGAAGGAGAAGGAGAACGAGAACGAGAAGGAGAAGGAGGAAGGAGTAAAGAAGGAGAAGGACAGAAGGAGGAAGGAGAAGGAGAAGGAGTGAATGAGGAGAAGGAGAAGGAGAAGGAGAAGGAGAAGGAGAAGGAGAAGGAGAAGGAGAAGGAGGAAGGAGTGAGAAGGAGAAGAAGGAGAGGAGAAGGAGAAGGAGAAGAAGGAGAAGGAGAAGAAGGAGAAGAAGAAGAAGAAGAAGGAGAAGAAGATGATGAAGAAGAAGAAGGGAGAAAGAAGAGGAAGATGATGATGAAGAAGAAGAAGATAAAGGGAGGGGGAGGAAGAAGGAGGGAAGGAGGGGAAGGAGAAAGAAGGAGAAGGGGGGAGGGAGGAGAGGGAGAAGGAGAAGGAGAAGGAGGAAGGAGAAGGGAGAAGAGAGAAGGAGAAGGAGGAGGGAGAAGGAGAAGGAGAAGGAGAAGGAGAAGAAGAAGGAGAAGGAGAAGGAGAAGGAGAGGAAGGAAGGAAGAAGAAGGAGAAGGAGAAGGGGAAGAAGAGGAGGGAGAAGGAGAAGGAGAAGGAAAGAAGGAGAAGGAGAAAGAGGAAGGAGAAGAAAGGAGAAGGAGAAGAAGATGATGAAGGAGAAGAAGAAGAAGAAGATGAGAAGGAGAAGGAAGGAAGAAAGAAGAAAGATGGAAGGAGAAGGAGAAGGGAGAAGGAGAAGGAGAAGAGGATAAGGAGAAGGAGAAGGAGAAGGAGAAGGAGAAGGAGAAGGAGAAGAAAGAAGAGAAGGAGAAGGAGAAGGAGGAGGAGGAGGAGAAGAAGAAGGAGGAGACAAGGAGAGGAAAGGAGAAGGAGAAGGAATAGGAGGAGAAGGAGAAGGAGGAAAGGAGGAGAAGGAGGAAGGAGAAGGAGAAGGAGGAAGGAGACAGGAGGCAGGAGAAGGAGGAGAAGGAGAAGGGAGAAGGAGAAGGAGAAAGAAGAAGAAAGAAGAAGAGGGGGGGAGAAGGAGAGAAGGAGAAGAAGAAGAAGGAGAAGGAGAAGGATTTAAGGAGAAAGAAAGGAGAAGGAAAGGAGAAGGAGAAGGAGAAGAAGGAAGAAGGAAGGAAAGGAGAAGGAGAAGGAGAAGGAAGGAGAAGGAGAAGGAGAAGGGAAGAAGGAGAAAGGAGATAGAGGAGAAGGAGAAGGAGAAAGAAGGAGAAGAAGGAGAAGGAGAAGGAGAAGGAGAAGGAGAAGGAGAAGGAGAAGGAGAAGGAGAAGGAGAAGAGGAGAAGGAGAAGGAGAAGAAGAAGAAGAAGAGGAGAAGGAGAAGGAGAAGATAGGGAGAAGGAGAAGGAAAGTGGAGGATCAGAAGAGGGAGAAGGAGAAAGGAGAAGGAGGAAGGAGAAGGAGGAAGGAGTAAGGATAGAGGAGGAGGAAGGAGAAGGAGAAGGGGAAGGAGAAGGAGAAGGAGAAGGAGGAGGAGAAGGAGAAGAAGGGAGGAGAGGGAGAAGGAGAAGAAGGAAGGGGAGAAGGAGAAGGAGAAGGAGGGGAGAAGGAGAAGGAGAAGGAGAATGAGAAAGAGGAAGGAGAAGGAGAAGGAGAAGGAGAAGGAGAAGGAGAAGGAGAAGGAGAAGGAGAAGGAGGAAAGGAGAAAGGAGAAGGAGAAGGAGAAGGAGAAGGAGAAGGAGAAGGAGAAGGAGGAGAAGGAGAACGAGAAGGAGAAGGAAGGAGAAGGAGAAGGAGAAGGAGAAGGAGGAGAAGGAGAAGGGAGAAGAGGAGAGAAGGAGAAGGAGAAAGGAGAGGAGGGAGAAGGAGGGAGAAAGGGAGAAAGGAGAAGGAGAAGGAGAAGGAAAGGAGAAGGAGAAGGAGAAGGAGAAGGAGAAGGAGAAGGAGAAGGAGAAGGAGAAGGAGAAGGAGAAGGAGAAGGAGAAGGAGAAGGAGAGGGAGAAGGAGAAGGAGAAGAAGAAGGAGGGACATCACTTCAGAACCCTCTTTACACCACATTCTTCAAACTTTGCGGCTGCTCTTTTTGTAATTTTCTTTTCGTGTGGGTCCTCTGTTTTTTTTTCTCCACTCTTCTATTTGGTTATCTATTACAATTTCTTTCACCGATTTGTTGAATATCAATTTTTTTCTTTAGTTTTCTTCTTCTGAAAATAGCGAACATACCAAAATACCATGGGATTTCCAAGTTAGTAAATTCTGAGAGTATTCGAGCTCTCAACTTTGAACAATATATTTTAAATTCCTACTACTGCAACTACCGGGCTTCGATCTTTCTCGAAGCCCGGTAGATGCAGTAGTAGGATTTAAAATATATTTTTCAAGAAATTTCCTAAAGAAGTATCAGAACGACGTTTGAAATTAAGATTGCTCATTCGAATGAATCTCGAGCGATTCAGTTCTGATCGATATACGCAACCTCCACACCTGCAGCCAGGAGTTTGGCCGCTGGCTGCAGGTGTATACCGGCCGGAAGTCCACATTTTGTAACGTTTTTGTCACGAGAGTAGTATATTTGAGTCCCAACGTGATCGATTTACCCTATACACAAACATTCACAGCCTAAGATGGAGGCTGAACACCGCTACAGCATAATGGCTCACTCCTTTCTCCAGGTGTGGTTCCGCCGGAACTCGACAATTTTGAAACTAGGAGCCACGAGAGTAGGGCAGTTGAGTCCAGCGTGGTCGCTTTACTCTCTACTGGAACGTTCACCGTCTTAGAGTAATTCCGAAGACCGCTACACTGATGGCGCATTAGTGCTGGACAAGGCCAACAGCTGCCCGTGTTGAACAATTTTGTAGACCCACAGCATATACGATGCGCAGTTTGCCTCTGCCGAACGTCGATTAAACGAACCAAGTTGGGAAATCGGCAAACAAAGTGGTGTAAAACCATTTTTGTACGGTTGGTTAGGAGCCCCAATTTTCAGTAAAGTACATTCATTAGTACATGTGTATTACTGTGTGTTAACTGTGGAGAATCGGGCGAAAAGTTGTCCGGAATTCTCTAGAGTCTGCGGAAGTTGTACTGCCTGCAGAACAACTTTTCGTCCGATTCTCGACAACTAGTTTTACCTGAATAGTTAAAAAATTGACTGGAGAGTTACTTGAAATAGTTCAACAGTTTCTATTACCTAAATTTGCATTTGTTTCTGCCTGGGAATGTCAAAGAATTTGACTATGCACACACGAGACTCCGATCTTTTTGGGTGAAGCTGTGCACGTGTGCAAGAAGCCTCAACTTAGGAACTTGACAACTCTAATTTTAGCCCGTTTCATGCCCTGTAGCCTCCATGGTTTTTCAACCGTTTGCAGACCAAACCAATTTTTATGATTTTCTCAACAACTTTTTCTTTGCGACCACTGCCTTTAAAGGCACAGGACAACCAAGAAACTAATTTTCAGATTTCATGCTTATCTAAGAGAGAGTCACACGCTGATCATAGTGGTATCTCTGAAATCGTCCAAGACCCCCTTTGAACCGAGTTATGCCTCTTCAAAGAGGCCTAGATTTTGAGGTTGAAAAATTGGTGGACGAGTTGTCTCAGGTCTGTATTTCTCTTCATTCGCAATCGTTGCGTGAGAGAAAGCCAGGATAAGGAGACAGTCCGGTAATGGACTGAAGAACGACGAGTTCGAAAATCTGTTAGGGGGTCGGGCCTGTGGTGGTAAGCGAAGGGGGTCGGGCCTGTGGTGGTCGCCTATATCTCGCTTATTTGGAGGAAATGAGATCTGGAATTCGGCATACGTTATACAGGAGGAGTCTTCTACACAATCACACGAAAATCTCAAAATTCATATCTGTGGGTGTACTGTGCCTTTAATGATGGATTATCGAGTGATGAACGTGCTAGCCATGTTGGCCTCCGCAGCCACAAAGTTAGCTGCAGTTTTAGCCCTTACTTCAGTTATTCGCCCACTTGTTCAGGGCTTCTAGGCTTGTTGTGCTTCTGCACTTGATATCGAACCCACATTTTTGTGTGAGGCGGGTCCGAAGTGGATAAGTTTAAACTGCGTGCTGCGTAGATGTATTTAAGCCGTTGGAAACAGAGAGCGTGCTGCGTAGATGTATTGAAGCCGATGGAAACAATCTCAAACACTTACTTATTCACCTTGCTCTGGTGAAGTTTTGGTCTCTAAAAGAGAGTTGACTCGTCGACTTACAAGTGGTACTGGGCGCCGGAACACTAAAGGCAGTATTCACGATGGAAATCGTTTATCTGTTTTTTCGCCTATGTCGAACACGGCCCCATGCTTATTCCAACAATGTTTCTGAAATCGTACAAGGCCTTCTGGGAACGGAGTTATGGTCCTAAAAGGTTGAGCTAAGGAAACATGGTGGATCCGAGGCTTGTAACTTCCGTCTTTTTGCAGCCGATCTATGCGAGCTGACCTGAATAAAGAGAGAAGCTGAGAATGAAGGAAAGAACAGGGCTAATGATTGCAAATCATCGCTCATCTCACGATCTCGAGTTTTCATTTGTTCACACCGGTGGGCGTGTGTTGCGCTTTTGGGGTTTGCCTTGCGCTCGAAGAGGGGACTTCGGAGGCTCTTTTAGAGCGTTTCCTAGCTCGTTTTCATGCGTTCTTTCGACGACAATGTTACAATGTGCCCCTCCACTAGCCACTCCTAGTGGGAACTGAAACAATTTTTTTATCGTGAACACCTCCTTTAAGAGCATTGATCAATTAGCAAACGAGAACTAGCTAGGACCTGTCTAATCACTTTTTTATGGAAACGCTATAGATCTCATCCCAGACCATCTGTATCGAATTCAAATTGTAAAGTTAGCGGCGCAGTGTGTTTATGTGAATGGTCCGCTACTCAATCCGTGTCTCGTTTTTCGTCTGAGAACCATTCCAATTGAGAATGTTTTTCTGAGCAAGGCTGAGTCATATGCACTAATGTAAGTGTCGGAGGGAGGTATTTCCAATATGATTGAGATTGAATCATGCTGCATTCTGGGTGTTTCGCGTCATGAGCAAATAATGGCGAGGCTCGCAGTTGTGGTCCAGCATTCATCGATCTTATTCACCTTACCAGCCTGTTTATTCAAGACCTTCCGGATCCTTACTTAATCTCCGCCTTCATATTGTTCTTCGATATCGATCAGTGCTTATCGCTCCGCTTCAGTGACAATCACCTTTGGAAAATCACTTCAATCGACAACAAAGTGTTGTAAAGAGAAATTGAATCCGTAAACAATAATAGAGCAAAGACTATCGACACACAGTTTTTCGAGGCTCATACTTTCGCATGAGACTCCACATTTGCAGCTCCTGAGGCTATTCACTTGGGGCTTCCGTTTTATAATAGTAGGAGGTTACAACCATCATTGACACGTGTTTTATGCACGTTTTAAGCAACAACGCCAGAGGCTTGCTCTTGTTATTTAAACCATTTTAACCGCATATTGTGCATACCACATAGTTTTATATTGCTATCTGAACTATAGTTCAAGCATCACTCTCTGACATTTTGACAACGACCTCGGTAACCCCTTGTTTCAGTTCATTTGTCCCGACCTTTCAGCCACTTCCACGCGTAATCCTTCTTCTCATACTCTCCATCTTCTTACAGCTAGTCCTTTTTTTCGTCGGTTATTTGCTTTTCGTCCTCTTTCGTCCGCACATAATCCAAGGGCTTGACAAGGACGGTGTGCCTGTTTTAGGTTACAATGAGTGATAGGGCATAAAAAGTTTATGTAATGAGGAAATTGGCAAAAGGGTGTAAAACCCTACCTACACGACGTGCTCCAGTGGTGACCGCTGACCCAATACCGAGAACGACGGACTTCAATATGACGAGATCTCGGATTTCTCCCTGTTTTTCGAAAAAGAGCCAAGCAACGTTGGAAATTTTCGAAGTGAAGTCCCACTTCCGCTTCGGAAGGTCTTCAGCAATGTTTTTGCTTCAGCCAGTTTTTTTCTATAAAAATCACCTGAAAAACACTTCTTCAGACGGTTGTCAGTATTGCGCTGTAGCATAAGTTCTTGTTGATTTTGAAACCTTATTTTGACTCCTGTTGTAAAACTCGTTCACTGTGGATTTTCAAATTCAGATATATTGTAGCTTCAGGTACAGGTTACTTAAAACTGTTTATATTGCCTCATATGTGCAGCAAACGCCATGGTTGAGTTTTCCGAGGTATATACGAATCAACTATAAAACATCGAAAAATTAAACCGAAAGAATTCGGCAAGAAAAGTCCATAGTTCGCGAAGTAATATGGGTAATTAGGGATTTTCTTGCAGTGTGTAAAGTGTGTCTGAATGAGAATGGCGGCCCATGCGTCCGGCGTGCCGCCGCGTTCGCCGCTCTCGGGCGTGCCTGCGAAACGGCCCCACAGCCTTCGGCTACGAGCGGGGCCGGCCCCGGCTGGCAGCAAACATTGCGCCGATCAATCAGTTCTGCAAAAGGGGGGAGGGAGGATGGCCGCTGTAGGAATCTAACACTCGTCCGAGAGCGGCACATGCGACGGCCGCCTGCCAAGCACGCCGGTCGCGTGGGCCGCCATTCTCATTCGGACACACTTTACATCATAAGTCGTTTGGTGCCATAAAGTCTCCGCATAAGGCTCTATTCA
The DNA here is from genome assembly GCA_029168955.1 of Aplectana chamaeleonis. Lineage (NCBI taxonomy): Eukaryota > Metazoa > Nematoda > Chromadorea > Rhabditida > Cosmocercidae > Aplectana > Aplectana chamaeleonis. Next base: position 15,771 of record JAPDOI010001355.1, read on the forward strand.
TACTACTCAACGCCAGCGCGGCACGCGCGGAACATGACTCCTTTCTACCCGCGTCACGCGCGTGCCGCGCTTCCGAATACAATGAAAACTCCAGCGACGACGCCATGGTGGAGCGGAACAAAGCGGACCTTGAATCTCTCAAACAAACGGTTTCTTTACACGCTTTCACCATCATGGTAGCACAGAATAGTGCTGGAATTAATCACTAAGAAGCGGAAGAAATTGATGATGGATTAATAGAGGAAGTGATGAAAAAGTGGTTACGACTGTCACCGCCATGGAGAAGCGGACGTTACGCGCGTGCCGTGCGGGCGAGGTTTTGGGCCATTCATACACAAACGCCTCGCCCGCGCTGCAGGCTCGTGCCGCGCTGGCGTTGAGTAGTATGAATAGCGCCCAAAGGAGAAACTGCAGAATTTACAATCCAGGAAAAAATGTCAAATTCACCCCATTGGGAATGAGCGGCAATTCGCTTTGGTGCTGTCAGCTAGTCTTTAGAGGAATCAGTTTTCCAACCAACCACGGCCAATTTGTTGCTTCGATGCGATGCGAATGTAAACACTTCAAACCCGTTTTGGGTCGGTTTTTCTCAAATGACCTTTTCAACTTGAGTTTTGACTTCTTAAAGTCCGCATCCGAGCCTTTGCCTGAATTTTTCCAATTTCGTAATGAGACTTTGCACCTTACTCATTTGCGCTTCTCCGCTGACATGAGCCTGCATGACAGAGTAATTTCTTCACATTGGCTAGCTTCCCTTTTAGATCGCCCTTAAAAGAGGGAGAAATAGAAAAAATGAAAAAAATGTAAATTGAAAAAAGCGGTGCGTGGTATTACACTAGGATGCGAAGCAAGCGTAGAACGACACTATCTCAGACAATTAGGAAGTCCGATTCTCTCACGGAACCCTTTCGGTCCGACTACGATGCCAATCGGACGACGAACGAGCCACGGTGCCCATGATTGGAACTGTTGGCCTTTCGGGGCCGCTCCTGATAGGTGATTACGAGTCACGTTCTGATTTTTGACCGCTGAGGGGGTGTCCCCCACGGTTCTCAGTCAAGGAAGCTCCCTCGTTGTCGACCGTGGCGAGCTTGAAGTTCTTGTCGCGGACTGTGGTGGGGGTGACCCCTTGCTGCTGGCCGTGACATGGACCGTTGGGAGAGACCCACTCATATCGAAGTGGTGGGACCTCGTCCCTAAAGCGGATGGGGACCGCGTAACTGTCGAGGGGCTGGCTAAACTGCGGCCCGCCTCGGGATGACAAAGGGACGACGTGCTGCTTCGTGGGAAACGGAGGCACAGCGAAAGTTTTGCTTCTCTGCGTCATGTAATCCCTTTGAATAGACCACGTGCTCCTCGGAACAGCACGTGATGCTGTCCAGGAGCCTTATTTATTCGGCGAGGTATCCAATTAGGAAGCCTATCGTGGCCAACTCGGAGTCCCTAGTTGTCTGAGATTCTACTCTCGTAAATCGTACTTTGCAAAAATGCGGGCTTCCGGTGGGATCAAACCTGCGGCCAGGTGAAACCCCCATACACTGTAGTCTTCAGCGTCCATCTTAGACCTTGAAAGTTTGTATACAGGGTAAATTGACAGCGCTCATACCATATCACCTCTAGGTGGGAGGAAGGGAGAAAGCGGACAAAATTGACCTACTCAGACTCCTGCGGCCGGTCTAACAAGGGAAGTATACAAAGCGTTGTCAGTATCTTTTTGGCATTCATGATAAAAATGCGCGAAATCCCGTCCTGAGCTGCAAGTTCTGTAAACAAGCGTTTTTGGAGCCTCGCGGTAGGGTAAGGGTATCCATAAGGCAATTTTTGAGGTGTTTGTAAAAAGTTTCGAATGTGGCTGAGAACTTGTACCTAGGTGTTGTTAGGGAGCCAAAAACAAATCTGAATTCCGTTTGTCGAGATTCCGAGGTTCACTGTAGGTTGCTATAGAAATTATGGATTAATCGATTGATTTATTCCTAAGGGCTATTCATGTGTACAAAATGAAGGAACAACTATAACTGAAACGGTTAACAAGAACGGGAATATTTGAAGGCATCATAAAAGGCTGAAAATTACTTTCGAACTCTTGTTCTCAATTGGATATCTGAGCCTGGCTGATATCCTCGACAACGTTCGGGGTTCTAAAGTTGCGCCCCCCCCCCATCCCTGAAATGATGACACAAAATAGACGTGTTAGGAATTTGACCGCTTTTAGGGAAGTTTTTGAACAGCTTTTTTTTTCGAAAATGTGTGATTTTTGTGGGACTTTCCGCTAAGGTCCTCTTATTCGTTTGTCTACCTTCAGAACAGCAATAAGAATCGAGACACTTTTTTGCACGTACAGCTTGTCCTCCGGGAAGGAGTCCGGGTGGAAACGGGTGGAGGTGGCCATTATTCAACGGCACTGCGTGTTAGATGCGGATCACCAGTGATTTTTACCAATCTCGCCGAGGAGTTTTCTTTTAATTTTTAAAATTAATCGTGTGGTTCCGGTAGGCAATGAATGTTCAAAGTAGAATCTAAAAGTTGTTGGTGAGAATCTGAAGATTGACTTTTGATCAGTCTTGAACAGTCAACGCGGCAACCCCCGTTCATCTACACCTGCAATAGCCTGGACCCCTTCCCTAGGAACACGCTGCATACTGTCTTGAAGTGGTAGCATACACATTATCACCGGCGAATTTTTACTGAGCAATTTTGAAGCTGTCCTTTCGAACTTTTCAGGAGCGAGAATTCGATTTTGTGGAATATGTACCTCATGGTGAGCTTGAATAATTATTAGATTTTCGGCTGAAACCATATGTTATCGAATGAGGGCTGCAAGCAATGAGCCGACGAAATGGGAAAATGAGACAACACACAGTTTTTTGTCTCTTCCACTTCCGAATTTCCGTTTTCGGCGTTGTTGGTGATTTTTCTTCCGTTTTCGTCACTGATAATCATGGAAAAGATTTCCGCACAGCCCTGGTGCTGATTGATAATGTTCGTCTTTCAGTCAACGTGGACTATAGAGACGCAGGAAGGCCAATCACGTCTCTATGTACTCTCGAAGAGCGTACTCACTTGAAACAAAGTATATCGCGATGATCATAAGAAAAAAAGAAAAATAATCGAACATCTTTCATTCTTTCATGGTATGCCTGTTTGATGTTGGTTTGATTGAATGACTCTCCAGTTCTCCGAGCATTTTTATTTCACACGACTAAGGAGTTTTTCTCGATGATTTTCCTCTCTCCATGTGTCAACACGAGTGTTAATGGCATGTCTTGGGGCTAAATCTGACGGTATGTGCTGTGGGAGCGCAGGAGGCGAACAGCAGATGGACAGTGACATCTGGCGTCCTCGAACAGTTTCTTTGCGTGTCGGCCCAAGCCCTTGCACTAGACAGACACCTCGTCCTCATTCCTGCACTGTCCTCCTTCCTTTCATCATCATCTCTTCTCACTTCTCTACATTCGGAACTTTCAGAATTTTGAACATTTGTATTGTGCAGAATGCTCTAATATGATCATTTTCACGAACATGAACGCATACGTTCTTGGAAGGCGTCGTTCACTCTCGCTGTTGCGTAATTTTGTTAATCGTCGCGATGATCTTTCGAATGTGTTTACACCATTTGACAAATTAGGTTTTCGGAAACCGTTTGACACATATTTCTCGCGTTTCTTTTTCCCTTCTCATTCCTTTTATTGCAGATACTTTTGTTCCGCACAAAAGTCTCTCTTCGCACATTTGAGCACCTCTAAAGAATTGCGTAGCGTCCTCCTCCATTTTTAGATTACGTTTCTTCCGCATACTGTTACGTCTGCATAATGCATGTGCATAATGCGTGCTCGTCCCCTTTCAACGGGCTTACGAATCGATTTCCTTGTTCCATTGAATTGCTTTTCTGAGGCGCTTCCCAGTTCGTGATCCGAAACACGCCAAACTCTTGAAGTATGACTCGCTTTCGCTTGTGCATACTTCACCAGTATGTTGGGGACTGGAACTTACTAGACATTCTATTTTCTTCACCAAAAATTAAGAAGGAATTCTGAGCTTCATGTATGAATCTGAACAATTTAGAGCACCTGCATTAAAATCTTCCTGGGGCCGCATCCATCATTTATAAAAACGTAGTTCAAAAGGCAGGGCTCGCGATAAAAACGATTTTTCAGCTCTCTCCATGAAAATGTAGATTTGGTCATCACAGAACTGAAAAAGTTAAAATTTGGAGAAAAACGCGCGAAAACAAGGTGGAAAGGCTATTTACAGGTGTGCGAAAATTTTTCAAAATGTGGTGTGCGGAAATTGTTAGTGGTGTGCGGAAATTTTTAAAATTTTTCGGAAAATCGAGTTTGTCAGAAAACAGAAAGGCCAAAACGGCCAGAAAACAAAAACGGAAATTTTTTTAGAAAAAATATTGATTTCGTTTCACTTTTTTCTTTAATGAAAAGAAAGTGTAATTCTGAACGCCCGTGTAACACAATATCTACGAGACTGTTCAAATGACCACTATGACATTGATAGTTGCAACGACACATCGGTAGATCATCTTTAAAAACACTTGCTCTGAGAGTTTTAGCCGAGAAATAGCCCACCAGACTCCACGGGGGTTCCTGATGTGCTATTTCTCGGATACTTCTTGATTGTTTCTCAGATATTTCGCTGCTGAGATCACGGCGCTTACGAAATAGCCGGGCAATAACCGAGAAATAACCAAGACGTGACAGGCACACCGACACGCGACGCGGCCTTCTTCGGCTTGTCGAGCGGCCACCTTGACCTCCAGGGGTTGGGCGGGACTCCTGGTGCTAGGCAGTTGGGGAAGAAGTACCGCAAACTCGGACAGTTGACCCTCTGTGGTGTTGACATCCAAATCATGCCTTAGGAATGCGTCGTGTACATATATAGCTTGCAGAGCATTATTTGACGGCCATTACGCGGCGAGCATCATTTGGTGGCCGTTTCTCGGCCGTTTCGCGGCAACAATCTACTTCCCGACCATTTCTCGGCTATCACGCAGAAAGCAGGCATTTCCTAGCTGTTAAAGGCAGTGGTCGCTATCAAATATGCTTGTCGTCTTTTTCTCTCCAAATCCTTTCCTGGGTCTCGAGTAGCAGGACCTATAAGAAAAAATCGCGAAAAAACTACTGTTTTGGGCCAAATATGAAACCTGAACTTTCTTGTCTTTTGATGGTGGACGAGCCCTCTCCACATCATCGGCATCGATGACCTCTTATATCAAGAACATCAGCTAGCTTGAAATTGAATGTCAATCAATGAACCTTCGAATTTATGTACACATCTAGGCAAAAACATTGACTGAAGTGATGCTTTCATTATTGAACTGTTTTTATTCGTTAGATTTGCATTTATTTCGTCCTCTGAATGTCGATGGTTTTTGACTGCTCGGCATGAGACTGCGATCTGTTTCTTCATCGCTGTGCACGTGTGCACGAACTAGCTTCTTTGGGCCCTAGAAACTCTGTTGTAGACCGTTTTTCACCGCGCTACCTTCATAGTTTTTCAGCTGTTTTTGATCTAAGCTGATTTTTGTAGTTTTTCGATAACGTTTTTCATCGTGACCACTGCCTTTATTGACTATTGGTCGTGTGAAACTCTCAGAGCAAGCCAGTACGTCAGCACGATAGGGGTTGCATCCCAGGTCCGAAACCGGATTCAACCCCTCGTTGTCATCAGCGGCTGCTGCTGACAGCTAACGGCAGCAGCTGCTGTCAGTATCGAGAAATTCAATCCCAGCATGCGTTGGAATCATATACCGCTTTTAGCAGCAGCTGTTGGGTTGAATTCCACGTCTGCCCTGTGATGAAACCCCTATTCTGCCGAATTACTACTTTAAGAGTACGTGAGCAGGCTTTGCGATAGAATCGAGTGTTGAGTTCTCTCCATGAGAATGCCGGTCTGGCCATCACAAAAACGAGAACAGAGAAAAGTGGCAGGAAAAATGCACAAAAACAAGTGAAAACGGCTAATTGGTGCTTGTGCGCCTGCCCCCCCCCAATTCGAAAGAAACTCATAAATGCTGGTTTTTCCGTTTATTACCATATTCATGCTTTCGCGAAAGCGGCAAACGCCGCAGAAAATCAGTAGAAAAGTGAGAAATCGGATGTCTGGTACCGCTATCAAATATCTGATTTCTCAGTTTCTATTGATAATTCGCGACATTTGCCGATTCGCAAAAGTATGAATAGGGTGTAAGAGCAAGACGAAAAGCGGCAAAACAAGCATTTATAGAAATATCGGTAATTGTGGGCATGCTGACAACCAGCTTATGTGATGCCCTGATCTACCTTCTCATGAGGATACCACAAAAAGCGTTTTTCTGAGGAACCCTGTCTTTAGCAGCAATCGCAAAATTGAACACAAACAAGGGCAAAATCTCGCAAGCGACCAAATAAGCTGCACTGTTCCACAGAGCTGGTTTTAGTTGATTTTTTTTCTGATTTTCGCTATTTTTTTAGAAAACAGAAACAGAATGGCCAAAACGGCCAGAAAACAACAAACAGAAACCTACCCGCACCCCTGATCCGCACACCCCTGATCCGCACACCCCCCCCCCAATTTACGAGATTTCCATGAATGCTTAATTATCCGTCTCTTATTTTGCTCTTAAAGGCAGGGTTCGCGATGAAAACGAATTCTGAGCTCACTTGATGAGATTGTAGATTTGGTCATCACAGAATAGAAAAGGTGTGAAAAAAACCCTGAAATCTGCTGGGAAAACGCTCAGAAACAAAGTATAACAGCTAATTACAGGTGTCGGCCGGCCCCCTAATTAACGAGATTTTTATTAATGCTTGCTTATCCTTCTTTTTTTCGCTGCTTTAGTGGTCAGTAGTCTCATGCCCAGAAATTACTTTAGAAGCAAAATAAAAGTTGGCAAAACAGGCTTTTACACTAATCTCGATAACTGGGGACGGGAGGACACCAAGCGATAACTTGTTCCTGAGCGGATTTTCTCCACTTTTTTTATTCAATTTCTTTTTTGCGATGGCCAGATCTACCATTTCATGGGGATAGCACAATAACAGATTTTATCGAGAACCCTGCCTTTAAAATAGTCAGTGGTCTCTAGAAAAGCTCGAAGTACTTTAGAAGCAAAACAAAAGAGGGCAGAACAGACATTCAGAGAAATCTCAATTGTGGGGGCGGGTGGACACCAAGCAATAACTTGTTCTTGAGCGTTTTTTTTCGTCCAACTTTTCTAACCAGATCTATGTACCTTCTCATGAGAATAGCACAGCAACCGTTTTTATAGCCAACCCTGTCTTTAGAATACAAGGTTCGCGATAAAATCGATTGTTGTGCTAACCTCATGGAAAGGTAGATGTGGGCATCACAAAAGTGAAAGTAAGCAAAAAATTGGGATAAAAAACGCTTATGAACAAGCTATTGCTTGGTGTCCTCCCGCCTCCAATTATAGAGATAAAAGCCTGTCTTGTTGAATTTTATTCTGCTTCTAAAGTATTTTCTTAGCATTTCTGGACACTGCCGACTACTTCGACAGCAAAATAAATGGCGGATAAACAAGCATCAATGAAAATCTCGTTAGTAGGGGGCCGGCCAACACCGGTAATTAGCCGTTTACCCTTTTTTACTCAGCGTTCTCCTCGCGAATTTCCGGGTTTTTCCACATATATTCACCTTTGTGACGACCAAATCTACATTTCCATGAAGAGAGCTCATAAACCGTTTTTAACGCGAACCCTGCCTTTAAAGGCAGCGTTCACGGTGATCATCCTCGTTTACTTTCCACCACAGTGAAATGATTGGCGAGAAGGATCCTAGGCTCCCAGTGTCGAAAGAACGGTAGAAAACGAGCCAGGGGCTGCAAAATAACGGCTGCAAACAAGAGTTTTGGTGCCCCAGACACGCCTGGTGCCCCAGATCCGACCCCTCAAAATGAACAAATGAAGACTCGGATTACGGGAATGATCAAGTGAAGGAAGTGCTGATAAGTGAGCTGATCGCTTTATAGGAGAAGGAGAAGAAGAAGGAGGGACATCACTTCAGAACCCTCTTTACTCCACATTCTTCAAACTTTGCGGCTGCTCTTTTTGTAATTTTCTTTTCGTGTGGGTCCTCTGTGTTTTTTTCTGTTTTTTTTCTCCACTCTTCTAGTTGGTTATCTATTACAATTTCTTTCACCGATTTGTTGAATATCAATTTTTTTCTTTAGTTTTCTTCTTCTGAAAATAGCGAACATACCAAAATACCATGGGATTTCCAAGTTAGTAAATTCTGAGAGTATTCGAGCTCTCAACTTCTTGAACAATATATTTTAAATCCTACTACTGCAACTACCGGGCTTCGATCTTTTCTCGAAGCCCGGTAGATGCAGTAGTAGGATTTAAAATATATTTTTCAAGAAATTTCCTAAGAAGTATCAGAACGACGTTTGAAATTAAGATTGCTCATTCGAATGAATCTCGAGCGATTCAGTTCTGATCGATATACGCAACCTCCACACCTGCAGCCAGGAGTTTGGCCGCTGGCTGCAGGTGTATACCGGCCGGAAGTCCACATTTTGTAACGTTTTTGTCACGAGAGTAGTATATTTGAGTCCCAACGTGATCGATTTACCCTATACACAAACATTCACAGCCTAAGATGGAGGCTGAACACCGCTACAGCATAATGGCTCACTCCTTTCTCAGGTGTGGTTCCGCCGGAACTCGACAATTTTGAAACTAGGAGCCACGAGAGTAGGGCAGTTGAGTCCAGCGTGGTCGCTTTACTCTCTACTCGAACGTTCACCGTCTTAGAGTAATTCCGAAGACCGCTACACTGATGGCGCATTAGTGCTGGACAAGGCCAACAGCTGCCCGTGTTGAACAATTTTGTAGACCCACAGCATATACGATGCGCAGTTTGCCTCTGCCGAACGTCGATTAAACGAACCAAGTTGGGAAATCGGCAAACAAAGTGGTGTAAAACCATTTTCGTACGGTTGGTTAGGAGCCCCAATTTTCGGTAAGTACATTCAGTAGTACATGTGTATTACTGTGTGTTAACTGTCGAGAATCGGGCGAAAAGTTGTCCGGAATTCTCTAGAGTCTGCGGAAGTTGTACTGCCTGCAGAACAACTTTTCGTCCGATTCTCGACAACTAGTTTTACCTGAATAGTTAAAAAATTGACTGGAGAGTTACTTGAAATCGTTCAACAGTTTCTATTACCTAAATTTGCATTTGTTTCTGCCTGGGAATGTCAAAGAATTTGACTATGCACACACGAGACTCCGATCTTTTTGGGTGAAGCTGTGCACGTGTGCAAGAAGCCTCAACTTAGGAACTTGACAACTCTAATTTTAGCCCGTTTCATGCCCCGTAGCCTCCATGGTTTTTCAACCGTTTGCGAACCAAACCAATTTTTATGATTTTCTCAACAACTTTTTTCTTTGCGACCACTGCCTTTAAAGGCACAGGACACCCAAGAAACTAATTTTCAGATTTCATGCTTATCTTGGAGAGAGTCACACGCTGATCACAGTGGTATCTCTGAAATCGTCCAGGACCCCCTTTGAACCGAGTTATGCCTCTTCAAAGAGGCCTAGATTTTGAGGTTGAAAAATTGGTGGACGAGTTGTCTCAGGTCTGTATTTCTCTTCATTCGCAATCGTTGCGTGAGAGAAAGCCAGGATAAGGAGACAGTCCGGTAATGGACTGAAGAACGACGAGTTCGAAAATCTGTTAGGGGGTCGGGCCTGTGGTGGTAAGCGAAGGGGGTCGGGCCTGTGGTGGTCGCCTATATCTCGCTTATTTGGAGGAAATGAGATCTGGAATTCGGCATACGTTATACAGGAGGAGTCTTCTACACAATTACACGAAAATCTCAAAATTCATATTTGTGGGTGTACTGTGCCTTTAATGATGGATTATCGAGTGATGAACGTGCTAGCCATGTTGGCCTCCGCAGCCACAAAGTTAGCTGCAGTTTTAGCCCTTACTTCAGTTATTCGCCCACTTGTTCAGGGCTTCTAGGCTTGTTGTGCTTCTGCACTTGATATCGAACCCACATTTTTGTGTGAGGCGGGTCCGAAGTGGATAAGTTTAAACTGCGTGCTGCGTAGATGTATTTAAGCCGTTGGAAACAGAGAGCGTGCTGCGTAGATGTATTGAAGCCGATGGAAACAATCTCAAACACTTACTTATTCACCTTGCTCTGGTGAAGTTTTGGTCTCTAAAAAGAGAGTTGACTCGTCGACTTACAAGTGGTACTGGGCGCCGGAACACTAAAGGCAGTATTCACGATGGAAATCGTTTATCTGTTTTTTCGCCTATGTCGAACACGGCCCCATGCTTATTCCAACAATGTTTCTGAAATCGTACAAGGCCTTCTGGGAACGGAGTTATGGTCCCTAAAAGGTTGAGCTAAGGAAACATGGTGGATCCGAGGCTTGTAACTTCCGTCTTTTGCAGCCGATCTATGCGAGCTGACCTGAATAAAGAGAGAAGCTGAGAATGAAGGGAAGAACGGGGCTAATGATTGCAAATCATCGCTCATCTCACGATCTCGAGTTTTCATTTGTTCACACCGGTGGGCGTGTGTTGCGCTTTTGGGGTTTGCCTTGCGCTCGAAGAGGGGACTTCGGGCTCTTTTAGAGCGTTTCCTAGCTCGTTTTCATGCGTTCTTTCGACGACAATGTTACAATGTGCCCCTCCACTAGCCACTCCTAGTGGGAACTGAAACAATTTTTTTATCGTGAACACCTCCTTTAAGAGCATTGATCAATTAGCAAACGAGAACTAGCTAGGACCTGTCTAATCTTTTTTATGGAAACGCTATAGATCTCATCCCAGACCATCTGTATCGAATTCAAATTGTAAAGTTAGCGGCGCAGTGTGTTTATGTGAATGGTCCGCTACTCAATCCGTGTCTCGTTTTTCGTCTGAGAACCATTCCAATTGAGAATGTTTTTCTGAGCAAGGCTGAGTCATATGCACTAATGTAAGTGTCGGAGGGAGGTATTTCAATATGATTGAGATTGAATCATGCTGCATTCTGGGTGTTTCGCGTCATGAGCAAATAATGGCGAGGCTCGCAGTTGTGGTCCAGCATTCATCGATCTTATTCACCTTACCAGCCTGTTTATTCAAGACCTTCCGGATCCTTACTTAATCTCCGCCTTCATATTGTTCTTCGATATCGATCAGTGCTTATCGCTCCGCTTCAGTGACAATCACCTTTGGAAAATCACTTCAATCGACAACAAAGTGTTGTAAAGAGAAATTGAATCCGTAAACAATAATAGAGCAAAGACTATCGACACACAGTTTTTCGAGGCTCATACTTTCGCATGAGACTCCACATTTGCAGCTCCTGAGGCTATTCACTTGGGGCTTCCGTTTTATAATAGTAGGAGGTTACAACCATCATTGACACGTGTTTTATGCACGTTTTAAGCAACAACGCCAGAGGCTTGCTCTTGTTATTTAAACCATTTTGAACCGCATATTGTGCATACCACATAGTTTTATATTGCTATCTGAACTATAGTTCAAGCATCACTCTCTGACATTTTGACAACGACCTCGGTAACCCTTGTTTCAGTTCATTTGTCCCGACCTTTCAGCCACTTCCACGCGTAATCCTTCTTCTCATACTCTCCATCTTCTTACAGCTAGTCCTTTTTTTTCGTCGGTTATTTGCTTTTCGTCCTCTTCGTCCGCACATAATCCAAGGGCTTGACAAGGACGGTGTGCCTGTTTTAGGTTACAATGAGTGATAGGGCATAAAAAGTTTATGTAATGAGGAAATTGGCAAAAAGGGTGTAAAAACCCTACCTACACACGACGTGCTCCAGTGGTGACCGCTGACCCAATACCGAGAACGACGGACTTCAATATGACGAGATCTCGGATTTCTCCCTTTTTTCGAAAGAGCCAAGCAACGTTGGAAATTTTCGAAGTGAAGTCCCACTTCCGCTTCGGAAGGTCTTCAGCAATGTTTTTGCTTCAGCCAGTTTTTTTCTATAAAAATCACCTGAAAACACTTCTTCAGACGGTTGTCAGTATTGCGCTGTAGCATAAGTTCTTGTTGATTTTTGGAAACCTTATTTTTGACTCCTGTTGTAAAACTCGTTCACTGTGGATTTTCAAATTCAGATATATTGTAGCTTCAGGTACAGGTTACTTAAAACTGTTTATATTGCCTCATATGTGCAGCAAACGCCATGGTTGAGTTTTCCGAGGTATATACGAATCAACTATAAAACATCGAAAAAATTAAACCGAAAAAGAATTCGGCAAGAAAAGTCCATAGTTCGCGAAGTAATATGGGTAATTAGGGATTTTCTTGCAGTGTGTAAAGTGTGTCTGAATGAGAATGGCGGCCCATGCGTCCGGCGTGCCGCCGCGTTCGCCGCTCTCGGACGAGCTTGCGAAACGTCCCCACAGCCTTCGACTACGAGCGGGGCCGGCACCGGCTGGCAGCAAACTTTGCGCCGATCAATCAGTTCTGCAGAAGGGGGGAGGGGAAATGGCCGCCGTTGGAATCCAACACTCGTCCGAGAGCGGCACATGCGACGGCCGCCTGCCAAGCACGCCGGTCGCGTGGGCCGCCATTCTCATTCGGACACACTTTACATCATAAGTCGTTTGGTGCCATAAAGTCTCCGCATAAGGCTCTATTCATACTACTCAACGCCAGCGCGGCACGCGCGGAACATGACTACTTTCTACCCGCGTCACGCGCGTGCCGCGCTTCCGAATACAATGAAAACTCCAGCGACGACGTCATGGTGGAGCGGAACAAAGCGGACCTTGAATCTCTCAAACAAACGGTTTCTTTACACGCTTTCACCATCATGGTAGCACAGAATAGTGCTGGAATTAATCACTAAGAAGCGGAAGAAATTGATGATGGATTAATAGAGGAAGTGATGAAAAAGTGGTTACGACTGTCACCGCCATGGAGAAGCGGACGTTACGCGCGTGCCGTGCGGGCGAGGTTTTGGGCCATTCATACACAAACGCCTCGCCCGCGCTGCAGGCTCGTGCCGCGCTGGCGTTGAGTAGTATGAATAGCGCCCAAAGGAGAAACTGCAGAATTTACAATCCAGGAAAAAATGTCAAATTCACCCCATTGGGAATGAGCGGCAATTCGCTTTGGTGCTGTCAGCTAGTCTTTAGAGGAATCAGTTTTCCAACCAACCACGGCCAATTTGTTGCTTCGATGCGATGCGAATGTAAACACTTCAAACCCGTTTTGGGTCGGTTTTTCTCAAATGACCTTTTCAACGAGTTTTGACTTCTTAAAGTCCGCATCCGAGCCTTTGCCTGAATTTTTCCAATTTCGTAATGAGACTTTGCACCTTACTCATTTGCGCTTCTCCGCTGACATGAGCCTGCATGACAGAGTAATTTCTTCACATTGGCTAGCTTCCCTTTTAGATCGCCCTTAAAAGAGGGAGAAATAGAAAAAATGAAAAAAATGTAAATTGAAAAAAGCGGTGCGTGGTATTACACTAGGATGCGAAGCAAGCGTAGAACGACACTATCTCAGACAATTAGGAAGTCCGATTCTCTCACGGAACCCTTTCGGTCCGACTACGATGCCAATCGGACGACGAACGAGCCACGGTGCCCATGATTGGAACTGTTGGCCTTTCGGGGCCGCTCCTGATAGGTGATTACGAGTCACGTTCTGATTTTTGACCGCTGAGGGGGTGTCCCCCACGGTTCTCAGTCAAGGAAGCTCCCTCGTTGTCGACCGTGGCGAGCTTGATGTTCTTGTCGCGGACTGTGGTGGGGGTGACCCCTTGCTGCTGGCCGTGACATGGACCGTATCCTTGTTGGGAGAGACCCACTCATATCGAAGTGGTGGGACCTCGTCCCTAAAGCGGATGGGGACCGCGTAACTGTCGAGGGGCTGGCTAAACTGCGGCCCGCCTCGGGATGACAAAGGGACGACGTGCTGCTTCGTGGGAAACGGAGGCACAGCGAAAGTTTTGCTTCTCTGCGTCATGTAATCCCTTTGAATAGACCACGTGCTCCTCGGAACAGCACGTGATGCTGTCCAGGAGCCTTATTTATTCGGCGAGGTATCCAATTAGGAAGCCTATCGTGGCCAACTCGGAGTCCCTAGTTGTCTGAGATTCTACTCTCGTAAATCGTACTTTGCAAAAATGCGGGCTTCCGGTGGGATCAAACCTGCGGCCAGGTGAAACCCCCATACACTGTAGTCTTCAGCGTCCATCTTAGACCTTGAAAGTTTGTATACAGGGTAAATTGACAGCGCTCATACCATATCACCTCTAGGTGGGAGGAAGGGAGAAAGCGGACAAAATTGACCTACTCAGACTCCTGCGGCCGGTCTAACAAGGAAGTATACAAAGCGTTGTCAGTATCTTTTGGCATTCATGATAAAAATGCGCGAAATCCCGTCCTGAGCTGCAAGTTCTGTAAACAAGCGTTTTTGGAGCCTCGCGGTAGGGTAAGGGTATCCATAAGGCAATTTTTGAGGTGTTTGTAAAAGTTTCGAATGTGGCTGAGAACTTGTACCTAGGTGTTGTTAGGGAGCCAAAAACAAATCTGAATTCCGTTTGTCGAGATTCCGAGGTTCACTGTAGGTTGCTATAGAAATTATGGATTAATCGATTGATTTATTCCTAAGGGCTATTCATGTGTACAAAATGAAGGAACAACTATAACTGAAACGGTTAACAAGAACGGGAATATTTGAAGGCATCATAAAAGGCTGAAAATTACTTTCGAACTCTTGTTCTCAATTGGATATCTGAGCCTGGCTGATATCCTCGACAACGTTCGGGGTTCTAAAGTTGCGCCCCCATCCCTGAAATGATGACACAAAATAGACGTGTTAGGAATTTGACCGCTTTTAGGAAGTTTTGAACAGCTTTTTTTTTTCGAAAATGTGTGATTTTTGTGGGACTTTCCGCTAAGGTCCTCTTATTCGTTTGTCTACCTTCAGAACAGCAATAAGAATCGAGACACTTTTTTGCACGTACAGCTTGTCCTCCGGGAAGGAGTCCGGGTGGAAACGGGTGGAGGTGGCCATTATTCAACGGCACTGCGTGTTAGATGCGGATCACCAGTGATTTTTACCAATCTCGCCGAGGAGTTTTCTTTTAATTTTTAAAATTAATCGTGTGGTTCCGGTAGGCAATGAATGTTCAAAGTAGAATCTAAAAGTTGTTGGTGAGAATCTGAAGATTGACTTTTGATCAGTCTTGATCAGTCAACGCGGCAACCCGCGTTCATCTACACCTGGAATAGCCTGGACCCCTTCCTTAGGAACAGGCTGTATACTGTTTTGAAGTGGTAGCATACACATTATCACCGGCGAATTTTTACTGAGCAATTTTTGAAGCTGTCCTTTCGAACTTTTCAGGAGCGAGAATTCGATTTTGTGGAATATGTACCTCATGGTGAGCTTGAATAATTATTAGATTTTCGGCTGAAACCATATGTTATCGAATGAGGGCTGCAAGCAATGAGCCGACGAAATGGGAAAATGAGACAACACACAGTTTTTTGTCTCTTCCACTTCCGAATTTCCGTTTTCGGCGTTGTTGGTGATTTTTCTTCCGTTTTCGTCACTGATAATCATGGAAAAGATTTCCGCACAGCCCTGGTGCCGATTGATAATGTTCGTCTTTCAGTCAACGTGGACTATAGAGACGCAGGAAGGCCAATCACGTCTCTATGTACTCTCGAAGAGCGTACTCACTTGAAACAAAGTATATCGCGATGATCATAAGAAAAAAAGAAAAATAATCGAACATCTTTCATTCTTTCATGGTATGCCTGTTTGATGTTGGTTTGATTGAATGACTCTCCAGTTCTCCGAGCATTTTTATTTCACACGACTAAGGAGTTTTTCTCGATGATTTTCCTCTCTCCATGTGTCAACACGAGTGTTAATGGCATGTCTTGGGGCTAAATCTGACGGTATGTGCTGTGGGAGCGCAGGAGGCGAACAGCAGATGGACAGTGACATCTGGCGTCCTCGAACAGTTTCTTTGCGTGTCGGCCCAAGCCCTTGCACTAGACAGACACCTCGTCCTCATTCCTGCACTGTCCTCCTTCCTTTCATCATCATCTCTTCTCACTTCTCTACATTCGGAACTTTCAGAATTTTGAACATTTGTATTGTGCAGAATGCTCTAATATGATCATTTTCACGAACATGAACGCATACGTTCTTGGAAAGGCGTCGTTCACTCTCGCTGTTGCGTAATTTTGTTAATCGTCGCGATGATCTTTCGAATGTGTTTACACCATTTGACAAATTAGGTTTTCGGAAACCGTTTGACACATATTTCTCGCGTTTCTTTTTCCCTTCTCATTCCTTTTATTGCAGATACTTTTGTTCCGCACAAAAGTCTCTCTTCGCACATTTGAGCACCTCTAAAGAATTGCGTAGCGTCCTCCTCCATTTTTAGATTACGTTTCTTCCGCATACTGTTACGTCTGCATAATGCATGTGCATAATGCGTGCTCGTCCCTTTCAACGGGCTTACGAATCGATTTCCTTGTTCCATTGAATTGCTTTTCTGAGGCGCTTCCCAGTTCGTGATCCGAAACACGCCAAACTCTTGAAGTATGACTCGCTTTCGCTTGTGCATACTTCACCAGTATGTTGGGGACTGGAACTTACTAGACATTCTATTTTCTTCACCAAAAATTAAGAAGGAATTCTGAGCTTCATGTATGAATCTGAACAATTTAGAGCACCTGCATTAAAATCTTCCTGGGGCCGCATCCATCATTTATAAAAACGTAGTTCAAAAGGCAGGGCTCGCGATAAAAACGATTTTTCAGCTCTCTCCATGAAAATGTAGATTTGGTCATCACAGAACTGAAAAAAGTTAAAATTTGTGAGAAAAACGCACAAAAGCAAGGTGGAAAGGCTATTTACAGGTGTGCGAAAATTTTTCAAAATGTGGTGTGCGGAAATTGTTAGTGGTGTGCGGAAATTTTTTAAAATTTTTCGGAAAATCGAGTTTGTCAGAAAACAGAAAGGCCAAAACGGCCAGAAAACAAAAACGGAAATTTTTTTAGAAAAAATATTGATTTCGTTTCACTTTTTTCTTTAATGAAAAGAAAGTGTAATTCTGAACGCCCGTGTAACACAATATCTACGAGACTGTTCAAATGACCACTATGACATTGATAGTTGCAACGACACATCGGTAGATCATCTTTAAAAACACTTGCTCTGAGAGTTTTAGCCGAGAAATAGCCCACCAGACTCCACGGGGGTTCCTGATGTGCTATTTCTCGGATACTTCTTGATTGTTTCTCAGATATTTCGCTGCTGAGATCACGGCGCTTACGAAATAGCCGGGCAATAACCGAGAAATAACCAAGACGTGACAGGCACACCGACACGCGACGCGGCCTTCTTCGGCTTGTCGAGCGGCCACCTTGACCTCCAGGGGTTGGGCGGGACTCCTGGTGCTAGGCAGTTGGGGAAGAAGTACCGCAAACTCGGACAGTTGACCCTCTGTGGTGTTGACATCCAAATCATGCCTTAGGAATGCGTCGTGTACATATATAGCTTGCAGAGCATTATTTGACGGCCATTACGCGGCGAGCATCATTTGGTGGCCGTTTCTCGGCCGTTTCGCGGCAACAATCTACTTCCCGACCATTTCTCGGCTATCACGCAGAAAGCAGGCATTTCCTAGCTGTTAAAGGCAGTGGTCGCTATCAAATATGCTTGTCGTCTTTTTCTCTCCAAATCCTTTCCTGGGTCTCGAGTAGCAGGACCTATAAGAAAAAATCGCGAAAAAACTACTGTTTTGGGCCAAATATGAAACCTGACCTTTCTTGTCTTTTGATGGTGGACGAGCCCTCTCCACATCATCGGCATCGATGACCTCTTATATCAAGAACATCAGCTAGCTTGAAATTGAATGTCAATCAATGAACCTTCGAATTTATGTACACATCTAGGCAAAAACATTGACTGAAGTGATGCTTTCATTATTGAACTGTTTTTATTCGTTAGATTTGCATTTATTTCGTCCTCTGAATGTCGATGGTTTTTGACTGCTCGGCATGAGACTGCGATCTGTTTCTTCATCGCTGTGCACGTGTGCACGAACTAGCTTCTTTGGGCCCTAGAAACTCTATTTGTAGACCGTTTTTCACCGCGCTACCTTCATAGTTTTTCAGCTGTTTTTGATCTAAGCTGATTTTTGTAGTTTTTTCGATAACGTTTTTCATCGTGACCACTGCCTTTTATTGACTATTGGTCGTGTGAAACTCTCAGAGCAAGCCAGTACGTCAGCACGATAGGGGTTGCATCCCAGGTCCGAAACCGGATTCAACCCCTCGTTGTCATCAGCGGCTGCTGCTGACAGCTAACGGCAGCAGCTGCTGTCAGTATCGAGAAATTCAATCCCAGCATGCGTTGGAATCATATACCGCTTTTAGCAGCAGCTGTTGGGTTGAATTCCACGTCTGCCCTGTGATGAAACCCCTATTCTGCCGAATTACTACTTTAAGAGTACGTGAGCAGGCTTTGCGATAGAATCGAGTGTTGAGTTCTCTCCATGAGAATGCCGGTCTGGCCATCACAAAAACGAGAACAGAGAAAAGTGGCAGGAAAAATGCACAAAAACAAGTGAAAACGGCTAATTGGTGCTTGTGCGCCTGCCCCCCCCCAATTCGCAAGAAATTCATAAATGCTGGTTTTTCCGTTTATTACCATATTCATGCTTTCGCGAAAGCGGCAAACGCCGCAGAAAATCAGTAGAAAAGTGAGAAATCGGATGTCTGGTACCGCTATCAAATATCTGATTTCTCAGTTTCTATTGATAATTCGCGACATTTGCCGATTCGCAAAAGTATGAATAGGGTGTAAGAGCAAGACGAAAAGCGGCAAAACAAGCATTTATAGAAATATCGGTAATTGTGGGCATGCTGACAACCAGCTTATGTGATGCCCTGATCTACCTTCTCATGAGGATACCACAAAAAGCGTTTTTCTGAGGAACCCTGTCTTTAGCAGCAATCGCAAAATTGAACACAAACAAGGGCAAAATCTCGCAAGCGACCAAATAAGCTGCACTGTTCCACAGAGCTGGTTTTAGTTGATTTTTTTCTGATTTTCGCTATTTTTTTAGAAAACAGAAACAGAATGGCCAAAACGGCCAGAAAACAACAAACAGAAACCTACCCGCACCCCTGATCCGCACACCCCTGATCCGCACACCCCCCCCCCCCAATTTACGAGATTTCCATGAATGCTTAAAGGCAGCATACACGCTCGTAAACGTGGTTGGGATAACAATTTGAATCGAACCGTATGGCTTACAACATAATGCCTACGCATTTTGAAGAGTCAAAAACGAAGCACAATGCCGCTACATAAGTTAGAAGTTAGCCCCGCCCTGTATTTTCACGCCCCCTGTATTTGCTCTTATGCTCCAAAGCAGGGTTGCTGTGTCATCTTCGCCGTCAGTGACGTGTGGGGTTTACTTGTTAGGCAACCTACCAACAGTCCCGACGGTGAATATGACCCAGCAACCTTGCGTTGCAGGAAAAGGGCAAATACAGGGGGCGTGAAAATGCAGGGCGGGGCCAACTTCTAACTCATGTAGCGGCATTGTGCGTCGTTTTTGACACTCCAAAATGCGTAGGCGTTGTAATCTGGGCCATACCATTCTATTTCCGTAGTTATCTAAATCACGTTTGCGAGCGTGTATGCTGCCTTTAATTATCCGTCTCTTGTTTTGCTCTTAAAGGCAGGGTTCGCGATGAAAACGAATTCTGAGCTCACTGGATGAGATTGTAGATTTGGTCATCACAGAAATGAAAAGGTGTGAAAAAAACCCTGAAATCTGCTGGGAAAACGCTCAAAAACAAAGTATAACAGCTAATTACAGGTGTCGGCCGGCCCCCTAATTGACGAGATTTTTATTAATGCTTGCTTATCCTTTTTTTTCGCTGCTTTAGTGGTCAGTAGTCTCATGCCCAGAAATTACTTTAGAAGCAAAATAAAAGTTGGCAAAACAGGCTTTTACACTAATCTCGATAACTGGGGACGGGAGGACACCAAGCGATAACTTGTTCCTGAGCGGATTTTCTCCACTTTTTTTATTCAATTTCTTTTTTGCGATGGCCAGATCTACCATTTCATGGGGATAGCACAATAACAGATTTTATCGAGAACCCTGCCTTTAAAATAGTCAGTGGTCTCTAGAAAAGCTCGAAGTACTTTAGAAGCAAAACAAAAGAGGGCAGAACAGACATTCAGAGAAATATCAATTGTGGGGGCGGGTGGACACCAAGCAATAACTTGTTCTTGAGCGTTTTTTTTTCGTCCAACTTTTCTAACCAGATCTATGTACCTTCTCATGAGAATAGCACAGCAACCGTTTTTATAACCAACCCTGTCTTTAGAAGACAAGGTTCGCGATAAAATCGATTGTTATGCTAACCTCATGGAAAGGTAGATGTGGGCATCACAAAAGTGAAAGTAAGCAAAAAATTGGGATAAAAAACGCTTATGAACAAGCTATTGCTTGGTGTCCTCCCGCCTCCAATTATAGAGATAAAAGCCTGTCTTGTTGAATTTTATTCTGCTTCTAAAGTATTTTCTTAGCATTTCTGGACACTGCCGACTACTTCGACAGCAAAATAAATGGCGGATAAACAAGCATCAATGAAAATCTCGTTAGTAGGGGGCCGGCCAACACCGGTAATTAGCCGTTTACCCTTTTTTACTCAGCGTTCTCCTCGCGAATTTCCGGGTTTTTCCACATATATTCACCTTTGTGACGACCAAATCTACATTTCCATGAAGAGAGCTCATAAACCGTTTTTAACGCGAACCCTGCCTTTAAAGGCAGCGTTCACGGTGATCATCCTCGTTTACTTTCCACAGTGAAATGATTGGCGAGAAGGATCCTAGGCTCCCAGTGTCGAAAGAACGGTAGAAAACGAGCCAGGGGCTGCAAAATAACGGCTGCAAACAAGAGTTTTGGTGCCCCAGACACGCCTGGTGCCCCAGATCCGACCCCTCGAAATGAACAAATGAAGACTCGGATTACGGGAATGATCAAGTGAAGGAAGTGCTGATAAGTGAGCTGATCGCTTTATTGCACTGATAGGTATCATCCATCTAGCGGTCAATTCCTCCACGCTCAAAAATGATATCGATTCTCTGACCTAAATCGAAGGTTCGGAGCTGATACATAGTAGGGGCAACCAACGAAAAAACCAACAAAAATTGTATGTAAATACAGGAATGCCGGTTGTTTTTGTTAAACGGGGTAAAAGTGGACGAGTTATGCCCGCGCGGCTGAAACAGCGAATATTAGCCAAAAAAACTATAGAGATAGCGAAGCCGTTAGACTCACAGAGTCTGTAATAGAACGCTCACCTCGTTAGAAGCATTAAAAACCAGCCAAAGTGGCCGCTCCATGGGCGGGGTTGGCGAAAATTTTCGACTCGTATTTCCTAAATTTTGTAGTTCTGACTCGTTTTTGGCGCTTCCAACGGCACGAGCCTTCTACTAGGGGTCATGCGAAACCAGTGACGTAGTTACCTCGACAACTTTTTCGAGCGTGTCTGCTGCCTTTAGAGGCACAGTAGAACCTCAGAATCGATTTCCCGTTTTTCTGCCTATCTTGAACAAAATTTCACGCTGATCACAATGGTGTCTCCAGAATCGCTCAGAACTCTTTACGAACGGAGTTACGGCTCCTCAAATGTTTCGATTTTGAACGGCTAGAATTCCGCGGACGAGTTGTCTCGAGCCTGTATTTTCTCGTTCTTCGCAGCCATCGTTCTGAAGCAGGCCACAATATAAAGCCAGACCAAAAACAAATCGAAGAACATAGGTTTTGAATGAAATCATTCGCGCGTCTCTTCCCTATTGAAGTCGGAAACCTGGCAGTGGGCGTTACCCATTTTTTCTTTCAAGGGGGCGTGGCCGACTTTTTCCTCGCTTTCTCTCGCTTATTTGAGCGAATTAAGATTTCGCGCTTGGCAGGGTTGCTATGGGCGGCGGCCGGACCATACTATCAAAAATCACCTCTGAGGTTGGATTGTACCTTTAAAGGCATCGTGTGCGCTGGAAATCACTTAAAAATTTTTTTGTGCAGTCAAACAATTCGGGCTAGCTGACATCAACCATGAAACTCGAGGATTTGAAATTGCGACCGTTATAGGTGATAGCCGCCTGAAAACTGCCGTGGTGTCGATCATCTAGCACTTATGGGTAGATCATTTAACTTTTTTCATAGAATGCCTATGCGACTGTTAAACAACATGGAAAGCAATTATTGTGCAAACTCCACATGCAGGATAACTTCAGAAATGGCAGTGGCCAGATCTGCAAAAGCAGAAAAAACTCAAAAACGTTCTGGGGGCAAAATTCAAATCAATTTTTACAGCGTAGTCGAACTTGTTTTTCTTCTCAAATGAAAGGTTTCAAAGGCAGTGTTCGCGATAGATCTCACTTCCAATATCTCCACGATTAACAGAAGGTCTGGTGCCCTATATAGCGAAGCACGCTTGAAAGGACACGACAGTCGCGTTTTTGAGCCAAGGTAGGTCCTTCCTTGTTTACGTTGATTTTTGAGCGTGGAGGAACTGACCGCCTCAGGTCCTCGTTGGCACCGAGCGCAGTTCAAACCGCTGACGAGCGTTGCAATGCTAGCGCACGGAAGCTAAAATCAGGTTGGGCAACCCCAAAAAGTTCGGCCATTCTCCCGAAAATTGCGGCGCTCCAGCTGGGTACAGTGGCGCTCGACCTGCGATCGCTGGGTTGGATGTCGCCATCCTGACTTCGCGGTTCTCTGCGAAACATCCGGCGTTTCGATCCAAGAACACTTCGGCGATTGCATCCCACCTTAGGCCTCAGACCCCTCCACATATAGCCATACAGACAAAATTACTTCATGAAAAATATGTACTTCTTTATTCGATGGTACACTTCAACACAACAAGGAAATTTATTGCATTAAACAGCGACGGCTAGGTTCAAGGCAACAATGACGGACACCATAACGAGTAATGGTGATACAATAACAAGACCCAATAACTGATAGTAAAACCCTCAGAATTAAAAATTAGCGACAACTATGATTGACAAGAGTGAAATATACACAACAGCTTCAAATCGCCAAGCAAAAGGTTAAAGGCAGTGGTCGCGATAAAATAGTCTCATCTTCTTTTTCTCTCTAAACCCTTCTCTGGGTTGAGAGTAGTAGGACCTATGAGAAAAAATCGCGAAAAACCGCAGTTTCGGGCCGAATTTCAGCCCTGAACTTTCTTGTCTTTTGATGTTGGACGAGCCCACTCCACATCATCGGCCTCGATGATCACTAGTATCAACAACATCAGCTGGCTTGAAATTGAATTTCAATATATTTACGTACTCATCTAGGCAAAAACATTGACTGAAGTGTTGCTTTCATTGTTCAACTGTTTGTATTAGGTAAATTCGCGTTTGTTTCTTCTTCTGAATGTCCATGAATTTCGACAGTTCGTCATGAGACTGCGTTTTTTTTTTGGGCGCCGCTGTGCACGTGTGCGCGCTGGCATCTTTGGGCCCTAGAAACTCTAATTCTTGCACGTTTTTCACCGCGTTACCTTCATAGTTTTTAGCTATTTTCGATCTGGGCCAATTTTTGTAGTTTTTTTTTCGATAACATGTCCCATCGTGACCACTGCCTTTAATGCTGCAAATAAAAAAATCGGATAGAATAATGATCTTGCTACGTCTCCCTATCATAAAAACCAGTCTTTCTCAAATAACATCAAGTGTAGAAGCGTAGCCTCGAAACATAAAAATTCCAGTGTCCATATTCAATGTTTTAACTATAGAAAATTCTCAAATTCTATTCCAGTTGGGAGATTTTATATTGTAGGAAAAATTCGCCGCTATCGATCTTTGCGTATTTCCGAAATTTCCAGTGTTGGTTTGGTATATATACCCTCATTGGGCATCGGTATACTTCAGCGACAGCCGGTCGCCGGCGACAGACACGGCGACGGAGTTGTCGCCGCTGCAAATTTTGCACGCGAAATTGCGTACCTACAAATACCTATAAATTTTAGATGGACCCAAAGCTTACGTTTTAGCCAGAAAAACGTGCAAATTTTTCTTCGTGAACACTGCCTTTAAGGGTGAGAATCACAAATCTGCAATACATATTCACTCCAGATTAAAGGCATCGTTCGCGCTGAAAATCAATTTCCATTTTTCAGGCACACTAAAACGAGAAGTTTCAGAACAGCTCAGGAAATGTATTACCTCACAGTGTAGATTGCAGTTCAAAAGCTGTCAGAAAAAGAGGCAAATTGAAAATTGAGAGAGCCGAAATCGCGGCCCCACGTCAGCCCAGTCTAAGATAGTCCAGTTCCTGAATGGACATATATATGAAATAATAGCCTTGTCTCGTATTATAATAGGAACCAACAAAGAGGAGACGAAATTGGATTTGTGTCGAAGAAAAATCAAAGGGAAGTTAAACATAAAACTGCCTATACCCATGTCAGAATTGCGCCCTTACTGAGGTTTTAATCATTGAATAAAAAAAGAGGAGACGACAAGAGACATTCGGTCTTTGAAGTTTTTCTTTTGCCTTAGAAAAACCTTCCCTTTGTGAGTTACTGCAGGTTCTCACAAAATTACTCTGCCTAGAGAATCACGAATCAATATTTACCAAGATTTTCAAGAAATGAACGTACAAACTTGCGAATTTCGGGGAAATGAAAATCCATAAGTCTCCAAATTCTTTCAGATTGTCGCGAGGTTTTCATGTTAATGAAACCGGACGAGAAAATTAGGAGTGAGTTATGGAATTCAAGAAATTTGTGAACTTCAATTGAAAGCGTGTGTAATGTTTCAATTGGACAAACCTGCCGTGTTTTTCGTGGAACAGGGAAATTTGAATAGACTTAAAATTTCAAAGATTGAGAGACAATTGGCACATGTTTTGGAAAGATCGAGACTAAGGACAAAAATGAATAACGAATAGTGGTGCAAAGGAAAGGGAGAGCGTCGTTCTCATTTTGTAGTAAGAGCAAGACGCGAGAGGTGACTCCGCGTCTCTGTCCAACGCGCTTCAAGTGCAAGCGAAACTATGGGCGCGGCAAACACCGCAACTCGCGACATCCGATCGAAACAAACGTGATTATTCTATCATATCGCGAGTTCTGCTCATTGTCCCGATGATGAGAAAAAAATCGTTTGGCCTCCGCTTGAAACGCTAGATTTTCAGAGGCTGTGAAGGATGATAGCATTCAATGCAATCAAGCGATCAGCTGACTTATCACCACTTCATTGAATTGATCATTCCTGTGATCTGAGTCTTCATCTGTTCATATTGAGGGGGCGGATCTGGACCACGGGGTGGTTCTGGTACACCAAAACGCTTGTTCGCAGCCGTTATTTTGTCACACTTGGCTCGTTTTCTACCGTTCTTTCGACATTGGGAACCTAGGGTTCTTCTCGCCACTGCGGAAAGTTACCGATGATGATCATCATGAACGCTGCCTTCAAGAGGCTCTTTCAGCATTTTCGTTCACTTAAGAGGTCTAGCTGCACAAAAAGGTGGAAAATAATATACGGTTTTCTGCGCGTACATACGATGTCTTTATGACTCCAAGTTTGGCTTTCTTGAAACCTGGGCAATTCTTCAGTTTTGTTTCTGCTTCTGTGCCTCACAGGTTGGTAGGGTGGAATATTTATTCATTTGGCCGACGTTTCGATGTCTTTAAGAATTATCGGAGTGGCGAGAGAGTGGCATAGATCATGGGGAAGTGCAGATTATTCGCGCTAAAACAAACCTTCAAAACGCGGTCTCGTCGTTGATGAATCCCTAGATGGATAAATGGTTAAAGAGATTTGATAACTATTTGCGTGTCTGACCGAGATAAAATGGTGTTCATTGCTAGAAGTAATTAAGTCTTCGCATTCGCAAAAGTATAGCACTTTCGACGGATTCCTGGTGCTAGTGTGGCTGCTAGAGTCGTCTCTACGAATGGTCACTGAGAACTTCTTATATTTTGTATTTTATGCTATTTTTAACATTTTCATACAACAACTTTCATCAGGACTTGAGCTACAATGCCCGCGCTATGTTTTGTAAAAACGGGGAGCATTTGCCAAACATGGCAAAAAAAACGACCGATGCTTGTAACTTTTTTTAACGAAGACTTTTTTTGGATTCAGAGAACGCTATCATATTCACAGCTCAAACTCCTACGTAGTAATGTACTTGGTTAACCAAAGTTTTCCAAAATCGCTTTGTTTTTGAATGAAACACGTGCTCCTAATTTATGAAGAAAGCATACAGATCGCTCTTCAATGACTCGTGCAAATACTGCTCAAAATTTCGCCGCACTTCGCAGCGCACGACGTTTTTATAAACGATCGCAAAATTAATTTCCTTCAAAAACGAAGCGATTTTAGGGATAGTCGGCCCACAAGTCACATAAATAGGTAGCAATTTCATGTGTGAGTATGACAGCGTTTTCAGTAGTCAAAAAAGTCTTCCTTCAAAAAAGCTACATGCATTGGACAATTTTTTGCCAGATGTTCCAGATGCTCCCCGTTTTTACAAAACATAGCGCGGGTACTGCATCTCTCCCATTTAGTTTTCTCAGCCAATTTTTGTCGATACATTTCACAAAATGATGACTTCTCACTTTGAAAGGCTGGAGTAACCGATCTCGGAATGGACGGAACATTGTTGTTGAAATAACACTTTAATTAGCCAAAACGGAAGACACTCTAAATATTGAACAATGTGTGAATGTTATAGGTACGATACCGCCGCTATCCAAGGGAAAAAATGGGCGACGTGGGCAAAGTGGGCAACTAAAGCGTCTTTCGAGAACAACTCCTCAGGCAATCGCCGCATTCAATGCGTGTCGAATATGCATTCAACTCGAAGACAAGGTGGTTTCGAGCACAGTCAGGGAAAGTGCTGCTAGGGGAGCGCGTGCTCCTAATGTGTTTCAAATTACAGCACATGCCCCAAAAATAAGCCGTCCAATGCGTGCATGATACACATTCAACTCGATGACAAAACGATTATCCAAAAAAGGAAAGTATACGATGCACTCCTGATACGGAGCTGAGAGGTCGGCAGCTTCGCCGGTTCAATTACATAAGTTTGCGGTACTTTACCCGCCCGGCCGCTGTAGGCCCCGTCCAATCGCTGACGGCCCCAGGTGGTGCTCAGCGAGCTGGCCGCGCCGCGTATGCGTGCTGCTACGATAACGCTGGACAACCTTGCAGCACGTACTCCTGCGATTGAATTTTGCGGCACATGCTCCTGCTATGAAATTTTGCCACACGTGATGCTGTTTGGAGCACGTGCTCCTGTGATAGAGCCTTTCGATGGGTGTGGTCACTCGAGTTGAATGCATATTCGACACGCATTGAATGTGGCGGTTTTCTGAGTCGCTACAAAGTGCTCCGTTTTCAATTTCGAAAACGCCGGAATGTACAGCATGTTATGATCTGGCCAATCATGCGAAAATGTTTTGGGAAATTTAGGAGGGTCATTATCTTCCGAAATAAAATACATTTCCATTTTGATCATGCTAGAGATCGCGTTTGTTGGCTTTTGATCGAATGAGCTCTTTATCTTGTGATAATATTATCAAATTCATAATTAGCCCCATCCTAAAAAAGCGTTTTCGTGAGTAAATTCCAATTTCTTCCTATACAGTTAGATAGATTGTGGGGCGGAGAACATTTTGGTCCTTTCGAAATTGAAAACGGATCACTTTGATACGAGTTGTGCTTGAAAGACGCTTTAGTTGCCCACTTTTCCCATTTCGCCCATTTTTTACCCTTGGATAGCAGCGGTATTGTAGTTCTGAAATAAATGGCGTTCAATAGGCAGTTACAAATGTGTGTTCTTTTAGATATGCGGGCCATATGAATAATTGAACTAATCAACTACATGAACCTTGGACGGAATGCAGATGACGACGCTCGAATACAGAATCAGAAAAAACTGATTTGTTCTCGAGTAAATCAAATGATTTTAGGAAAAGTCCAATGATCTCATTGCTAAAATAAACAACTGCATACTGATTTGGATAAAAAATAGGGGTTTATGAACTCTGGAAATTTGATTAATATGTTATTATGATCCGTTGAACGGCTGTATTCAGATTATTGATCGATTCGAGAATAATGGCCTAATGCACAAGTATTAGCGGCAAAATTGAACTAAAAAGCACTACTGAACAGCATTTCATCACAATTATTCAGAGGAAGGAATAAAATCTTGAGTTAATATTAGTTCTAACCGGACTAACTGTACCTCCCTATGCTCTTCAACGCACAACAGGCAGGACGACATGAGCTTGCTTCTCCATCCAAAAAGCTTCTCTTCTCTATCCGACGGCCTCTCGAAATGTAGTGCGTAGAAACTCAACGGGATCATCGTACTGTGGTTAAGCATTTCCTAGAACAATAATCTCACTGGATTCAACTGTTAAACCGTAACAAAAATCGCATACCTCGCTTTGTAGTCTTCGATCTGTTCCATCAGGTTTTCCGTGTCGTCGCCTCGAGCCTTCCCATGCGAAACCTCTCAGAAATATCTGAAAAATAGAACCTATTCAAGTCGCAAACGTCGTAAGCCTATGTTGCGAAAGCATATTCATCAGTTGGCTGTGTTTAAACGTAGCAAAAAGTATGAGAGTAGCTTATTACTGAAAAAGCTGTTTTGTGAATTCCAGGTCAAGTGAACACACTAAGCGTATTTTACACATACATTAGAATGCAAAAGCTTCTTCTCAACCTAAAGGTAGCAGACACGCTCCAAAACCTGTTGGGATAACCACTGTGGTCGTATGGCCCCTAGTAGAACGCTCGCGCCGTCGGAAGCGTCGAAAACTAGTCTAAACTACTCAATTTGAGCAATGCAAGTCGAAACTTTTTGTCAACCCCACTTCCAAATTCGAATTCGTCTAGATTGATTCTTCGAATACAGTCACTGTGGCTGGTTTTTGATGCTTACAATTAGGTTAGCGTTCTAGTACAGGCTGCAGGAGTCTATCGACTCCGCAACCTCACTTCTATCGGCTTTTGCACACCTACAACGTCGCTCCAATTTTTTTCTCGAATCCCAAAGCAATTTTTCGCTGTTGTGCGTACTCCTGTCCAAGCTCCTCCCACTTTTCGAAACATTGAAACACTCCTTAGGAGCCCTTGCACACATCCAATGACAATGCACACCTTATTTCAAACTTCTACGCACTTTTTGCTCTTGTGCGCACTCCCAAGAAGCCCCGCCCACTTTTGGTACATTGAAAACTTACCTTCGAAGCCCTCACACACCTCCAGCCTAATTCCCCATGCTTTTTAAAGTTCAAAGCATTTCCTGGCCGTTGTGCGCAATCCTGTGGAAGCCCCGCCCACTTTTGGTACATTGAAAACTTGCTTTCGAAACCCTTGCATACCTCCAGCGCTGACCCCAACACTTTTTCGAGTTTCAAAGCACTTTTTTGCCGCTGTGCGCACTCCTGTCGAAGCCCCGCCCACATTCCGGAACATTGAAGACTTGCTTTCGGAACCCTTGCATACCTCCAGCGCTGATCACAACACTTTTTCGAGTTTCAAAGCACTTTTTTGCCGCTGTGCGCACTCCTGTCGAAGCCCCGCCCACATTCCGGAACATTGAAAAATTGCCCTCGAAGCCATCACAGACTTCCAGCCTGATTACCCACACTTTTTTCGAATTTCATAGCACTTTTTTTGCCGCTGAGCGCACTCCTTTCGAAGCCTCGCCCTTTTTCGATAACTTTCCTTTCACGCCTTTAGAGCTTCCTACTTGTTTCCCTCAAGGCTACCCACCCAGCTGAAACCCTACACACCTTCCTTAACATTCTGCACATGTCTTCATCAACCGGCGGTCAACACCCGTTTTCAATAAGTATTATTCTTGCTAATAACCAGTGTAAACAACGCAGGTAATCATAAAAAGGGGTGTACACACAGGAGACACAAGGGGGAACACAGAAACATACAGTGGAAAGAAAGAAAAATAAAGAAAAATGTTAAAAAAGCGAGATGACACGGAAACTGCAGCAGAAATAATCGACGATTCAGGCGTGAAGTTGAATGTGTCCTCGCCGCTACACACCATGCATTTTCCCTCACGTCTGCGCGCGGTTGGTCCTAAAGTTGCGCGGTTTCTGCCCGCTTCGCAAAGTTACGCGCGGTCCGAACGGAAATAGGTGGGAGCCGTGAAAAGGGCAAGAGCGGTCGGAACGCTCGCAAATTTTCAAGATCGTACTGACCGCGTTCTTTGCGCGCGGTCAGCCCTATTCTGTTTTTTGCGCGCGGTTGGAACGGTTCCTGCGCGCAGTCGGTACTAAGGGTGAAAACTTGCGCGCGGTCAAGCCTATTTTCTGTCCGAGCTCTTCATTCGCAATCGTTTCGCGAGAGCGAGCCAGGATAAGGACAAAGACCGGTAATGGACTGAAGAACGTAAGCTCGATTGAAATTCATCCATCCATCCAGCCGATATCGAGGTCGAAAATCCGGAAGGGGGCCTGTGGTGGTTGCTTATGTCTCTCTCTTTTGGAGGAATTGGGATCTCGCGTTTGGCACGTGTTTAACAGGAGGGGTCTAATACACAAAAAAATGAAAATCACAAAATTCATGTCTGAGGGTGTGTCTTTAAGCTGTCTTAAAGTCAAAATTCTTTGGAAAATATCTTCAGGCGATTTTGAAAAGCTACCGTTTCTTTGCTCATAACATTTTCGCCCTTAAAGGCAGTGGTCGCGATCAAATATGCTTATCGTCTTTTTCTCTCTAAACCCTTTTCTGCATCTTGAGTAGTATAACCTATAAGAAAAAATCGCGAAAAAACACTGTTTTGGGCGGAATTCGAAGCCTGAACGTTCTTGTCTTTTGATGGTGGACGAGCCCACTCCACATAATCGGCATCGATGACCTCCTATATCAAGAACATCAGCTGGCTTGAAATTGAATTTGAATCAATGAACCTTCGAAATTATGTACAAACCTATTCAAAAACATTGACTGGAGTGCTTTCTTTCATTGCTCAACTATTTTTATTAGGTTAATTTTTATTTATTTGTTCCTCTGAATGTTGATGATTTTTGACTGCTCGGCATGAGACTGCGATCTTTTTCGTCGGCGCTGTGCACGTGTGCACGAACTGGCATCTTTAGGCCCTAGAAACTCTAATTCTAGCCCGTTTTTCGCCGCGCTACCTTCATAGATTTTTGAGCTGTTTTTGATCTAATCTGATTTTTGTAGTTTTTTTTTTGATAACTGTTTCCATCGTGACCACTGCCTTTAAAGATGGATCTTTGATTGGAGCTGTTTCCAAAATCTTCATAAAATTTCGCGTCAAACAATGTTTTCAATCTGAGAAAGATATGTTTCCAATCTCTTAGCCGATTTCAAAGGTTTCCAATCTCTCAGCCGATTTCAATTTATGAAATAACGTTTCTCTCACCAAAAGCAATCAGTTTTTCGTCCATAACTTTTTTCTGGTTGGAGATAGACTTTGGTGAAGGTTTTTTTTGAAATCCCCATAAAATTCTGCATCGAATAGCGTTTTCAGTTCGAAAAAATATTTTCTCGATCCTTCAGCCTAATTCATTTTGCGAAATACCAGTTTTTTGCCTATAACTTCCTAACCGTTGAAGAAAAGGTTCTTGTGGAGGCTGTTTTTGAAATCAACGTAAAATTCTGCGTCGAATGATATATCGGTTTCCTAACTTTGCTTGCCCCATAAGCCAGCCAGGTTGGTGGAGCCGAGCCCCGTTGTAGGCTCCAGCAGAACTCAGCGTCTCTCATTCAAATCATAGAGGCGAGAGCACTCTATGGAGATAACTATGGAGCTCGGCTCCACCGACCTGGCTGGCTTATGGGCAAGCAAAGTTACGAACCCGATTTATCGTTCGACGCAGGATTTTACGTAGATTCTGAAAACATGCTTCGCAAAAGGACTATATTTAAGAGCAGAAACGTTATGGACGAAAAACCGGCAGTGACATGCACCCAATCCTGAAAATGACTTGCATGAGTGTCGGGTCACTTTCATTCTTTTTCGGGGCGTTTCACCGGTTGTCACCAGTTTTCCCAATGATGAAGGTTTCCCCCTTCACCTGCCCAGAGGTGAAGATTGGTGGAGTACATGGCTCCACCCAACGAAGCTATTCTCCGGCCCCAGGGGACAAAAATATTATTGCCTAAATTTCATCCAAGGGGTATTTGAAGGCCCAATTCGCGATTAAAAAAACCGTTGTTGTGTTATTCTCGTGAGAAGGTAGACCAGGGCATTACAAAGTGACAACAAGTGAAAGGTCGGAGAAAAAACGCGCAGGAACAGTTAGAACAGCTAATTATGTACCTGTCCGCCCTCCTCTAGATAACGAGATTTTTACGAATGCTTGTTTTGCCGTCTTCTATTTCGCTCTTAAAGTAGACAGTCTCCCAAAGTAGCTGGAAACAACTTAGGGGCGAATTAAAAGACGACATAGCAAGCGTTTATAAAAATCAAATCAATTAGGGGTGCGCGAACACTAGAGTATGTCAACGAATTTTAGGAAAACGATTATTCGGCCGAATAAACGAATAATCGAATATTCGAATAATTCGATTATTCGGAAAAGTCAATTTTTCGAATAATTCGTTTATTCGAATATTCGGAAAAGTCAATTTTTTCGAATTATTCGTTTATTCGAATATTCGGATCAGTCAATTTTTCAAATAATTCGTTCAATAAAATATTCGGAAAAGTCAATTTTTCGAATAATTTGTTTATTCGACTATTCGAACAGCACAATATTCGAATATTCGGTCGAATAAACGAATAATTCCAGAAAAATAGGAAGCAGAGTCTGCGGCGCATGTCCATTTTTGCGGTACAGAGGTGAAATGTCTCCAACCAAACTAGGTGCTATCTTGGGGGGGGGGAGGGCACTATTACCGTGCCGCACTAAATTTGAGCATCACCCGGGGTTTCCATACCCTGCCAAAATCAGGATTGCAGCACGGAAAAATGCGCGTGGCCAGGCGCGATACAACAGATCAGTTGTGTATGTCAACGAATATTCGGAAAACGAATATTCGGGCGAATAAACGAATAATCGAATATTCGAATAACTCCATTATTCGGAACAGTCAATTTTTCGAATTATTCGTTTATTCGAACTAGTGACCCTTCGCGTCCCTAGCCTGTGGCAGCCACGTGACATGAAGGTGCGTGCCCCCTTGCAGTAGTATAGTTAGGGTTAGTTTCCAAATAATAATAAGAAGAAGCTTCAAGCAATGGTATCCGTTAGGCTACACCGAAAGATGGGCCGGCTTCGCCGACCCCCCCCCACCCTCCACGTAGTATTCTTTCGGCTTCGCCGACCCCACTCACTCTACGTAGTATTTGTTCGGCTTCGCCGAACGATGGGCCGGCTTTGCTGGCCACCCTTTGTGTAGTATTCGTTCGACTGCGCCGAACGATGGGCCGGCCTCGCCGGCTACCCTCCATGTAGTATTCGTTTGGCTTCGCCGAGCGAAGGACCGGCGTCGCCGATCCCCTCCCTCTACGTAGTATTCATTCGGCTTCGCCGGCCACCCTCCGTGTAGTATTCGGTCGGCTTTGGCGAACAATGGACCGGCTTCGCCGACCCCCCTCTTTCTACGTAGTATTCGTTCGTCTTCGCCGAACGATGGACCGGCTTCGCCGACCCCTATCCCCTCCCTCTACGTAGTATTCGTTCGGCTTCGCCGAACGGTGCACCGGCTTCGCCGCCCACCTTCCGTGTAGTGTTCGTTCGTCTTCGTCGAACGATGGGCCGGCTACCCTCCATGTAGTATTCGCTCGGCTCCACCGAACGATGGGCCGGCTTCGCCGACCCCCCTCTTTCTACGTAGTATTCGTTCGGCTTCCAGGAACGATGGGCCGGCCTCGCCGGCTACTCTCCACGTAGTATTCGTTCGTCTTCGTTGAACGATGGGCCGTCTTCGCCGGCTACCCTTCATGTAGTACTCGTTCGGCTTCGCCGAACGATGGGCCGGCTTCGCCGGCTACCCTTCATGTAGTATTCGGTATTCGCTCGACTTTGCCGAACGATGGGCCGGCTTCGCCGACCCCCTCCCTCTATGTGGTATTTGTTCGGCTACACCGAATTATGGGCCGGCTTTGCCGACCCTCCTCCCTCTGCGTAGTATTTGTTCGTCTTCGTCGAACGATGGGCCGGCTTCTCCGACCCCCTCTTTCTACATAGTATTTGTTCGGCTTCGCCGAACGATGGGCCGGCTTCGCCGACCCCCTCCCTTCACGTAGTATTCGTTCGTCTTCGCCGAACGATAGGTCGGCTTCGCCGGCTACCCTTCTAAAGTATTCGTTCGACTTTGCCGAACGATGGGCCGGCTTCGCCGGCTACCCTCCATGTAGTATTCGTTCGGCTTCGCCGAGCGATGGACCGGCGTTGCCGACCCCCTCCCTCCACGTAGTATTCGTTCGGCTCGTCGAATTATGGGCCGGCTTCGCCAACCCTCCTCCCTCAACATAGTATTCGTTCGGCTTCGCCGAACGGTGCACCGGCTTCGCCGCCCACCTTCCGTGTAGTGTTCGTTCGTCTCCGTCGAACAATAGGCCGGCTACCCTCCATGTAGTATTCGCTCGGCTCCACCGAACGATGGGCCGGCTTCGCCGACCCCCTCTTTCTACGTAGTATTCGTTCGGCTTCGCCGAACGATGGGCCGGCTTCGCCGGCTACTCTCCAAGTAGTATTCGTTCGTCTTTGTTGAACGATGGGCCGTCTTCGCCGGCTACCCTTCATGTAGTATTCGTTCGGCTTCGCAGAACGATGAGCCAACTTCGCCGACCCCTCCCCTCTATCTGGTTTTCGTTCGGCTACACCGAATTATGGGCCGGCTTTGCCGACCCTCCTCCCTCTACGTAGTATTTGTTCGTCTTCGTCGAACGATGGGCCGGCTTCGCCGACCCCCTCTTTCTACGTAGTATTCGTTCGGCTTTGCCGAACGATGGGCCGGCTTCGCTGGCTACTCTTTACGTTGTATTCGTTCGTCTTCGTCGAACGATGGGCCGTCTTCACCGGCTACCCTTCATGTAGTATTCGTTCGGCTTCGCCGAACGATGAGCCGGCTTCGCCGACCCCCTCCCTCCACGTAGTATTCGTTCGTCTTCGCCGAACGATGGGCCGTCTTCACCGGCTACCCTTCATGTAGTATTCGTTCGGCTTCGCCGAACGATGAGCCGGCTTCGCCGGCTACTCTCCACGTAGTAATCGTTCGTCTTTTTTGAACCATGGGCCGGCTTCGCCGACCCCATCCCCTCCCTCTACGTAGTATTCGTTCGACTTCGCCGAACGATGGGCCGGCTTCGCCGGCTACTCTCCACGTAGTAATCGTTCGTCTTTTTTGAACCATGGGCCGGCTACCCTCCATGCAGCCTTCGCTCGGCCCGGCCGAACGATGGGCCGGCTCCGCCGCCCACCCTCCGTGTGGTATTCGTTCGGCTTCGTTGAACAATGGGCCGGCTTCGCCGACCCCCTCCCTCCACGTAGTATTCGTTCGTCTTCGCCGAACGATGGGCCGGCTTCGCCGGATACCCTTCTAAAGTATTTGTTCGGCTTCGCCGAACGATGGGCCGGCTTCGCCGGCTACCCTCCATGTAGTATTCGTTCGGCTTCGCCGAGCGATGGACCGGCGTCGCCGACCCCCCTCTTTCTGCGTAGTATTCGTTCGGCTTCGACGAACGATGGGCCGGCCTCGCCGGCTACTCTCCACGTAGTAATCGTTCGTCTTTTTTGAACCATGGGCCGGCTACCCTCCATGTAGCATTCGCTCGGCTCCGCCGAACCATGGGCCGGCTACCCTCCATGTAGCATTCGCTCGGCTCCGCCGAACGATGGGCCGGCTTCGCCGGCTACTCTCCACGTAGTAATCGTTCAGCTTCGCCGAGCGATGGGCCGGCTTCGCCGACCCCCTCCCTCCACGTAGTATTCGTTCGTCTTCGTCGAACAATGGGCCGGCTTCGCCGACCCCATCCCCTCCCTCTACGTAGTATTCGTTCGGCTTCGCCGAACGATGGGCCGGCTTCGCCGGCTACTCTCCACGTAGTAATCGTTCGTCTTTTTTGAACCATGGGCCGGCTACCCTCCATGTAGCATTCGCTCGGCTCCGCCGAACGATGGGCCGGCTTCGCCGGCCACCCTCCGTGTGGTATTCGTTCGGCTTCGTTGAACAATGGGCCGGCTTCGCCGACCCCCTCCCTCCACGTAGTATTCGTTCGTCTTCGCCGAACGATGGGCCGGCTTCGCCGGATACCCTTCTAAAGTATTCGTTCGGCTTCGCCGAACGATGGGCCGGCTTCGCCGGCTACCCTCCATGTAGTATTCGTTCGGCTTCGCCGAGCGATGGACCGGCGTCGCCGACCCCCCTCTTTCTACGTAGTATTCGTTCGGCTTCGACGAACGATGGGCCGGCCTCGCCGGCTACTCTCCACGTAGTAATCGTTCGTCTTTTTTGAACCATGGGCCGGCTACCCTCCATGTAGCATTCGCTCGGCTCCGCCGAACGATGTTCCGGCTTCGCCGGCCACCCTCCGTGTGGTATTCGTTCGGCTTCGTCGAACAATGGGCCGGCTTCGCCGACCCCCTCCATCCACGTAGTATTCGTTCGTCTTCGCCGAACGATAGGTCGGCTTCGCCGGCTACCCTTTTAAAGTATTCGTTCGGCTTTGCCGAACGATGGGCCGTTTCGCCGGCTACCCTCCATGTAGTATTCGTTCGGCTTCGCCGAGCGATGGACCGGCGTCGCCGACCCCCTCCCTCCACGGAGTAGTCGGTCGGCTCGCCGAATTATGGGCCGGCTTCGCCAACCCTCCTCCCTCTACGTAGTATCCGTTCGGCTTCGCCGAACGGTGCACTGGCTTCGCAGCCCGCCCTCCGTGTAGTGTTCGTTCATCTTCGTCGAACGATGGGCCGGCTACCCTCCATGTAGTATTCGCTCGGCTCCGCCGAACGATGGGCCGGCTTCGCCGGCCACCCTCCGTGTAGTATTCGTTCGGCTTCGTCGAACAATGGGCCGGCTTCGCCGACCCCCTCCCTCCACGTAGTATTCGTTCGTCTTCGCCGAACGATGGGCCGGCTTCGCCGGATACCCTTCTAAAGTATTCGTTCGGCTTCGCAGAACGATGGGCCGGCTTCGCCGAGCGATGGACCGGCGTCGCCGACCCCCCTCTTTCTACGTAGTATTCGTTCGGCTTCGACGAACGATGGGCCGGCCTCGCCGGCTACTCTCCACGTAGTAATCGTTCGTCTTTTTTGAACCATGGGCCGGCTACCCTCCATGTAGCATTCGCTCGGCTCCGCCGAACGATGGGCCGGCTTCGCCGGCCACCCTCCGTGTGGTATTCGTTCGGCTTCGTCGAACAATGGGCCGGCTTCGCCGACCCCCTCCCTCCACGTAGTATTCGTTCGTCTTCGCCGAACGATAGGTCGGCTTCGCCGGCTACCCTTTTAAAGTATTCGTTCGGCTTTGCCGAACGATGGGCCGGCTTCGCCGGCTACCCTCCATGTAGTATTCGTTCGGCTTCGCCGAGCGATGGACCGGCGTCGCCGACCCCCTCCCTCCACGTAGTATTCGTTCGGCTCGCCGAATTATGGGCCGGCTTCGCCAACCCTCCTCCCTCTACGTAGTATCCGTTCGGCTTCGCCCAACGGTGCTCCGGCTTCGCCGCCCGCCCTCCGTGTAGTGTTCGCTCATCTTCGTCGAACGATGGGCCGGCTACCCTCCATGTAGTACTCGTTCGGCTTCGCCGAGCGATGGGCCGGCTTCGCCGACCCCCTCCCTCCACGTAGTATTTGTTCGTCTTCGTCGAACAATGGGCCGGCTTCGCCGACCCCATCCCCTCCCTCTACGTAGTATTCGTTCGGCTTCCACGAACGATGGGCCGGCCTCGCCGGCTACTCTCCACGTAGTATTCGTTTGTCTTCGTTGAACGATGGGCCGTCTTCGCCGGCTACCCTTCATGTAGTATTCGTTCGGCTTCGCCAAACGATGGGCCGGCTTCGCCGACCCCCTCCCTCTATGTGGTATTCGTTCGGCTACACCGAATTATGGGCCGGCGTTGCCGACCCTCCTCCCTCTACGTAGTATTTGTTCGTCTTCGTCGAACGATGGGCCGGCTTCGCCGACCCTCTTTCTACGTAGTATTCGTTCGGCTTTGCCGAACGATGGGCCGGCTTCGCTGGCTACTCTTTACGTAGTATTCGTTCGTCTTCGTCGAACGATGGGCCGTCTTCACCGGCTACCCTTCATGTAGTAATCGTTCGGCTTCGCCGAACGATGAGCCGGCTTCGCCGACCCCCTCCCTCCACGTAGTAGTTGTTCGTCTTCGCCGAACGATGGGCCGGCTTCGCCGGCTACCCTTCTAAAGTATTCGTTCGGCTTTGCCGAACGATGGGTCGGCTTCGCCGGCTACCCTCCATGTAGTATTCGTTCGGCTTCGCCGAGCGATGGACCGGCGTCGCCGACCCCCTCCCTCCACGTAGTATTCGTTCGTCTTCGCCGAACGATGGGCCGGCTACCCTCCATGTAGTATTCGCTCGGCTCCTCCGAACGATCGACCGTCTTCGCCGACCCCCCTCTTTCTACGTAGTATTCGTTCGGCTTCGACGAACGATGGGCCGGCCTCGCCGGCTACTCTCCACGTAGTATTCGTTCGTCTTTTTCGTACCATGGGCCGGCTACCCTCCATGTAGCATTCGCTCGGCTCCGCCGAACGATGGGCCGGCTTCGCCGGCCACCCTCCGTGTGGTATTCGTTCGGCTTCGTCGAACAATGGGCCGGCTTCGCCGACCCCATCCCCTCCCTCTACGTAGTATTCGTTCGGCTTCGCCGAACGATTGGCCGGCTTCGCCGGATACCCTTCTAAAGTATTCGTTTGGCTTCGCCGAACGATGGGCCGGCTTCGTCGGCTACCCTCCATGTAGTACTCGTTCGGCTTCGCCGAGCGATGGGCCGGCTTCGCCGACCCCCTCCCTCCACGTAGTATTCGTTCGTCGTCGCCGAGCGATGGGCCGGCTTCGCCGACCCCCCTCCCTCTACGTGGTATTCGCTCGCCGGCTTCGCCGAACCCCTCCCTCCACGTAGTATTCGTTCGTCTTCGTCGAGCGATGAACCGGCTTCGCCGGCTACCCACGTAGCATCCGTTCGTCTTCGCCGAACGATGGGCCGGCTTCGCCGCCCACCCTCCGTGTAGTGTTCGTTCGACTTTGCCGAACGATGGGCTGGCTTTGCCGACCCTCCTTCCTCTACTTAGTATTCGTTCGGTTCGTTCGGCTTCGCCGAATGACGGACCGACTCTGCCGGCCACCCTCCACGTAGTATTTGTTGGACTCCGCCGATCGATGGGCCGGCTTCGCCGGCCACCCTCCATCTA
Source organism: Aplectana chamaeleonis (assembly GCA_029168955.1). NCBI lineage: Eukaryota > Metazoa > Nematoda > Chromadorea > Rhabditida > Cosmocercidae > Aplectana > Aplectana chamaeleonis. The sequence continues at coordinate 55,175 of JAPDOI010001355.1, forward strand.
CGTGGTATTCGCTCGCCGGCTTCGCCGACCACCCTCCCTCTACGTAGTGTTCAACTTCGCCGAACGGTGAGCCGACTTCGCCAGCAACCCTCCGCGTAGTATTCGTTCGACTTCGCCGAACGATGGGCCGGCTTCGCCGACCCCCCTCCCTCTACGTAGTATTCGCTCGACTTCGCCCAACGATGGACCGGCTTCGCCGACCCCTATCCCCTCCCTCTACGTAGAATTCATTCGGCTCGCCGAATTATGGGCCGGCTTCGCCAACCCTCCTCCCTCTACGTAGGATCCGTTCGGCTTCGCCGAACGGTGCTCCGGCTTCGCCGCCCGCCCTCCGTGTAGTGTTCGCTCACCTTCGTCGAACGATGGGCCGGCTACCCTCCATGTAGTATTCGCTCGGCTCCACCGAACGATGGGCCGGCCTCGCCGGCTACTCTCCACGTAGTATTCGTTTGTCTTCGTTGAACGATGGGCCGTCTTCGCCGGCTACCCTTCATGTAGTATTCGTTCGGCTTCGCCAAACGATGGGCCGGCTTCGCCGACCCCCTCCCTCTATGTGGTATTCGTTCGGCTACACCGAATTATGGGCCGGCGTTGCCGACCCTCCTCCCTCTACGTAGTATTTGTTCGTCTTCGTCGAACGATGGGCCGGCTTCGCCGACCCCCCTCTTTCTACGTAGTATTCGTTCGGCTTTGCCGAACGATGGGCCGGCTTCGCTGGCTACTCTTTACGTAGTATTCGTTCGTCTTCGTCGAACGATGGGCCGTCTTCACCGGCTACCCTTCATGTAGTAATCGTTCGGCTTCGCCGAACGATGAGCCGGCTTCGCCGACCCCCTCCCTCCACGTAGTAGTCGTTCGTCTTCGCCGAACGATGGGCCGGCTTCGCCGGCTACCCTTCTAAAGTATTCGTTCGGCTTTGCCGAACGATGGGTCGGCTTCGCCGGCTACCCTCCATGTAGTATTCGTTCGGCTTCGCCGAGCGATGGACCGGCGTCGCCGACCCCCTCCCTCCACGTAGTATTCGTTCGTCTTCGCCGAACGATGGGCCGGCTACCCTCCATGTAGTATTCGCTCGGCTCCTCCGAACGATCGGCCGTCTTCGCCGACCCCCTCTTTCTACGTAGTATTCGTTCGGCTTCGACGAACGATGGGCCAACCTCGCCGGCTACTCTCCACGTAGTATTCGTTCGTCTTTTTCGTACCATGGGCCGGCTACCCTCCATGTAGCATTCGCTCGGCTCCGCCGAACGATGGGCCAGCTTCGCCGGCCACCCTCCGTGTAGGATTCGTTCGGCTTCGTCGAACAATGGGCCGGCTTCGCCGACCCCATCCCCTCCCTCTACGTAGTATTCGTTCGGCTTCGCCGAACGATTAGCCAACTTCGCCGGATACCCTTCTAAAGTATTCGTTTGGCTTCGCCGAACGATGGGCCGGCTTCGTCGGCTACCCTCCATGTAGTACTCGTTCGGCTTCGCCGAGCGATGGAGCCGCTTCGCCGACCCCTCCCTCCACGTAGTATTCGTTCGTCGTCGCCGAGCGATGGGCCGGCTTCGCCGACCCCTCCCTCTACGTGGTATTCGCTCGCCGGCTTCGCCGAACCCTCCCTCCACGTAGTATTCGTTCGTCTTCGCCGAGCGATGAACCGGCTTCGCCGGCTACCCACGTAGCATCCGTTCGTCTTCGCCGAACGATGGGCCGGCTTCGCCGCCCACCTCCGATGTAGTGTTCGTTCGACTTTGCCGAACGATGGGCTGGCTTTGCCGACCCTCCTCCCTCTACTTAGTATTCGTTCGGTTCGTTCGGCTTCGCCGAATGACGGACCGACTCTGCCGGCCACCCTCCACGTAGTATTTGTTGGACTCCGCCGATCGATGGGCCGGCTTCGCCGGCCACCTCCATCTACGTGGTATTCGCTCGCCGGCTTCGCCGACCACCCTCCTCTACGTAGTGTTCAACTTCGCCGAACGGTGAGCCGACTTCGCCAGCAACCCTCCGCGTAGTATTCGTTCGACTTCGCCGAACGATGGGCCGGCTTCGCCGACCCCTCCCTCTACGTAGTATTCGCTCGACTTCGCCCAACGATGGACCGGCTTCGCCGACTCCTATCCCCTCCTCTCTACGTAGAATTCATTCGGCTCGCCGAATTATGGGCCGGCTTCGCCAACCCTCCTCCCTCTACGTAGGATCCGTTCGGCTTCGCCGAACGGTGCTCCGGCTTCGCCGCCCGCCCTCCGTGTAGTGTTCGCTCACCTTCGTCGACCGATGGGCCGGCTACCCTCCATGTAGTATTCGCTCGGCTCCACCGAACGATGGGCCGGCTTCGCCGACCCCCCTCTTTCTACGTAGTATTCGTTCGGCTTCCACGAACGATGGGCCGGCCTTGCCGGCTACTCTCCACGTAGTATTCGTTCGTCTTCGTTGAACGATGGGCCGTCTTCACCGGCTACCCTTCATGTAGTATTCGTTCGGCTTCGCCGAACGATGGGCCGGCTTCGCCGACCCCCTACCTCCACGTGGTATTTGCTCGTCTTCGCCGAACGATGGGCCGGCTTCGCCGGCTACCCTTCTAAAGTATTCGTTCGGCTTTGCCGAACGATGGGCCGGCTTCGCCGGCTACCCTCCATGTAGTACTCGTTCGGCTTCGCCGAGCGATGGACCGGCGTCGCCGACCCCCTCTCTCCACGTAGTATTCGTTCGTCTTCGCCGAACGATGGGCCGGCTACCCTCCATGTAGTATTCGCTCGGCTCCACCGAACGATGGGCCGGCTTCGCCGACCCGCTCTTTCTACGTAGTATTCGTTCGGCTTCGTCGAACGATGGGCCGGCTTCCCCGGCTACTCTCCACGTAGTATTCGTTCGTCTTTTTCGAACCATGGGCCGGCTACCCTCCACGTGGTATTCGTTCGACTTCGCCGAACGATGGGCCGACTTCGCCGGCCACCCTCCGTTTGGTATTCGTTCGGCTTCGCCGAACAATGGAGCCGGCTTTGCCGGCTACCCTTCAAAGTATTCGTTCGGCTTCTCCGAACGATGGGCCAGCTTCGTCGGCTACCCTCCATGTAGTACTCGTTCGGCTTCGCTGAGCGATGGGCCGCTTCGCCGACCCCTCCCTCCACGTAGTATCCGTTCGTCGTCGCCGAGCGATGGGCCGGCTTCGCCGACCCCCTCCCTCCACGTAGTATTCGTTCGGCTTCGACGAACGATGGGCCGGCCTCGCCGGCTACTCTCCACGTAGTATTCGTTCGTCTTTTTCGAATCATGGGCCGGCTACCCTCCATGTAGCATTCACTCGGCTCCGCCGAACGATGGGCCGGCTTCGCCGGCCACCCTCCGTTTGGTATTCGTTCGGCTTCGCCGAACAATGGGCCGGCTTTGCCGGCTACCCTTCCAAAGTATTCGTTCGGCTTCGCCGAATGATGGACCGACTCCGCCGGCTACCCTCCATGTAGTATTCGCTCGGCTCCGCCGAACGATGGGCCGGCTTCGCCGGCCACCCTCCGTGTAGTATTCGTTCGGCTTCGCCGACCCCCTCCCTCTACGTAGTATTCATTCGGCTTCGCCGGCCACCCTCCGTGTAGTATTCGTTCGGCTTTGCCGAACAATGGGCCGGCTTCGCCGACCACCCTCCCTCTACGTAGTGTTCGACTTCGCCGAACGATGGACTGGCTTCGCCGACCCCTATCCCCTCCCTCTACGTAGTATTCGTTCGGCTCGCCGAATTATGGACCGGCTTCGCCAACCTTCCTCCCTCTTCGTAGTATTCGTTCGGCTTCGCCGAACGGTGCACTGGCTTCGCAGCCCGCCCTCCGTGTAGTGTTCGTTCATCTTCGTCGAACGATGGGCCGGCTACCCTCCATGTAGTATTCGCTCGGCTCCGCCGAACGATGGGCCGGCTTCGCCGGCCACCCTCCGTGTAGTATTCGTTCGGCTTCGCCGAGCGATGGCCTTGCTTCGCCGACCTCCCTCCCTCTACATGGTATTCGTTCGACTTCGCCGAACGATGGGCCGGCTTTGCAGGCCACACTCCACGTAGTCCACGGCTACCCCACACGCTCGACACGCACGCATAGTTGCACCGCGGCTTCCTCCAACGAGAGATTGACATTATATGGAAACGTCTACTGATTTTTTCGTTCAAGATTATGTTTTGTTTTTGTTCCATGTTATGGCTTGTGAATCCGGTTGGATTCAACGAAAACTAAATACTTATGTTTCTTTTTCCTCCATTCACAGAAGCTATTTTTTTTTCAACTTTTATCCTTGTGCTGAACGAGTACCGCCAATCTCTCGATGAGGGGAAGCCGCGTCGCAACAAGGAGAGCGCGTGTAAAGCGTGTGGGGTGGCCCCGTAAGGAACACAAAAAAGATTGATATCGCTCACCGCTGATTTTTCCATGGTCAACAATCACCCAGTTCTTCTCCTTCATTTTCCTTGTTCCCCCCCTTTTCTTCTTTTATGAATATATTCATCTGGTAATTTTTCTATAGTTAATCAAGCGATATGCCTGAAAATATAAGGCGATTCGACAAAAAGTTTCATGAATGACAAAAAAACGAAAAAAGAGAATTGGGAAGAGAGAAGGATAAAGAAAGAGGAGAAAGGCTAATTCGATAAATATTTGTCATGGGGAAGTTTGCGGTGAGCGATGTCGATCGCTCTTAATATGTAACGGAGCCACCCTACACGCTCGGCACGCGCGCTCCTAGTTGCGACTCTGCTTCCCCCCAACCAGAGATAACCAATATGTGGAAATACCTACTCTTTTTTCCGCTCAAGAAGTTGTCTTGTTGTTTGTTCCATTCCCGGATATGGCTTGTGAATATGTAGTCTGTGTCAAAACAAAATTTCCTTACTTACTTTGCGTTCGTGTGCAAAGGTGGGAGACAGCTAGAAAGCGGAGGTATACGGAGGGAGCAGAGTAGCGCGCACACGCACGCGAGTGGGTGATGGGAAGTTGTTTTGACACAGAGTGTATGTTTTTAATGCGTCTACTGATCTTGCAGAAAAAAATTCTTTCTCATTTTTTCATCAATTAACAGTTGTTGAATTGATTCGATCTGCTTCGATTATGTGTCTCTAGAACTTGTCGGCTTGCTTACTAACCTCTTTTTATCTGAAAAACCTGGGTCAACGAGGCCAGTTATGACTTTTTGAGATTCCTCTACCATAATATTTTACTCCAATTATTAGAATCAACGGTATAACACAACTCGTCCACAGAATGACTCTTCCTCCTCTTAACGCAATACCTTCTTCGATATTTATAGTAATGTCACTTTCCTATTACAACTGAAACCTGTACACCTTGTTTCGGAGCGAAATCTACATAGGTTTGTCGCGTCCTTGTGCGCGCGTGCCCTACATTGTCAGAAGAAATCACCGCCGTACAATTTTTTAGGTTTCCTGAATTATCGATTTGATTGATTCTTGCAAGAAATCAAAAAACGACCGTAGATTTGAGTCCAATCGATCGAGGACCTTTAATAGTCTATAAAAATTCAGTTTGGCCACTGATTTCCTAACCTCAGAGGAAATAACCTTCCCAATGCTAGCGTTCACCGCTGACATTCATATATTTGTTCTTAACTACGACGTTATTTTGCATTATCAATTATGCTTGGACAGGATTGATCAACTTGCTGAGCAGTATCCGGATGTTCGATTCATTCGGGAAGTTATAGTGCTTAATTATTCGAATACTAGTGACCCTTCGGGTCCCTAGCCCGTAGCAGCCACGTGACATGAAGGCGCGTGCCCCCTTGCAGTAGTATAGTTAGGGTTAGTTCCCAAATAATTAGAAGAAGAAGCTTCAAGCAATGGTATCCGTTAGGCTACGCCGAACGATGGGCCGGCTTCGCCGACCCCCCCCCACCCTCCGCGTAGTATTAGTTCGGCTTCGCCGACCCCCCTCATTCCACGTAGTATTTGTTCGGCTTCGCCTAACGATGGGTCGGCTTTGCTGGCCACCCTTTGTGTAGTATTCGTTCGGCTTCGCCGAACGATGGGCCAGCTTCACCGATCCCCTTCCTCTACGTAGTATTCGTTTCGTTTGACTTCGCCGACCCCCTCCCTCTACATGGTATTCGTTCGGCTCCGCCAAACGATGGACCGGCTTTGCCGGCCACCCTCCGTTTAGTATTCGTAAGGCTTCGCCGAACGATGAGCCGGTTTCGCCGACCCCCCTCCGTGTAGTATTCGTTCGGCTTTGCCGACCCCCTCCCTCTACGTGGTATTTGTTCGGCTTCGCCGACCCCCTCCCTCTACGTGGTATTCGTTCGACTTCGCCGAACGATGGGGCGGCTTCGCTGGCCACCCTCCGTGTAGTATTCGTTCGGCTTCGCCGAACTATTCGTTCGGCTCCGCCGAACGATGGGCCAGCTTCACCGACCCCCTTCCTCTACGTAGTATTCGTTTCGTTTGGCTTCGCCGACCCCCTCCCTCTACGTGGTATTCGTTCGGCTCCGCCAAACGATGGACCGGCTTTGCCGGCCACCCTCCGTTTAGTATTTGTACGGCTCCGCCGAACGATGGGCCGGCTTCGCCGACCCCCCTCTGTGTAGTATTCGTTCGGCTTCGCCGACCCCCTCCCTCTACGAGGTATACGTTCGGCTTCGCCGACCCCCTCCCTCTACGTGGTATTGGTTCGGCTTCGCCGAACAATGGGCCGGCTTCGTCGACCCCCTTCCTCTACGTTTTATTCGTTCGGTTCCGCCGAACGATGGGCCGGCTTCGCCGGCCACCCTCCGTGTAAAATTCGTTCGGCTTCGCAGAGCGATGGGCCGGCTTCGCCGACCCCCTTCCTCTACGTAGTATTCGTTCGGCTTTGCCGAATGATGGGCCGGCTTTGCCGACCCCCCTCCGTGTAGTATTCGTTTGGCTTCGCCGACCACCTCCCTCTACGTGGTATTCGTTCGGTTCCGCCGAACGATGGGTCGGCTTTGCCGGCCTCTTTCCATTAATTAGGTGCAGTGTTCTTATGGCTCCGCCAAACGATAAGCCGGCCCCAACAACCCCTCTTGAATCACCGCGGGCAGCATGTTCTGCTTCTTCGAATCCTTTTCAATAACCGCCGTCATCGTTCGATTGGCTTCGACAACCTTTCCCTACATCAAATGATGGCCTACTTTGCCGACCCTTTTTCATCACCCCCCCTTATCAGATCAAGGTGAGTTTTACCTAAAACACAAAATCTCACCTCTAATCATCTTCGAACGAGGTGATGAAGAACTTACGCTTGTCAATTTAATACCAAAGCAAAATACAAACCACACCCGCCCGTCCCTTTCCCTTTAGTAAAACTTTGCGAATATTTCGCGTACGCTCAGTACTCCGTTGTTTCGGAACGACGTTTACTCGGGTTTATCGCGCGTGAATGCTGCGCCTCTTCCTCTCTTGCAGTCTGTCTTCGCTCAGTCCACGCACTCGGAGGAATCCAGAAAACTTCACACCGAATCAGAGAATACCTTTTCATTCAGAGCCAAACTTACTTCATTCCTTCGCGTGCATGTGCAGAACGAAGTGGGATACAGAGAAACAGAGTGGAGGAGAAGGAGAATAATTGTACGCTCGCACACTTACGCGATATATTCTAGCTCCGTAGTGGGATGTAATATGTCTGCCCACTCCATCATTTTTCATTCAGCATAAGCTTCAATTTTCCGCATTCCCAAAGCATTAAAATTTTCTCCATTTTGAAAAAGTGTCAGACATGGGATTTTCAAGAACTACAATTTTCATGCTGACAGTATTTTATATCATGGGATCGCGAAAAATCGTCGTTTCCCCCAGAAAGGACTTCTGATGAAATTAGAAGAAATTTCCGAGAAGATTTTCTTGCTAGCAGGCCAATTAAAACCGTTTTTCTTTAAAAATACTCATTCAATTTGAGCGATTCTCAAGCGCTTAGTTTCTCAAGAAGCCAGGGTTTCTCAAATCTCTGACGGATTTCTGCTTCAAGAAGATTTACTGTTTCTGTTCTCAAGAAAAGATTCATCCATTTTACGAGAGCAGCTCGACCTGAATTTTTGTAAAGACTAACATTTTGTTCCGAACCGCGAACTCTCATACCGGGGAAAACCCTGAAAAGTTGTGTGATTTTTTCCAGTTTGTGTTCCAACTTGAGTATTCTGGAAAAAAGTTAGTTCTTATAAAACCTCAATGTATAATATGAAAATCCTATGAAAGTTAAAATAATGGGAAGCAAACAAAGAAGATAACACGAAAAACAATAAATGGACCATCTAAAAAGAAGAGAGGAAGGCAAGTGCGCTCCGTCGTCATCGTGATGCGCAGGTTTCGGGATACTGTGATGGAATTGCGCGAAATTCTCGCGTTTTGTGCTAAAATCCCACTTTTTTGAATTGCTTCGTGCGATTCGTTATATATAGATATTCGGAGAAGTCAATTTTTCGAATAATTCATTTATTCGAATATTCGAACGGCCCGTATTAGAATATCCGGCCGAATAAACGAATAATTCCAGAAAAATACGGAGCAGAGTCTCTGGCACTTGTCCATTTTTGCGGTCCAGAGGTGAAATGTCTCCAACCAAACTGGGTGGGGGGGGCACTGTGGGTGGGCGCAATTGGCCCCGCCCATTTTACCGTGCCACACTAAATTTGAGCATCACCCGGGGTTTACCTCCCCTGCCAAAATCAGGATTGCAGCACGGAAAATGGGCGTGGCCAGGCGCGAGAAAACAGTGCCCCCCTCCGCTTAGATAGCCCAAGCTGATAAGAAATTCGGATATTGCTGGTAGATATGGTATGTCTTTTTCGTGGAAGTTCATTGGCATAGCTTTGATCTATATAATACCATACGAAAAAGACCAAGAAAGTTGGTAGTGCCGCAAACGGGGGTTTGATTATGCTTACTTCTCTGAGAAAACTTGCTGTGTCAGTGCCGGGAAAGTACCGCGGCCTTCGACTGTGCCGCGATAGTTCGCGATAGTATCACAGCTGCTCCGGAATCAGACGATTTTCTTGCCGTGCCTCGAGCCTCGACATCACCGCGATGGTACCGCAGCGGCCCCCCGTTAGAACCGCGCCGGCCCCGCCAGGATGCAGCAGTGAATCCTTATGGAGTACGATGTACTATCTTGTGTGGTAAAACGAAATTGTGGCCGGTTCAATTACCCAAGTTTGAGGTACATTCCGTATTTCCTTGGGCGCAAAAGCAGCTGTGACCTCTGTCCCAATCAGAAAAAGAACGTAGCGACCGCAGGTGCGTACTTTTGCCCTTAGGCCCCCTTAGTTGTACTATCATTCTTAAATAACTTCATATCAGATACTCTCCCGGAACCGCTGCCGCACTATCACGGAGCCGAAGCGGCACTGCCCCATAGCCGCTACGGCTCCGCGATAGCTCCGCTGCGGCTCCGCGATAGTGCTGCCTTGGCGCCTGTAGGCTTCGAAGCGGCACTATCGCGGGGCCGCAGCGGCGATTTCGCTCAGAGTCGGTCCGTACTTCTTATTCGGATACTCGCGATTTTGGTCGGATATTCGAGCTATTCGTATTCGAATCGTTCGAACAATTCGATTATTCGGAAAAGTCGAATAATTCGGTTATTCGAATATTCGGAGGTCTTTTTTTTTGAATAATTCGTTTACTCGAATATTCGGAGAAGTCAATTTTTTCAAATAATTCGTTTATTCGAATATTCGGAGAAGTCAATTTTTCGACTACTTCGTTTATTCGAATATTCGGAGGAGTCAATTTTTCGAATTATTGGTTCATTCGAATATTCGAAAATTTTTATTCGTTTGATATACTCTATTACTCAGACAAACCATCGCTCGGAGCGGGACCGGCTCTTCCCATTTCTGACGTCATCGCCCGGACAGCGGCCAAGGGGCGAACTGGCACTGCGGCCCCTGTCCACTGCGAATAGCAGCCTTGGCCGCTGTCCAGTCCCTTTCGGGGCGACAGCAGTGCGAGCAGTGTTAGCCAGACCGTCACTTTGTACAGTGCAATCACGGACCCAGCATGGAATTCCACTGCTAATTGTAGCACTTACGCTTTCAAAAGCCCAGCTATCATCCGTCCTTATCCTCTGTGATCGAATCTCCGCGTTGCGGGGTTGGTGGTGCGTGGAGCATTGTGGAGAGGTAGAGAGCGCTTTGTGAGAAACTTCCATTACTTCACGGAAAACGAGTGGCCGTCAAATCGGAGCGTGCTTCGCGTCATTGAAAATGGCTGACGCTTCATGAGAAGCGTGCTCCGTATCATGGAAAAATGAGTCGCGCTATATGAGAAGCGTGCGTTGCGTCATGGAAAATGAGTCGTGCATTGTGAGAAGCGTGCGCTGCGTGATGGGAAATGAGTAGCTCTCCATAGGCAGCGTGATGGTCATGCGGAGCGTTCTTAGCCCATCTCGATCAATCGCCTGATTTGTAAATTTTATTCACGCTCACACAAGTTTCGAGAAAGACATGCTTTGATAGAAGCTCGGCACGCACATCACACCGGAACCCAAGTTCTGCTATTTCACCCACTTCCAACTGGCAAAGTTACTTTTCAACATGTTCCAATTCTGCGTTAGGTAATCTTCTCATCTAGGGTCATATGGTCTAGACATTCCGGTAGACTATTTGGAGCAATCACAGCGTGCCTTAGGCTTTAGGCTAACGATGGTATTGATAATATTAGTGACAGCCGCTACTGCTGCGCTATCCTCACCGGCAGTAGCGGCTGTCACTAACATTATCGAAAACATCGACCCGTGCCGTCCTCGTGCACGTTGCATGCACCAGATTCCTGTCCGCTCGTGCAGTATTTCTATCTAATGCTACCTTCTGCTTGTGTCAAAGCCTTCTCATTTGCGAATTATTTGGTGTAATTCATTGTTGATTTTCAGTACTGTGTATCTTTGAGCGCATCTATTTACTTTGAGGTAAACCACCAAACCTGCCATAGTAGACAGAATATCTGAGCCATTTTAGAATTAGATGATAGCGTTCGCGGGAAATTTCGACGGAGAGTAGTTATTGATTTTTTAGCGGAATTTGTGATTTCTCGACATCGATCTTCTCTGGCTTATCCGAGAAGTTTTGGCCTCGAAGCTCCGAAGTTAAGTATAATGGCTAAGTCATTAATCACCAGTATTTTTGCACATTTATCGATTTTTTGAAAACTCGATACTTGCCTTTTTTGTCGATTTTCAAAATAGCGATCTATAAATGACGAAAATATACTATCGACTAGGAATCGTTATGACGTCGGCATGGATCCTAGTAATACTTTGCGTTCCCTATTGAAGGTTGGCGCAAATTCGGTGTCATAAGCTATAATATAGGCGCACCAAGTTTGCGCCAACCTTCAATCAGGGAACGCGAAGTATTGTTAGGATTCATGCCGAAGTTATAACGGCTAAGTTCCTAATCGATAGTATTTTTTTCGTCAATTATTGATAGTTAGTAGTTAAATCGATAAAAAACGCGAGAATCCAATTTTCAAAAAAAAACGATCGATAATTGTCGAAAAATACTATTGATTAAGGACTTCGCCATTAAAACCGAAGCTGCAAAATCACAAAATCAGTCAAAAATCATTAATTACGCTCTGCCCAAAATTTTCGCAAACGCCATCATCTAGTTCCAACTCAGGCAAACCATCGCTCCGAGCGGGACCGGCTCCTCCCAATTATGACGTCATCGCCCGGACAGCGGCCGAGGGGCCAACTGGCACCGCGGTCCCTGTCCGGTGCCTCTTCGCCCCTCGGTCGCTCTCGGAGCCACAGCGGTGCCATCGCCAGAGATAGAGAGACGCAGGATTGGTTGTTCTTTCAGTGATAACGTGCGAGCCACGTTATCAGTTAAAGAACAACCAATCCTGCGGTTATAAAAGGCGGTTCGTCTCAGGTAGACGGGTAGTTGGCCTTTCGAGGCCACTCTTGAGAGGTGACCTCGGATCACTCTCAGGATGACAATTTTTGGCGGCCGATGGAATCCCTCATGACCCGCGGTGGGGAAGGCTTCCTCATTGCGGACCATGCTGGGATGGTATCCCTGTTGCGGCCTGTGGCAGGATTAACCTCCTGGCCCGCAGGTTGTAACAGGTACCTTATCCTCTTAACAGGCTTAATTCTCTCCAGAAGAGGCGGAAATAAAGAAAAAATAGCAATTAGGAAATTTTTGAAAATCGCCCGAACAGAGACCGCAAAGCCAGTTGGGACCGAAGATCGCTCCGAGCGATACTGCTGTGGCCCGGAGAGCGGTTGCTGTGGCCCGAGTAGATTGCTAATTTTCGCTCGGAGCGGAGAGGCAGCGCCGCTCGAGTAGCTCTCCCGTACCGCTCGGAGCGATGGTTTGCCTGAGAAGGTAGCTCAGATATTCTGTCAACTATGGAAGGTTTTGTGGTTCACTTCAAAGTAAACAGGTGCACTCAAAGATACATAGTAGTGAAGATTACCACTGAATTATAGCATATATTTCGCAAACAAGCGGGCTTTGGACCAAGTGAAAGGCAGCGTTAGATAGAAAAGCATTTGATTCTCGAGACTAAAGGAAGAATTGGGGAAAATGAGGAAACAGAATAGTAAGAAAATTAGGGCTGGGAGAAAAGGGAAGAAGAAAGAGAGCGAACGAGAGAAGCACAAACCAGTAAATAAACGAAATGAAGCCATCGGTGAAGCTACGCTCATTCGCCCGAAGAGCCACCGCAGTGCCAGTTGGGACCGAAGATCGCTCCGAGCGGGACTGCTGTCGCCCGAGTAGATGACTAATTTTCGCTCGGAGCGGAAAGAAAGCGTCGCTCGAGCCGTTTTCCGGTCCAGCTTTGAGCGATGGTTTGTCTGAGTGTATAGCACCCCAAACTGATGAGAAATTCGGATATTGTTGGCAGATACCTTGAAAAATCAAGAGACTCTGATCGTATCGTTTAACAACTACTCATAGACAGTGATACATTTTGGTTTGAATACTGTAATGATATAATGTGAAATGTCTTTTTCGTGAAAGTATGTACATTGGCATAGCGTTGATCTATATAATACCATACAAAAAAAGGTCAAGAAAGTTGGTAGTGTCGCGAGCGGGGGTTCAATTATGCGTACTCGGTCCGTACTTCTTATTCGAATACTCGTGATTTTGGCCCGATATTCGAATTCATTCGAATAATTCGATTATTCGGAAAAGTCAGATTTTTGAATAATTTGTTTATACGATTATTCGAAAAGCCAAACTTTCGAATAATTCGTTTATTCGAATTTTCGGAAAAGTCAATTTTTAAAATAATTCGTTTATTCGAATATTCGGAGAGGTCGATTTCTGGAATAATTCGATTATTCGAATATTCGAAGGAGTCATTTTTTCGAATAATTCGTTCATTCGGATATTCGAAAGAGTCAATTTTTCGAATTATTCGTTTATTCGAATGTTCGAAAATTTTTATTTGTTTGATATACTCCAGCGGACAACCGTTACATAATCAGCGGTCCCAATCTGTTCCTGCAGGATTTTCCCCGACTTTTCATTTATTCTTTTTTGTAACGACCAAATCTACCTTCTCATGAGAATAACATAACGAGCGTTTTCATCGCGAGCCCTACTTTGAAGGCGCAGAACGTCTATATGAGACTCATTTCCAGTCTTGCGGTATGTGACCGTAGGTGAAGTGTGTCCAACTGGGGCTTTCCACCAACGCGGTCGGCGTGCGTGTCGAGCTACCGTTTTCCGAACGAATTCCTCGGCTTCAGAAGCTGACTGGCATATTTTTCACCACTCGTCTCATTTGTGCGACTGCGGGATCACAGAGGATTCAATCTGTGGATAGTGAGTACTCATTCGCCCACCGAAACCGCCGAAGACAATTCCAAGGGTGCCTTCTATGAGGATCTCAATACGTTGCTGGCCAGGATACCTTGTCAACATGCTGTTGTCGTGGGGATTGACGCAAATGCGAAGATTGGACTTGATCAGGAATCCGAAGTACTCGGTAAATGGTTCTACCCAGTGTAGCAAACATCGGACAATGGCTACCACCTTACGTGGCAGGACCAACCCAGTATAGTTGTGCCCTGGACTGAAAGACCGAATATCGAATAGATTCGAATGACCCCCTTTTTAACGTCCGGGTTTTTGGATAGATTCGAATACTCCTTTTTTGACGTCTAATTTTTGAATATATTCCAATGGCCTCTTTTCTTTGAGGTCCGATTTTCGAATATATTCGGATTACCCCTTTTTTCGAGGTTCAAATTTCGAATAGATTCGAATAAATTCGATTCGAAAATATTCGAATAATTTCTCGAATAATTTCGGAGCGACAGACTGAAAACAGGCCAGGTGAGCTGTCTGTGGATCCTCTAATTCGAAGTGAAACTTACTGCCACTGATCGTGTGTGTGCGCGTATGCTACGTCCCTTTCCCTCACACTCAACTTGATTTGCCTCCGAAAAAGAGGATAACCACATGAGAAAACCCGAGCGACACCAATCGGATCAGAATCTCAAACAGATCGGAGCCCTAACGCTTTCCAAACAAGTCACAGACCACTCCCATGATCCTTGGACGCTTCGGCCTTAAAAATAGAAATTTCAGTGGAAATTCAGCCAAAATCCACCGTGCCACATATGTAATTAACGGTGCGCCGATAGAGACAATAGATAAAATAGAAGACCTAACAAAGCATAACCAACTCTCGTTTGAAGAGCATTGTAGGCTCACTGCTACTAAGGTCGCCGTCAGAGGTGGCCGATGAACTGAGTCCCACCCTTTTGATACGCACCGATATAGTGACATACGGGTGCAGAAAAATCAACCCGCTGAGTCCAACTGCGACCGTCTCCTGCCGACTGCAATCCACACAGTCGATTGTTCAATCACGCACGCGGGCAGGACCAATGCACCGAAGTCGGCTTTTCTGCCTCGGACGGTTTCTCGACCAAGTCTGACGGGGCTTAAGGCGCAGCAGAGGCTATTTTTGTTACTTAGATACTCAAAGGCAAGGTCCGGTCAGACTTTGACACTGCCGGAATCGTGATTCGATAGAGTGGACTGCCACAGCTGAACACCGTCTCGACGTTTCACTAACTATAAGTCCTTACTTGTGCAGAAAACAGCCCTGAAGTTAGAAAATACGGTAGATGCAAAACTAGTTGGGGGCCATCAGAATCCATAATACCGCTTCCAGACATTGATCTAATTCAATGGAATCTCTAGGAAGTTACGAGTGATAAAGTTATCACACATCTGATAACGAAAGAAAGTTTCATTTCCATCAATGAATCTTTTCATTTCTATGGGTAAATCTTCAGTGCCCCCCCCCAACTAGTTTTGCACCTTACGGTATTCACAGCAAGATAAGCACGGCCAGAATGAACGATATTTACACAGAAGTTCTGAAGAGGGCGTGGTCGACGGGCATGCAGCGAGGCGCCAAGTGATTTCGAAATCCTTTGACGTGGTCATACCTGTCAATGGAAAACACAGTCATCTGCCGTACACCATAAATAGCGGCGACGGGGCGAATTTCTTCGAAACCATTCGAAATTATAACTATTCGAATGAACATTCCAATAGTACGCTTCGATTATTGAATAGATTCGAACACTCCCTTTTTTAGGTCCGATTTTTGAATAGTATTAGAATAGTGCGACTTTCGAAAATCAGATAATGAATACGTATTCGAATAACAATTATTCGAATATATCGATTCGAATCTATTCGAATGGCACAACTATACAACCCAGCTGTCTCCAGAAGAGCAGCGGAAGCGGAAGATGACAACTTTGAAACTACAGCTCGAGTAGATTCTGACGAGGAATATTCCAGTATCGGACATTCGAAGATCTAGAGCTGTGTGGGATGTCGCATTCGATTCGGATCACCGTCCAGTTCTGTTGAACTTTACTGCGAGATTTCATTACAGGAAGCGAGGGGCTAAGCCTCTTCAGAGGATTGACATGACAAGTCTCAGAGATGAAGAATGCAGAAGGAATTTTCGACAACGCGTTTCTATTCACATCGGGGTACAGACGAAGAAGAAACGCGACTTTTTTTTTGTCAAGTGCATCCAGGACGCTTCGAAAGAGGCTTTCCCGGTTGTACAGCTTAAGAAGAAGTTCGCCTACGTGTCAGAGGAAACGACGTCTGCTTACAGCAGGGTGTGTGCTCTCCGAACTGCAGGAAACATCGTGGAGGAGAAGCGTTTGGGGAGGAAGTTGCGTCGGAAGCCTCAAGGCGACCGCGAACGAGAATGGGCATGTAAAGCTAAGGACTTTGAGAAGGCTCGGGAGAAGAAGAATTCGAGGAAAGCCTAAACGTTGTTACGACAGTATAGCGGCAAGATGAAGAGATGTTCTCCTGTCTTGAACACTACCAATGAAGTTGCAGTTGGTGATGCGACGCTGCCAATATGGAAGGATTACTTAAAGGCATCGTTCGCGCTGGAAATCAATTCTAATTTTCAGGAACAGTTTCATGATTGAGCACGGTAGACCACACTGGTAAACTTTGGCGCGTCAAAAACGTTGGGCAATGAGGTAGGAAGGCGTCAAAGATGAAGATCCGCCACCAATTCTCACCAGTCATCTAGCACTTTTTCCCAGAATGCTGGTGTGACCGTAAGGCAACATGAAAAATAGTTACGGCACGAACTCCGCATGCAGAAAAACTCTAAAAATGACAGTGACGAGGCCTCCGAAAACAGAAAAACTTCAAAAAGGATTTTGGCGCAAAATTCAATATTTACAATGTGTTCCGTTTGTTTTTTCTCTACGAATGAAGGTTTTTCATGGGCCCCTTCGACATTTTCGTTCACTAGAGATGCCAAGCTACACAAAAACGTAAACAAATAGTATACGGTTTTCTACGCGTATGATGCCTTTAAGTTCACCACTGAATCGTCTAGGGCCATCAGTACCTGGGCTCCCGCATGCTCAGAGAGCACGTTACGATGTCATATAGGAACCACCGACTTAGTCTAAAGTTTTGAACTGTTTCCGGAAAATGAAGGATGGAAAGACAGGTGGAGATGACAACATCACCACTGAAATGCTGAAAGCTCTCTCTCCGTCTAGGATTCGTGAAATGACCTACAATATCCGTGCCATATGGATGAGCGAAAGGATACCTGATTGGTCGAGACATGCTATAATCGTACCTCTTCACAAGAAGTTATCCATTACGGACTCCAAGAATTATAGGGGGATTTCTCTACTGCGTGTCATGTACAAGGTTTTGCAACGTATCATTGTCGAGTGACTCATCAAACGTCGTGAAGAAACAACCAGAGAGGAGCAAGCTCGGTTTTCGGCCTGGAAGATTGACCATCGACCAAGTGTTCGTAGTGAGAAGAGTACTTGAATCGTGGCAACGGTATTCAAAGTCTATACAGCTTCGTTTTTTAGACTTTGAAGCCGCATTCGACTGCCCTCATCGCGGTCGATTGCTCAACACTCTGCGAGCCAATGGAGTCTCGGAAAAGTATGTTCGACTAATCGAGGACATGAACAAAGGAACAACAGCAGAAGTTGGTTTGTCTATCGGATCTACGTCAGCTTTTGAGGTGAAAACAAGAGTAAGGCAAGGAGCTGTAGCAGGACCTTTCCTATTCAACTTTGCCGTTGAGGACATCATGCGTAGAGTTGCAGAACAGTTTCCTGCGGATGTGATCCTAACACCATCAGGACGCTCCCTTGTCGACCTGGAGTACGCCGACGACATCGTGTTATTCGCTGAAAACAACGCAAAACTGCAAAGGATTGTGAACCTCGTTTCGAAGTATGCCGCAGCCTATGGACTTCGTCTTCGTCCGGACAAATGCAAGCAGATGTGGGTCTCTCAGAGGCCTACGGGAGTTTGTGAGGACGGACAGCGTATCGAACTGGTGGACGATTTCTGTTATTTGGGCTGTTTGCTGCAGAACGATGGTAGTTATCCAGCGGATATTCAACAACGATGTGCGGAAGCTACATCTGCATTCAATTCTTTAACCAAGTGCTTGTGATCTACCACCATCGCGAATAAAGTCAAGTTGCGCCTCTACTTGTCCGCTATTCGCCCTTTCATAATGTACGGGTCAGAGACGTGGGCAGCACCGAAGACGCAGATGGAAAGGTTGGCTTGCACGGAGAGGAAGCTTTTTAGGCGTTTGCTTGGATATTTCTGGCCGCGGATGTGCCGCAACGAAGATCTCTACAATGAAATTGACGCCTTACATCTACGTTTGACACGAGGGAGGTGTCGAAATTTCCCAACGCCAATTACACTCCGCCGAAAAGAGGAAAGGAGAAAAAACTGCTTGAGAAAAACAATTATTTTTGAGTCAATCTAGTTTTCCTGAAGGATTTATTTATACTCTATTTCGGTATGAAAAGTAGCTCTGTTTTTTGCGTGCGTCTGCGTGTGTATGCTGCGTCTCACTTTCTCCATATTTTCTCGCTGTCTCTCGCCTTGATCCGCACAAGTGCGGGAAGGAACAGAGTAAATTTGGCTTCAAAGTAAAGGATACGTAAAGTCCACGGCCTCTAAAAAAGGCGTTTGTGCGGTTGCGTATTTCCACTAAGCATACTGTCGGCTGCAGCATAATCAACGGTAAAGTCGTATTTTTTTCTCTGAATTCCAAAGAAAAATCCATGTATCCACGGTAAACATTTAGGTATATTTATAATGTCTGTGTAGGTGTGGGGGGGGGGGTTGGGCGGAAATAATCGTTTTCAAACGTTCCCGATGTTTTCTCTTCAAAATTCAGAAGAAAATTATAACTTCGCTGTCGATTCTGGAGCAACCAATAACATGCATACAAGGGTAGTATTTGGAGTCGTAAACGCTTCTGCAAAAACGGATTGTATTGTTAGTAGTATCTCTTGGGCATCCATAGTAAGACTGCTAAGTGCGCCACCCCGAGCTGCTGGTTCAAAAAAGTCATAAGCTCTAGACAGTCGTTCTTTTCGTACTTTCTGTACCTTCCAAAAAAATTAAGTTTCCATTCCTAATTCTGGGAAAGGACCTCAGATCCCAGAATAAACCCCTTGGCAAAGTTTGGGTGATATCACTTTTCTCGAACTTTTAATAGGGTCAAAGCGACTTCCACTTGTACGGATCGTTGGCTGAGCGTTTAAACTCTGGTACCGCCGTAGTGACCTGTTGATATTGATCAATACCAGCAGCGGAGCGGTGGGCCTCGGTGAAATATAACTAGTGATAAGGAGGTTCCGACGAAAAAGCCACCGTTCCGCGCTGTGATAATCGAAATCAACAGGTCACTACGGCGGTACCAGAGTTTACTTCCATTAGTGGGACTCTTAGAGCATTTGAGAAAAAGGTTCCAGATGCGACTTAAAGGCAGTGTTCACGATGATTTTCATTTCCAAGTTTTTCACATAAAACAGTGCGCTGGCCTCCAAGTGTTACCGAAATTGCGAAGAAACGGCGAGAAACGCATAAGAAAGTCATATTCCAGTGACATTATTCTATAACATGGACTAGTTGTCCGGTTGGATGAACATGTTCATGGTGGTTGCCACCATTGGAAAATTGGGTTAATCGAAAATAAAAGACTATTTTATGCAAAGCAGGATTTGTTAGGACCCTAAGGAAAGAACGGAGCAATAAAGCGCAGAGAATTGCAAAGGACGGGTCCACAAAATATTGCATTGTCACAACAAACACTTCCTGTGATACTTAAAGGCACAGTCCAACCTCAGAATCGTGTTTCTGTTTTTCGACCTATCTTGAAAACGGTTCGAAGCTGATTCCAACGATGTCTCCGGAATCGTACAAGACCCCCTGGGAACAGAGTTACGGCCTCTCAAAATTTAAGCTGCGGAAGCATGGTGGACGAGTTGTTCGAGGCTTGTAACATCCGTCATTTGCAACCGATCTCTGCGAGCGGACCTGAATGGGTATAGAGACTGAGCATGAAGGGAAGAACGGGGGTATTGATCAAAAACCATCGCTCATTTCGCCACTGTTGAGCTCGAAATATGGTAAAAGGGGCGTGCCAAAATGGCTTCCTCATGTGGGCGCCCCAGGGTGGCTTCTCCCTATATCTCGCTTATTCGGGGGAATCGAGAGCTCGCACTTGGCAGGTGTTATACGGGGTGGGTTTACTTCACAATTATGCGGTTTTCACGGATTTCGCCTCTGAGCTTGGACTGTGCCTTTAAGAGGCGGGGTGATACTTGAGGATTTCGTGCCCTTCTGGTGCATTTTTCTCAATTTCTTCGTTATTTTAGTTTTACCCGGGGGCCACTCAATCAATATAGCGAATAATCTCAGAAATGAAGATTATCGTGGACACTGCCTTTAAAATTCCATCCGGGGGTGTTAATTAGTGTGCTTATCATAAATCTCAGGTTTATCTACCGATTTTCCAAAGTTTTCAACTTGTTCAAAGCCTTTCACCGGGGGAAAATTCGAGAACAAAATGCGACTTTAGACGATTTCCGGAAAGCTGCGATAGACATGGGTCAAAATCTTTCTCTAGGGGTTATTCGGAGCGCTTAACACTAATCTGATGCCCGTTTGTCGGCCTCTCACAAAATACGGTAGATTACTGTGGGGATAAGGTACTTTGATCGAAGTCTCAGATTCTACTCAAAATTTCTTTTCGGGTTTTATTTAGGGTACTAAATACGAACTTAACGTCTATTTGTCAGGTTTCCTAATATTAAAGGCAGCATACACGCTCGTAAACGTGGTTGGGATAACAACGCGAATCGAACCGTATGGCTTACAACATAATGCCTGCGGATTTTGAAGCGTCAAAAACGACCCACAATGCCGTTACAGGAGTGGTAAGTTTGGCCCCGCCCGTATTTTCACGCCCCCTGTATTTGCCCTTTTCCTCCAACGCAGGGTTGCTGGGTCATCTTCGTCGTCAGTGACGTGTGTGGTTCACTTCTTAGGCGATCCACCAACAGTACCGACGGTGAAGATGACCCAGCAACCTTGCGTTGGAGGAAAATAGCAAACACAGTGGGCGTGGAAATACGGGTGGTGCCGAACTTGCTACTCCTGTAACGGCATTTTGGGTCGTTTTTGACGCTTTAAAATGCGTAGACATTATAATCTAAGCCATACGATTCGATTAACATTGTTATCCCAACCACGTTTACGAGCGTGTATGCTGCCTTTAAGATGGGTTTTGCCCGTCAAATGGCATAGTACCTACCTTAACTTGCTGTAAACCTCAGTATTTTGGCAAAGGAACCTCAGATTCGTTTTCAGCACCCTAATTAGACCCCTTCATACAAGTTTTGATCCAAATCTGAAGATTTTTTCTGAAAGCACACCGAAAATATTTGATGGGCTGGCTTTAGCTTTTTTTCCTTAGCTTTTCGCAAAGCTTGAAAAACGCTTATAACTTCTTTGAACTCGATGGAGGATATCGCTCAGTTTTCGCTATGAAAACAGAAGACTTATGACTAACGTAGACAAAAAAATCACCCGCGTTTTTATAGGTCCTGATTTTGTGTTCGCTGATTATCAGCGTTGTTCACCCACAGTCCTCTTTGATTAAATATATGGATACGCTGCTGTTTCGAACGAAGTTAACGGAAAATGAGCAGTAAAAAAAAGTTACGAGTTCTAACCCTTGTATACATACATTGTGAAAGTTAAGAGAAAATCGTCGTGGAATAAAACCCGAAGTCAAATAATATGTGATTGAATAACAGGGAAGGAACAGGGAAGGAGTAGAAAGAGTAGGAGGGTACAAAACGCCTGAGAGCCTTGCTTGCGCCCATAGGGGGCTTTTGGGTGCAGATGCTCAGCCTGTATTATAGCGACGATCACACATTCAGTGTGAAGCAGGTGGTCAGCATCACTTTTCGCAAACAAGGGAATCATAAGCAGTGTACGATTGAGCGGGAAAAATATAATACTACCTGAGAATTTTCAAGCCTGTCATAATCCTGTGTACCTCGCCCCTAGTCTTTGATTTCGAAGAGTCAACCTGGGAACAAAAATTTATTATAGGTATAATGCCTTTTGGCTACCTTAGACCACCGGGAAATCATTCCAATTAAAGCTAAAAACGGATATCGTATTTGCGTTAAAGGTACCCCTGGTCCTGATAACCCCTGGTCGGACCGTGAACGACGTCTGGACAGAAGGTTCTCGATTAGTATTCTTTTTCCCGTTGAATTCTGCACTGTTTATTCTTACCTCGTTAGTGAGAACTGATGACGTTCATCCTTTTCGCACTGTATGTGTGGTGATCGCTATATTACAGGTTGCGCGCCACTACCTAACAAAGTGCTCGCCACTACCGAACAAGCTTGCGCACCACAAAGTAACAAGCTCGTTGAAGCAATCAGCATGCATGTGACGAAGCGGCGCGCAAGCTGCTTGAAATCTTCTGAGAGGGCAGTATCGCGGCACTATGGTATACTGCGTCGCAGAGCCTGTCGCTACTATCACTATCGCCAAAAGCCCGTGATTGGTCTGAATTAGATTTCGACCAGTAGCAAACTTTTTGCTTTCCTTGACTTGATCATTCCTGTAATCTGAGTCTTCATTTGTTCATTCCGAGGGGGCGGATCTGGAGCACCAAAACGCTTGTTTACAGCCGTTATTTTGCCGCTCCTGGCTCGTTTTCTACCGTTCTTTCGATACTGGGAGCTTAGGGTCCTTCTCGCCTATCATTTCATTGTGCAAATTCAACGAGGATGATCATTAATTTCACGTTTTCTTGTTTTCTGTTGGCTGCTCGTTTTCGTTTTTTTTGTTCTTTGTCAAACCAGATTTTCTGCTGCACACCTCTGGTGCCGACTATATATAACATATTGACCAGCTGTTGAGTAAAAATATTTTCAACCATCGAGCTTTTTTGTCCGATCACCTTACTCTGCAAGCGTTCTTGAAAGAATTTTGTCCGGCTTCAATTCTGAAGTTAATGGTTTTTTTTTCAATTAGGCGGTACGGACGAACATTCACCCATTTCGCTTGGTGTAAAGAAAGTGTTACTGTCCACATATAACGGTGTGAATATTTCAGATAATTTTTTATCTCAACCTTATCGAGACGAGAAGATGTAGATACAGGCCATAAAACGGCCAATGTCTCACCGTCGACTGCGTACCACGCGCTGCGCGACCGCACGCGCGTGGGAAGCAGACGTTTCGGCCGCCGCGCGGCGGCTGAAACTCGTCGCGCGGCGGCCAAAACTCGTCTGCTTCCGACGCGCGTGCGGTCGCGCAGCGCGTGGTACGCAGTCGACGGTGAGACATTGGCCGTTTTATGGCCTGTAATTTTCTGCTGCTCCAGTGAATCACCATTTCATTGGCATTGGAATAATTCTTACGTCTAAATCCTTCATCCATTTAGCTATTCTGCGCGATAAAATTTCCGTCATGAATTCTCTACTATGAACAGCTTTGAATGTCGACATCGTTGAAATTGATCGGTATTATATGGAACATGCCTTAGAACTGGTTCAATCCAAGTTTTTAGTTTCATTTGAGACGATGAGGAGTCTCCCTATCCTCACACTTATATGGATCTCGTTCTCATCACGAACGCGAGCTGGTGAGTATAAATTCTGCATTCTTCATTCCTTGTGTTGCTTCGGTATGTTTCTATTCAATATATGCAGCTTGGGTTCAGAAAATGCCTTCTTTCAAAACTATTCCAGACTGGCATCTAGGCGCGACATGAACTCGTAATAAATGTATCGCGCACTCGAAGGGTCGTACCTCTGCACAAAAGCAAACGAACTCGGGCTAAAAAGATTCGCAGCACATTTGCAGCACCTGCTTCTGTTTGAGTAGCCCCTTCGTCCTGTGTGCTCCAGATTTTTTTGCTTTCAAATTCAATCCCTCCTCTGGTTTTTTTTTATACGATTGATCGATCACTGCAGCACCCTCTTCTACGACGGCGGCGACTATTTAAGGCTCCACCCTGTCACTGAGATGGCAGTTGGCCGTTTAAAGTCGGCCCGAGAAAATGACCTTGCATTAATTTCTGGACGTTATTTTTGGACGTCGAGGAGTCGTTCTCGTGGCCTATTATGAGCAAAACTTTCCTCGTTATGAGCCGAGGCTTAGAT
The DNA here is from genome assembly GCA_029168955.1 of Aplectana chamaeleonis. Classification (NCBI taxonomy): domain Eukaryota; kingdom Metazoa; phylum Nematoda; class Chromadorea; order Rhabditida; family Cosmocercidae; genus Aplectana; species Aplectana chamaeleonis. The sequence goes on from JAPDOI010001355.1 coordinate 79,167, forward strand.
AATGTTCTTGTTGCGGGTCTTAAAGGCATCGTACGCGCTGAAAACCATGTCTCGTTTTCGAGCGTTTTAGAGTTGTTACACCTCTATAGTAACTAAAGTTAGCGAAAAGCCCCCTCGAAAACGGTAACTTTTCAAGAAAGAACCGTTTTAAAAACCTTCTGCAAATCGTTTGAAATTCGCGCCGGCATCGACTCGGGATAGTTACGCGGATGGCGCGAGGAGCAGGTCTACAATTTGTCCATTGGCGCAGCGTTGGAAACAATTCGCCGACGACTACAATGCACTGACTGCACTGACTTGCACTGACGAACAAAAATACTCGCCTGGGCCCTGCACATCGTCCTCGCTCGTTGTGTGACGAGAAATTTCCAGTCGATAATGCCACTTTCGTCCGACGGTGCGTCAGCGTACAGAGGCATGCCCTGTACTTAGCGACGCGACGTTCTGCTCAAATATTGCGAAAGTACCAAATGACTGACGGAAGGGCCGGCCCCTTCTGACGGAATTCCTTACTTTCCACTTCCTCTATGCTCACAATGGTACGTTTTTGAGCAGCCAAGCTCGTACGTTCTCACAGGGGCCCGAGGAAGGGATTGAGCATAAAAACTGGGAAGTGGATTTCAGCGCGTACGATGCCTTTAACGAGGGCGGCTTCCTTGCTGCGGACCTTGGCCTGGATCGTACATATCGTTCGTAAAGGAAGTTATAGCCAGAATTCTTACTCTATTTGTTGCTACTGTCAGGAGTACAGGCTACAAAACGGCGAAATTCACATGGCTCCTACGCGTGCTGGTGCGTAGCGGAGGTTAGAGACAGTGAGAGAGCGGAGAGCAGACGTTGCGGGCGTTGCGCGCGCCGCTCGCGCCTCGACTGATGTGAATTACGACGTTTTATAGAGGGTACATGCTGCCGATAATGAGAGGTTGCACTTCAAGGCCGGCATCGGGTCCAACCACTCATTTCTAGCAACACGTGCTGCTAGCAGCAGCACAAGCTGCCACTGAGGAGTGATCAAGAACCAGTAAGCGTCAACAGAACATGCTGCTGTTAGCAGGACCTGCTACTGACAACGAGGGATTTAAGTCGATGCCACCTTCAGGGTGCAACCCTATTGCGCTGTCGTCCTACCCCACGAATGCGTGACCCCGGTCTGCATTCCTCATCTATTCACACATAAACTGTGTAGGCACCGCAACAATCAATCGATAATGGGTATGAGCTGGTAAGTACATATCGGCATTTAATCCAGTTAAAGGCACTGTCCAAGCTCGTCGGTAAAATTTGATATTATGGTCCAGTCGGTGTGTGTAGCAACCATTATGGTCCAGTCGGTGTGTGTAGCAACCCTGTAAAACGCTGAGTCTCAACTCCTCCGAATAAACGAAAAAAATCGAGCACCCACTCTGAGAGAACTGGCCGCAATCGCCCCGCAATCGTGCCACAGCGGCCCCGGCCGGAGCCGCAGAGGCACGATTGCGGGGCGATTGCGGGGTGCCACGACCTTGCCGCAATAGGCCCGCAATCGTACCGCAATAGCGCTTTCGTCTCAGCTTTGGCGCTCCTGTTTAGCCTACAATTTTGTTTCCAAGCCATTTCTGTTAATACCAAGCTCTTATTGACCACCTCTTCTTGATTCTTATGTAATCTGTACTGAATAAAGTATGTTCTCGTGGCCCATAGATTTAATTCACGTTCAGTAGCTTTATCCACACACTGGACGCCAAAGAATCGGCTGCTTAAACCACGAATGCGTGCTGTGTAGTTACGTTGGCACTATAGTTCACGAGAGAGCACAGCTACATGGTATTACATGCAGCTATTTGCCCCTACATATATCTTCTCCGATGAACTTGTTGTTGCTATTTTGAAAGTCTATTCACTTTTGGTATGGAACGATTACACTCAATTTTTGTCACAGTAGAATTAGTAAATTTTTTATTACTTTCACAAAGTAATTTAGGTCCATCCGAATCAGACTGCTCGCCCAAGCGGCCGGTGGGCGTGTTGACCGGCTGCCGCGAAGGATTTTTTGGATTCGTGAGTAGATTACCACGAATATCAGACAAATTGGGAACAATATTCCAGTTAGCTGTATCTCAGTAGTCGGTCAGCTCGTCTGAAAAATGCCTTCGTGAGGCCTAGTGCATACTTATCGCAACGAGCGACGCGACATAATGCTTGTCATTTATATCGACCAAAAATTAATATTGCTGATATGCACCGTCGCGATCGCGCAACGCGGGAAGTATGCACTAGGTTTGACGTGTGCTCGTTGCGCAGGCTGTTCGCGTGGGTGGAGAGTCTCATTCGGACAGGCTTTAGGTAATCAATGAGTGTCGTCTTAGAGTGAGAAAGTCTTTGGTAAGAGACCAGAGAGTGAATAGACTTGGCATCATTCTAGTGGAGTGAATTTTCTACTTGATGAAGGGAACTTAGGGGAGTAGCTACCGAAGAAGAGTAAACCTTTCGCTTGCAACACCTAACTAATATACCGAATTTTCTCTTTTAGAAGTTCATGCTTTTCTAATCCTCAGGCCTCCATTTAAGATGTACTTCAATTAGAGGTGTACTTCAAATAGAGGGTGTACTTCTAATTCTATGAGACCCGTCTTTTTGGTGTACCTCTATGGCAGGCGTACTTTTATTGGGAGGTGTACTTCTAGCATTTCGACAAACAGACCTCAGATTAGTTTTCAGCACCCTAGATTCCCCTTACATACAAGTTTTGAGCAAATCCGATTTCTTTTTCAAAACATCCCAAATAACTCCTGATGATACCCTTACCTTATCGTTAAATTTTAGCAAAGCTCATGACTCAACTGGGTCAGCGCATCTGAGCGTGGGGAAAACCACCCTCACTGCCAGGTCCACGATGTCATTTAAAGGCAGTGGTCACGATGAAAAACGTTATCGAAAAAACTATAAAAATCATCTCAGATCGAAAACAGCTGAAAACTATGAAGGTAGCGCGCTGAAAATTTGGGTTAGAATTAGAGATTCTAGGGCCCAAAGATGTCAGTTCGTGCACACGTGCACAGCGCCGACGAAGAAGATCGCAGTCTCATGCCGAGCAGTCAAAAATCATCGACATCCGGAGGAAGGGAAAATGCAAATTTACCTAATAAAAACAGTTGAGCAATGAAAGAAACACTTCAGTTAATGTTTTTGACTAGATGTGTGCAGAAATTCGAAGCTTTATTGATTGAAATTCAATCTCAAGCCAGCTAATGTTCTTGATATAAGAGGTCATCGATGCCGACGATGTGGAGTGGGCTCGTCCAACATCAAAAGACAAGAAAGTTCAGGTTCAAAATTTGGCCCGAAACAGCGGTTTTTCGCGATTTTTTCTTATAGGTCCTGATACTCTGAACCCAGAAAAGGTTTTAGAGAGGAAAGGAAGACAAGCATTATTTATCGCGACCACTGCCTTTGAACGGGGAATGGCTAAAATCACTGAAGTCTTAGATATGTTTGTAATTCGTATTGTTTTCTGGATTTTTGCGACTTTCTGGCAACTGTCTTATACGACGTACTCAATGAATGAATGAATGAACTTTTTGGAACCAGCAGCTTGGGGCGTGGTACTGCAAAGTTTTACTATAGATGCACAAGAGATACTGACAATATGTTTGGTTTCCGCAGATCCGACCTACGCTTTGTAAACTTCGCTTGTGAGATGGTCATTCGTTTTTCAAAATCCGATTCAAAGGCAGTGCTCACGATGAGAAAATTTCCCGTTTTTCACAGGAAAGTTAGCTTTGGGTCCTTCTGAGAATCGTAGGGATAAAAGTAACTCGAAAAACGGCCAGGAGTCGTGTGAAAATTTTGTGAACCAGTCGACCCGTTGGATCACCCCGTCCAAGCCATATGGCAGTTGTCCATAGTTTCTAGTAGCAAAAGAACTGTTACCGAATTTTCGAATACTCTTTATTCAGGGAAGCTGTACGATTCAAACATGAGCATTCAACTTTCATAATTTTTCAACAGTTTCTGGTACACGAAACAGAAAGCAAAAGTCACTCACCTAACAACTTCAAAGCTCAAAACAATTGCTACGTTCTGTTTGACGTTTTGTCCGCAGCGCGCAAAACACACCAACAGGCGTGAATAAATAATGAATGGGGTTTTTTTAAAGATGTTTTTTATTCGGCTTTCTAACCATCTAAAGAGACGTTTCCCAATTATCCTCTACATCAAGAACTTGCCCACTGAAAAACATGGAAAACTAGAATACGGCTTTCTATCGTGGACACAGCCTCTAAGAAGTTTTGAAAAAATCCGCTTATCCCTGGAAACACACGAGAGATCTATGGCACAGAATGTGCACATTATAGAATTCAGCTTCATGAATTCAGGTAAGTGTGGTCGAATTTGCTCAAGAAACTCAAAAGCTCAAAACTCAAAAAGCTTCTTAAGCTCAAAAACGATTATAAACTTTAACGCAAAAAAAATTATTCAACACTTTGTCAACATAAATGCTTATAAGACTGAGGAGTATGAATGTGTCAGTGTTTCCCTAAGAGAGGTAATGAATTTTGAGAAAAAGCAAGAGACACGCTTTCCTTCCAACAGAACTGAAAGGCGAAGAAGAATGGATGAGAAGCGTGGCAAGCCGGGTTGAGTGGATCGATAAATGGCATGGCTGGTTTCAGCGGCACTGTGATTTTGCCGCAGTAGCTCCGCAGTAGTACCGCAATCATTGCGGCGCTATTGCGGTATTTGACACGAATGCAAGACCACTGCATCGTCATTGCGGTACGACTGTGGAACTATGGGGACTGCGGCACGGTTGCGGTACTACAGCGGCCGATTCTCTCAGAGGAGGGGCTATTCATACTACTCAACGCCAGCGCGGCACGCGCGTGCCGCGCTGGCGTAGCGTTGGAGTATGAATACTTTCCAAGCGCGTGCCGCGCTTGCGGAGACTATGAATACTCCAGCGGCGACGCCCAGGCGGAGCTGAAAAAAAGCGGGCCTAACTTTTCCAAACAACCAAATTCTATAAATGCGTTCACCACCACGATAGCGTAGGATAGTAATGGAATCAATTATCAAGAAACGAACTAAATTTGAAGATGATTCAGTGGTGAAAATGGCTAAAAGGCCGTAAAGACACAGTCCAACCTCAGAATCGATTTTTCTTTTTTCTGCTTATCTTGAAGAAAATTTCACGCTGATCACAATGGTGACTCCGAAATCGCTCAGAACTCACTACGAACGGAGTTACGGCTCCTCAAAAATCTCGATTTTGAACGGCTAGAAGTTCGCGGACGAGTTGTCTCGAGCCTGTATTTTCTCGCTATTCACCGCCATCGTTCTGAAGCAGGCCACAATATAAAGCCAGACCGAAAGCAAATCGAAGAACTTAGGTTTTGAGCAAAATCATTCGCGCGTCTCTTCCCTATAGAGGTCGGAAACCTGGCAATGGGCGTTACCCATTTTTTCTTTCAAGGGGGCGTGGCCGACTTTTTCCTGCCTTTTTCTCGCTTATTTGAGCGAATTGAGATTTCGCGCTCGGTAGGGTTGCTATAGACGGCGACCGGACCAAAATATCAAAAATTACCTCTGAGGTTGGACTGTGCCTTTAAGGCCATCGCCACCATGGCGGAGCGGGCGTCACGCGCGTGCCGCGCGGGCGAGGCGCAGGGCCATTTATGCACAAACGCCAGCACGGCACGCGCGTACCGCGCTGGCGTTGAGTAGTATGAATAGCGCCTTATTGTGCGGTGGCGTAAAACCGGGGCACGCAAAGGCTGTCCGATTGAGACTGTCCCCCACGCGGTCGGCGAGCGTACTGATCGGCCGTTTTGAAAGTATTTTTCGGACCTGTGAATCGAGTAGCAGGTATATCAGACGATTAGTGAACAATAGCCCACTCAGCTGTATCTTACAAGGGACGACCCCCCGGGGGAGGAGACGTCATAAAAAAAGTTTTTTTTTTGAAAGTTGAGGGGAATGGATATAGTAACATTACTGTATGTTGGGATTTACCTAAGGACCATCCTGTAGACCAAAAAATTGGAAAAACATGAAAAATTAGCGGACGCATTCTCTTCAACCGACCACCATGGCTGTGCTTTCGGTTTCTCAAAAGCAAAAATTGGCTGGCTACTATATCTAACACCCATCTACCTCAATCTGCTTTATTTGGATCAATATGGAGAAAAAAATTGTTCGACCTTTTTTTTTTCGCCATATTTACTCACCCTCGAGCTCCAGATAATCAAAAAAAATCCTGCGTGATCGCGCCAAGTTTAGTAGTTTTCGATGATGGGTCGGCGGATGTATTGGGCAACCAATTATGGCCTTCTGAAAATGAAAACTGCGACCATGATGATAATTTTTAGGAAAGGGTTCATCGCTTTGCTTCTTACAATGGCAATGCTTTTTTCTCCGATGATTCGCAAACGACTTTTATGTGTTCAAGAAAGGTATTCTCTTTTACGCAAGCAAAGTTATGCAAACTTAGAAGATGCTCCCATTACAATATTTTTCAATGAACCCGAATTGCTAGCACAAGAAGGTGAGAAGAATAGTTTTTGAATCGGGTGAGGAAATGTTCATATACTACAGGGATTCACGCGATAGAAATTGTAAATCTAGTCAGATTGGAAAAAGCAAATTGAAATGTGAACGAGAAACCTCGTGGATAAACAATCGAACAAATGCAAAACAATTTTTCCAGAAGATGCATTGCGGGAACAGAACCCACAACCCTTCGTAGTTTAGCATTCCCCATCGTTATCCTCTCGACTATCCCTGCACGGTGGCTTGGGCAACTTTACTCAAGTGATACGAGCAATGGAATGCACAGTGAGCTCGGAAACGGCTTATATCTCACGAATGGGCCAGAATCAAACCGTCAAAGCTTGTATAGGGCAATTTCGTTGTAACTTAATGTGTGCCGAGAATATGAACTCACCCCAGCTGCTCCGAGAAAGAGGTTACAGGTAGTTTCAAATAGTTTTTTCTTTTTTCTGGAATATCGGAAGGCCCTTAGGTAAAACCCAACATACAGTGATGTTACTATATCCATTCCCCACAACTTTTAAAAGAACTTTTTTCAGGAAGTCTCCTCTCCCGGGGGGTCGTCCCTTGTCAGTGATGGGTAGCTGGCTTATCCGAAAAATGCGTTTGTGACGGCCGCTCGACGAGTATGCCCACCGTGTGAGCGGACATCCTCATTCGGACAGACTTCATGCCATAACCTAAAACTATGGATAAGACAAAGCCTTCCAAAATCAATGTGCTTCGTGGTTCCCGAAATGCAATACGTGCTGTCCGTGGGTAACGGGAGCAATGCAGACTACGCGCAACCAACGCTTGCACGACGCGTATCAATCGTTGTGCTACGGAGTTGTGGAGAGGATCGAATGATGCGGCCTGGGATCGAACCCTCGCGCAGGCCGTTACCAGTTAAAACCTAGCCCGCTCGGATGAGTCCGGGCGGAGTAAGCAGCGGAGCGGTCGGTCATGGTGAAATACAAAAGTGATATGAAGATTTTGACATGATAAGCCCAGGAAGCCTTACTTCGACCGGCTCAAAATGAGGGAGCTAGCCTGTACATACAACCCAAACAAAGCTATTTCATGACAAATCTATCTCCCGCTCATTGCGAAAGTAGTCCTACAAATGGACTAGAAAATTTTGTTCCATCCGCCATACAGCCTTAACCTCGCGCTTTCTGACCGGATTGTTTTTAGCTCGATGCAGCACATTGGCGGGAAGTGTTCGGTACAATACCGCGCGTATCTTTTGGTTAACCGGCGCGCTAGGGCGCTCCCGTTTGTGTCCCGTCCGCTTTTCCCGGCGCTGCTTGCACTCCCAGTTTGGTCCCGTCCGCTTTTCCCGACGCTATTCGCACTCCCACTTGGGTCCCGTTCGCTTTTCCCGGCGTTCTGTGCGCTCCCAGTTGGGTCCTGTCCACCTCCCCCGGGGTTGTGTGCACTCACAGGCGAGTCTCGTCCGCTTTTTCTTGCTCTCTGTGCACTCTCAAGTTGGGCCCCGTCCACTTCTCCCGGCGCTCTGAGCACTCCCAGTTGGGTCTCGTCCACTTTTAATGGTGCTGTGTGCACACCGAGTAGGGTCCCAAACGAATCTCCCGGCGTTCTGTGCACTCCTAGTTGGATTACGCCCACGTTTTCCGTCACTCCGTGCACTCTCAGTTAGGTTCCGCCCACTTTTTCTGGCGCTGTATGCACTCACAGGCGAGTCTCGTCCGCTTTTTCTTGCGTTCTAAGCACTCCAAGTTGAGTCACGCCCACTTTTCCCGGCGCTCTACGCACTCTCAGTTATGCCCCGTCCACTTTTCCCTGCGCTCTGAGCACTCCCGTTTGTGTTCTGTCTGTTTTTTACGGCGTTGTGTGCACTCCTAGTTGGGTTCCACCCACGTTTTCCTGCGCTTCGTGCACTCCCAGTTGGGTGCCGCCCGCTTTTCCCCGGCGCTATTCGCACTCCTACTTGGATCCCGCCCTTTTTTTCTTTCGCTATGTGCACTCCCAGTTGGTCCCGTCCACTTCTCCCGGCGCTCTGAGCACTCCCAGTTGGGTCCCGTCCACTTTTAATGGCGCTGTGCACACCCAGTAGGGTCCCGTACGAATCTCCCGGCGTTCTGTGCACTCCTAGTTGGATTCCGCCCACGTTTTCCGTCACTCCGTGCACTCTCAATTAGGTTCCGCCCACTTTTTCTGGCGCTGTATGCACTCCTACTTGGATCCCGCCCTTTTTTTCTTCTGCTATGTGCACTCCCAGTTGGTCCCATCCACATTTTCCGGCGCTATGTGCACTCATAGTTGGATCCCGTCCGCTTTTCCCGGCGCTACTTGCACTCCCAGTGTGGTCCCGTCCGCTTTTCCCGGCGCTATTCGCACTCCCAGTTGGGTCCCGTCCACTTTTACCTCCGCTGTGTGCACTGCTTGGATCCCACCCTTTTTTTCTTTTGCTATGTGCACTCCCAGTTGGTCCCATCCACCTTTTCCGGCGCTATGTGCACTCATAGTTGGATCCCGTCCGCTTTTCCCGGCGCTACTTGCACTCCCAGTGTGGTCCCGTCCGCTTTTCCCGGCGCTATTCGCACTCCCAGTTGGGTCCCGTCCACTTTTACCTCCGCTGTGTGCACTCCTTGGATTCCGCCCACGTTTTCCGTCGCCCTGTGCACAGCCAGTTGTTCCTATCTACCTTTCCCGGCGCTATGTTCTCTCATAGTTGGATCCCGTCCGCTTTTCCCGGCGCTACTAGCACTCCCAGTGTGGTCCCGTTCGCTTTTCCCGGTACTCTGAGCACTCCCGTTCGTGTCCTGTCTGTTTTTCACGGCGTTGTGTGCACTCCTAGTTGGGTTCCACCCACGCTTTCGTGCGCTTCGTGCACTCCCAGTTGGGTCCCGCCCGCTTTTCCCCGGCGCTATTCGCACTCCTACTTGGATCCAGTCCTTTTTTCTTTCGCTATGTGTACTCCCAGTTGGTCCCATCCACCTTTCCCGGCGCTCTACGCACTCTCAGTCATGCCCCGTCCACTTTTCCCGATGCTCTGAGCACTCCCGTTTGTGTCCTGTCTGTTTTTTCACGGCGTTGTGTGCACTCCTAGTTGGGTTCCACCCACGTTTTCCTGCGCTTCGTGCACTCCCAGTTGGGTCCAGCCCGCTTTTCCCCGGCGCTATTCGCACTCCTACTTGGATCCCGCCCTTTTTTCTTTCGCTATGTGCGCTCCCAGTTGGTCCCGTCCACCTTTCCCGGCGCTATGTGCACTCCCAGTTGGGTGCCGCCCGCTTTTCCCCGGCGCTACTTGCACTTACAGTGTGGTCCCGTCCGCTTTTCCCCGTGCTCTAAGCACTCCCGTTCGTGTCCTGTCTGTTTTTCACGGCGTTGTGTGCACTCCTAGTTGGGTTCCATCCACGTTTTCCTGCGCTTCGTACACTCCCAGTTGGGTCCAGCCCGCTTTTCCCCGGCGCTATTCGCACTCCTACTTGGATCCCGCCCTTTTTTTCTTTCGCTATGTGCACTCCCAGTTGGTCCCATCCACTTTTCCCGGCGCTATGTGCACTCTTAGTTGGATCCCGTCCGCTTTTCCCCGCGCTACTTGCACTTACAGTGTGGTCCCGTCCGCTTTTCCCCGTGCTCTGAGCACTCCCGTTCGTGTCCTGTCTGTTTTTCACGGCGTTGTGTGCACTCCTAGTTGGGTTCCATCCACGTTTTCCTGCGCTTCGTACACTCCCAGTCGGGTCCAGCCCGCTTTTCCCCGGCGCTATTCGCTCTCCTACTTGAATCCCGCCCTTTTTTCTTTCGCTATGTGCACTCCCAGTTGGTCCCGTCCACCTTTCCCGGCGCTATGTGCACTCCCAGTTGGGTGCCGCCCGCTTTTCCCGGCGCTATTCGCACTCCTACTTGGATACCGCCCACGTTTTCCGTCGCTATGTGCACTCCCAGTTGGTCCCATCCACTTTTCCCGGCGCAATGTGCACTCTTAGTTGGATCCCGTCCACTTTTCCCCGCGCTACTTGCACTTACAGTGTGGTACCGTCCGCTTTTCCCGGCGCTATGTGCACTCCCAGTTGGGTGCCGCCCGCTTTTCCCGGCGCTATTCGCACTCCTACTTGGATACCGCCCACGTTTTCCGTCGCTATGTGCACTCCCAGTTGGTCCCATCCACTTTTCCCGGCGCTATGTGCACTCATAGTTGGATCCCGTCCGCTTTTCCCGGCGCTACTTGCACTCCCAGTGTGGTCCCGTCCGCTTTTCCCGGCGCTATTCGCACTCCCAGTTGGGTCCTGTCTGTTTTTCACGGCGTTGTGTGCACTCCTAGTTGGGTTCCACCCACGTTTTCCTGCGCTTCGTACACTCCCAGTTGGGTCCCGCCCGCTTTTCCCGGCGCTATTTGCACTCCTACTTGGATACCGCCCTTTTTTCTTTCGCTATGTGCACTCCCAGTTGGTCCCATCCACTTTTCTCGGCGCTATGTGCACTCTTAGTTGGATCCCGTCCGCTTTTCCCCGCGCTACTTGCTTTTACAGTGTGGTCCCGTCAGCTTTTCCCTGTGCTACTTGCACTCCCAGTTTGGTCCCGTCCGCTTTTCCCGGCGCTATTGGCACTCCCAGTTGGGTCCCGTCCACTTTTACCTGCGCTGTGAGCACTCCTTGGATTCCGCCCACGTTTTCCGTCACCCTGTGCACCCCCAGTTGGTCCCATTTACCCTTCGCGGCGCTCCGTGCACTCCCAGTTGGGTCCCGCCCGCTTTTCCCCGGCGCTATTCGCACTCCTACTTGGATCCCGCCCTTTTTTTCCTGCGCTTCGTGCACTCCAAGTTGGGTCACGCCCACTTTTCCCGGCGCTCTACGCACTCTCAGTTTTGGCCCGTCCACTTTTCCCGACGCTCTGAGCATTCCCGTTTGTGTCCTGTCTGCTTTTCACGGCGTTGTGTGCACTCCTAGTTAGGTTCTGCCCACTTTTTCTGGCGCTGTATGCACTCACAGGCGAGTCTCGTCCGCTTTTCCCCGGCGCTATTCGTACTCCTACTTGGATCCCGCCCTTTTTTCTTTCGCTATGTGCACTCCCACTTGGTCCCATTCACCTTTCCCGGCGCTATGTGCACTCATAATTGGATCCCATCCGCTTTTCCCTGCGCTACTTGCACTCCCAGTGTGGTCCCGTCCGCTTTTCCCTCTGCTACTTGCACTCCCAGTTTGGTCCCGTCCGCTTTTCCCAGCGCTATTCGCACTCCCAGTTGGGTCCCGTCCACTTTTACCTCCGCTGTGTACACTCCCAATTGGGTCCCGTCCACTTTTCCCGGCGCTCTGAGCACTCCCAGTTGGGTCCCGTCCACTTTTAATAACGCTGTGAGCACACCCAGTAGGGTCCCGTATGAATCTCCAGGCGTTCTGTGCACTCCTAGTTGGATTCCGCCCACGTTTTCCGTCACTCCGTGCACTCTCAGTTAGGTTCCGCCCACTTTTTCTGGCGCTGTATGCACTCACAGGCGAGTCTCTTTTGATTTTTCTTGTGCTCTGTGCACTCTAAGTTGGGTCACGCCCACTTTTCCCGGCGCTCTGAGCACTCCCGTTTGTGTGCTGTCTGCTTTTCACGGCGTTGTGTGCACTCCAAGTTGCGCCCCGTCCACTTTTCCCGGCGCTCTGAGCACTCCCGTTTGTGTCCTGTCTGTTTTTTTCCGGCGCTATTCGCACTCCTACTTGGATCCCGCCCCTTTTTCTTTCGCTATGTGCACTCCCAGTTGGTCCCATTCACCTTTCCCGGCGCTATGTGCACTCATAGTTGGATCCCATCCGCTTTTCCCGGCGCTACTTGCACTCCCAGTGTGGTCCCGTCCGCTTTTCCCTGTGCTACTTGCACTCCCAGTTTGGTCCCGTCCGCTTTTCCCAGCGCTATTCGCACTCCCAGTTGGGTCCCGTCCACTTTTACCTCCGCTGTGTACACTCCCAATTGGGTCCCGTCCACTTTTCCCGGCGCTCTGAGCACTCCCAGTTGGGTCCCGTCCACTTTTAATAACGCTGTGAGCACAACCAGTAGGGTCCCGTATGAATCTCCCGGCGTTCTGTGCACTCCTAGTTGGATTCCGCCCACGTTTTCCCTTACTCCGTGCACTCCCAGTTAGGTTCCGTCCACTTTTTCTGGCGCTGTATGCACTCACAGGCAAATCTCGTCCGCTTTTTCTTGCGCTCTGTGCACTCCTGGTTGGGTCACGCCCACTTTTCCCGGCGCTCTACGCACTCTCAGTTATGCCCCGTCCTCTTTTCCCGGCGCTCTGAGCACTCCAGTTTGTGTCCTGTCTGTTTTTCACGGCGTTGTATGCACTCCTAGTTGGGTTCCGCCCTTTTTTTCTGGCGCTGTATGCACCAGGGCTGTGCGTTATAACGTTAACGCGTTAACGCATTGACGGATTGACGCGGTTTATTTTGGAAAATTAACGATTAACGGTTAACGAAAAAGTCCTAAATTCGCGTTAATTCGAGTTCGTTAATTGCAGTGAAAGTATAGCTCTGACTGGTCTCCTTCAATTGCGGATTGAAAAGCTGGGGCCGTGCACGTTGAGTCGGCTTTCGGCTCCGTCAATTTTTGCTCCCTGTGAAATATATCGCTGACCTCAATATTTCTCATTCCATTGTTTATGCATTTCGGTTATTTCTTCTCAATATCGAAAAGATCGATTTCGTCTTACAAAATAGAAATGTGAGGTGTCATCCATCTCCCTACGGTTGAGTAAGCTATCTAATGAGGGTTCGGGAGCGGGGATTGAAGGCCACTTAATTTCTAACAAGCGGCGCACGCTCTGTGTGGAGCGCACCACACGGCGCACACTCTTCGTGAAGCGCTACTCAGTTTCTACCACGCGTCGCGCGCTCTACAATACCCACCGTCGAACTTCGCTAAAACGCGTTTTTTGCGCCCCTTTGGAATAACTCTGTGAAATTTGGAGTTTTGGAGGTAAGAAAGGTATTCCTAGAGTTGTCTCATCAATATCTACAAGATGGTGGTAATTTTTCATTGATATCCTAAACTATACCTTTATTGTGGGTATGTTGCTCTTTCAATAACACTCGTGGACATTGATGAAACGATTCTAGCAATATCTTTCTCACCCCCGAAAACCCAAATCTTATAGAGGTATCGTCAAGGCTGCTGTGACGAAGCCGGGCGGCGCTGAGTTGAAGCAGGCGCGGCGCGGCCTGTATCAGATTGCTCAATATTCAGGTAAATCTGCTAGCCTTCTGCTCATATTTCTAGCATTTTCGACTTCTTCATGCTCAGATCCAAAGGAATACGGGAAGTAAACTGGCGAATTCACTTGAATAACAGTGACGGGGGTGATCTGACATGCTGCGCGGCCGCGCCCGCTTCAACTCAGTGCCGCCCGGCTTAGTCATCGCAGCGTTTACGATATTCCAAAGTGGTGCAAAAAAAACGAAAACGCGTTTTTTCGCTGATTTGCCAATTTCGAGGGTGGGTATTGTACATAAAGCGCTACTGGGCTGTAGTAAACCCCCTCAAAATGAAGTTAAGATGATCTTAAACGATCGTATGAAGAAATGTTGGAATGATCTGTAAGATTATCTTGATGATATGGTGAAGGATATGAATCTCATCTGTAAGCGCATCATTCAGATGATGAACATTTTTAAGATGATGCTAATTTCATCAGGTTAGCTGAACTTCTACAGATCATCTGGACAGAGAAAAGCGAGAGAGCACGCACTCCCGCAAAAGCTCGTCTTATCTTTAAGAGTAACCCCGGAGCACCTCTTATTCTTCAGATGAAATACCAGTTATCATTATCAGCTATCACAAAACAACAAATATCTCATTTCATTCATTGAGAAAGAAAGCATGGATTTGGTCGATTAGAGAATGACCACCTGCAGAATGAGGTCCGGCTTTTCTTATTCTCACAAGTATAATCATGTGTTATCATATCATGAATATGCGAGGACGACCGCTTTAGGGCGAATCACCGCTAATGAAATGAATACGGGCCTAAGTTCAGCGACGAGCCGTGACTGATAACGATAATTATGAATCAATACGAAATTAAGATCATCTGAAACTTGTCTGGAAGAATATCAGATCATCTTATCGAAATAATATCTGATGATCTGATAGGGGTGGTTTACTACAGCCCAGAACGACGTCACATTCCTCGAGGAATTCCATTTTCTTCTTCCAGATGCGCTGTAAGGTGCCTATGGCACGCTCCGCGGCTCCTATCTCCCTCGAGTTATAACCCTTGGTGACGGTGTGCGTTATCCCAGAGATCTTTGCAAGCTCATTCACAATTTCATTCTCAAACTCCGTACCTTGGTCAGTTTGAAGTTGCGTGGGCCAGCGACCGCCTTCATACACCCATCTTTGGAAAATCGACTCTGCCACCGATCCAGCTGTCTTATCTGTGAGCGGGTGAGCGCCTAGCCACTTGGAAAAGTGGTCAACAAAGACCAGGATATATTTCATTCCATTTGCGCTGAGCCCCATTTCCAGAATATCCGCGCACACACATTCAGATGACTTCCCTGCTACAAACGGTTTCAGCGATGGCGTGTTCGTTGACTTCGGGTTGGTTAGCAGGCACTTCCTGCAAGATCGCACCCACATTGCGATGTCCTTTTCCATTGTTTCCCAAAACACATACTTTCTCAGTGTCCGCAACATTTTTTCGCGCCGAAAAGTGACCTGCTAAGGAATCTTCGTGCGCCTCTTCGAATACCGTTTTTCTCTTGGATTTGGGTACCACAGGCACAACCGATCCATCTTCACGGATTAGTTTTAGGTCTCCTTCCTCAATCAAGAAATTGGCAACTGTCAGTTTCTTGTGTAACCCGGGTAATACCACTTCTTCACTCAGCCTGTTTTCACCCAGGAGCTCTACAACCCTGCCATAGTCGGGATCTGCCTCTAGCTCCTTCATCCATTGTGTACTGTCTCCCTTGGTAGCTGAGCAGACAATTTTGTCGCCATCAGGATGGTGCATCTCTTCGGGTCCCTTCTCAACCGGAATCCCTCTTGACAAGGCATCAGCAACCGCGTTTGCCTTCCCCCTTACGTACTTCCATCGTCATGTTATACTGTTGGAGCTCGAGAGCCCATCCAAAAACCCTAGGAGATAAATTGCTCCTCTTGAACAAGGCCATCAGAGGCAAATGGTCGGTTCTCGCTACCACGTGCATTCCATAAACGAACCAGTGAAATTTCTGGAGCGCAAAAATAATTGCCAGCGCTTCAAGGTCCGTCACGTGGTAGTTCCGTTCTGCCGCGGACAACCTTTTTGACGCAAAGTATATCGGATGGAGAAAACCATCCCTTCCTGATTGCGACAGAACCGCCCCAACTCCCATTTGTGAAGCGTCCGTATAGATCACATACGGCCTTTCACCTGTGCGCGCTGACTCCACGTCTGGCTGAGATAACACTGGAGTACTCATCAAGCACTTCTTCAGCGGCTCAAACGCCCTTACTTGACTTTCCTCCCACACCCACGGCGCCTTCTGTTTGGTCAAATCGAACAACGGCTGGGCTATCTTCGAGAAACCTAACACGAACTTCCTGTGATGACCACAGAGGCACAGGAACGTTCTGACAATGAGTTCTGTTATACCTGTGGGTTTCGAATACTTCTTGATCTTCTCGATTTTATTCGGATCCACGTGTACACCATCTCCCTTCACTTCGTGACCCAGGAAAGCCGCTTGATCCTTTACCAGCGCGCATTTCTGCGGTTTTAATTTCAAGTTTGCATCCTGCAACGCTTGAAATACAGCCTCCAGAGCCGCGTAGTGTCTTTCTGAGGTCTCTGTTGCGATAAGCATATCGTCTATGTAGACGAACACCTCCTTGTCACTCAGACCTCCTAACACGTCATCCATGAGCCGCTGAAAGCGAGCTAGGAAAGTGGACAAACCAAAAGGGAGAACCTTGAATTGATAAAACCCTTCTGAGGTTGTGAACGCGCTCTTCTTTCGAGCGTCCTCTGACATTGGTATTTGCCAGTGCCCCGACGCCATGTCAAGGGTACTGAAATACTGCTTGCCTTGCAAACTCTGCAGAATGGTACCGATTTTTGGTAGAGGGCACGCATCCTGCGTGGTATGCTTATTCAGCTCCATGTAGTCGATGCATAACCGCAGAGAGCCGTCCTTCTTCTTCACGAGGACTACAGGCAAAGCCCAGTCTGATTTAGGGCTGTAGTAAACCCCCTCAAAATGAAGTTAAGATGATCTTAAACGATCGTATGAAGAAATGTTGGAATGATCTGTAAGATTATCTTGATGATATGGTGAAGGATATGAATCTCATCTGTAAGCGCATCATTCAGATGATGAACATTTTTAAGATGATGCTAATTTCATCAGGTTAGCTGAACTTCTACAGATCATCTGGACAGAGAAAAGCGACAGAGCACGCACTCCCGCAGAAGCTCGTCTTATCTTTAAGAGTAACCCCGGAGCGCCTCTTATTCTTCAGATGAAATACCAGTTATCATTATCAGCTATCACAAAACAACAAATATCTCATTTCATTCATTGAGAAAGAAAGCATGGATTTGGTCGATTAGAGAATGACCACCTGCAGAATGAGGTCCGGCTTTTCTTATTCTCACAAGTATAATCATGTGTTATCATATCATGAATATGCGAGGACGACCGCTTTAGGGCGAATCACCGCTAATGAAATGAATACGGGCCTAAGTTCAGCGACGAGCCGTGACTGATAACGATAATTATGAATCAATACGAAATTAAGATCATCTGAAACTTGTCTGGAAGAATATCAGATCATCTTATCGAAATAATATCAGATCATCTGATAGGGGTGGTTTACTACAGCCCACTGACTTTGTAGGACGCGACACACGCCCATTCTGGACAACGTCCTGCTGACGCCATCTGAGCACTCACCCACGTTCGACGACGTCCTGACGTCGCCATTTGAAGCTCTGCCTACTTTCGATGACGTGCTGCTGACGTCATCCGAGGCCCTACTCAATTTCCACGCAGTCCTGGCCGCGTCATTTGAAGCCCCACCCGCTTTCGACGACATCATGATGACGTCATATGGAGCCCCAAAACTTTTCACGACGTCCTCAAGACGTCATCTGGAGCCCTACCTGCTTCTCACGAGGCTGTGCCTACGGCTTCTGAAGCCCTGCGTGCTTTCCAAGCAGGGATGAGCGGAATTCCGATTTCCGATGGTTTTTGGCCTTCCGATTTCCGATTTCCGATTTCCGAGAAAAAGACTGAAAATGCGGAAAAAATCGGATTTATCGGAGTTTAGATTTTTGAACCCTTTTCCTTGCCAAATTCTTAAGGATATCTGGGGCGCTGAATTCGAATTCGAGGTCCGTCTTCACTTTTCAGAAAGCTAGGGTTGAGTGCATCTACAGGAAAATTATTCGATAACTATCCTACTCTCTACATATATTTGCCTAACTCTGTGTGTATGGTCTGTGTGTGTTTGTGAGAATGAACGGGAATTCGGTCGTTTTTTTTTCAAAAATGAAGCGATTCGGTTTGTTGTTGTTATGGTGTGATGGCGTGCACTGATAACAAGATATAATCAGTTTCATATATAAATGCTTTCTGAAGGGGTTCATGAACGGTTTTATGTGAGATTTAAGGCCCGCTGTGAGTTTTCCGAGGAAAGGGTGCGGGACTCTACAGGTAAGGAATTTCTGACAGAGTTATTATACATGCGAATTAAGGGCTCTAGAAATGTTGTCGGCAACCTGTTTTTACAACTTTAAGTTACATTTGACCTTAAACATTGGATATATGTTCCACGGTGCGAGTTGAGTTACACGTGACATAAAGCACTGGCGTGAAACTTAAATGTATTATTTTATCGTACATGTAACCTATCTAATCGGCGTGCCGTTTCCTTGGGAGGTATACGATGTACTCTGGAGGCAGGACTCAAATGTAGGCAGCGTCGTGCATTCAGTTACCCGAGAGTTGAGGTACTTGGCCCCGCACAACGGCTGGAGGCCCCGCCTGACAGACAGCTGTCGGCCCAGTCGTGCTCGCCGAGCAGGCCGTGTCGTGTGACGGTGTGCTGGCCTCGTCGCTTGTCAATGTGCCGTCCACGTCTCGTGTACCTGTCAAGTAACATGTACCAACAGTGCAAGTTACTCGCAATGTTGTGTATTTATTATTAGTGCATGTTACTTTGCTCAAAAATCTCGTCAAATTACACGTAACATCGCTTCAAGTTACTTATGAGCTCAAAGTAAGTTGCATAAGGCCATCATGCAACTTGCGTTGAAGTCTCAGGTAACTTGCTCATGCTCAGAAATTTCTGAGGGAAAGTGCGTCAAGCGCCCAAACAGTGCGCTGGGCTTCATTTGGAGTGCGCCAAGCGCTGGAAAAAGTGTGCTGGACCCTACTGGGAGTGCGCCAAGCGCTGGACGAAGTGTCTGTGTTGCATTAAACTTGGAGTGCGTCGAGCTTCGGGGAGACTGTGTTGGGCACAGCTTGGAGGTCACCAAGCACCGGCGAAAACTTGTGGCACCCCAACTAGGAGTGCGTGAAGCGGCGAGAAAAGTGTGTTGCACCCAACCAGGAGTGCGCCAAGTACCGGGAAGAAAAGTTTGGGGACTCTACTGGGAGTGTGCCGATCGCCGAAGAAACTGTGTTGGACCGCCTTGAAGTGCTGCAGGCGCCTGGAAAAATGTGTGGGACCTAGCTGATTCTGCAATGACTCTAAGCGTCACGATAGAAGCCTACAAGTTCTCGTGGGTGTACACCTTGTTCAATAATGTAGGATAAGCCCAAGTTTTTTGGCAGCATTAATCACCAGGGGAGTGAAACATTTTGCGGATCATTTCCGATTTCCGATTTCCGATGGTTTTTGGCGTTCCGATTTCCGAATTCCTATTTCCGAATTTGAGAAGGTCGTTCCGATTTCCGATTTCCGCAAATCAGAAAAAAATTCCGCTCATCCCTGTTTCCAAGACGTCCTGCTGACGTCACTAGAAAGTCTTTTATATTTTTTCTGGGATCTCCGGTGATTTGTGGATTTTCGTTATGGTCAAGTAATATTTCGAACATTTTTAACGAAATGCAAAATTAACGTGTTAACGCATTAACGGATTAACGCGGTTTTTTCTTGAAAATTAACGCTTAACGCTTAAAGGCAGTGTTCACGATGATTTTCGTTCCCGAGTTCTCCACACAAAACAAAGCGTTGGCCACCGAGTGTTACAGAAATTACGGAGAAACGGCGAGAAACGCACTAAAACGTCATATTTCAGTGACACTAATCTCTGGCCTGGACTAGTTGTCCAGTTGTATGAACATGTTCACGGTGGTTGTCACCGGTGAAAAATGGGATCAGTCGAAAATGGAAGAATATTCCAGGCAAAATAGTACTAGTTAGGGTCCGAAGAAAAGAACGAGCAACAGAAAGCAAATAATTGTAAAGGATGGGCCCACAAATGATTTCATTGTCACAACGAACAGTTCCTGTGAGAGTGAAGAGGTGGGTTGAGAGTAAAGAATTTCGTGGCCTTCTAGTGCGTTTTTCTCGATTCCTTCGTCATTTATGTTCTACCCGGGGGCCAATCAATCGATTTAGCTATTAATCTCATAATCGAAGATTATCGTGAACACTGCCTTTAACGAAAATAATATTTTCATTAACGCACACCCCTGGTATGCACTCACAGGCGAGTCTCGTCCGCTTTTTCTTGCGCTCTGTGCACTCCAAGTTGGATCCCGCCCACTGTTCCCGGCGTTTTTCGCACTCCCAGTTGGGTCCTGTCCACCTTCCCCGGCGTTGTGTGCACTCCTAGTTGGTTTCCGCCTACGTTTTCCGTCACTCCGTGCACTCCCAGTTAGGTTCCGCCCACTTTTTCTGGCGCTGTATGCACTCACAGGCCAGTCTCGTCCGCTTTTTCTTGCGCTCTGTGCACTCCGAGTTGGGTCACGCCCACTTTTCCGTCACTCCGTGCACTCCCAGTTCGGTTCCGCCCACTTTTTCTGGCGCTGGATGCACTCACAGGCGAGTCTCGTCCGCTTTTTCTTACGCTCTGTGCACTCCAAGTTATGCCCCGTCCTTTTTTCCCGACGCTCTGAGCACTCCCGTTTGTGTCCTGTCTGCTCTTCACGGGGTTGTGTGCACTCGTAGTTGGGTTCCGCCCACTTTTTCTGACGCTGTATGCACTCACAGGCGGGTCTCGTCCGCTTTTTCTTACGCTCTGTGCACTCCAAGTTATGCCCCGTCCACTTTTCCCGACGCTCTGAGCATTCCCGTTTGTGTCCTGTCTGCTTTTCACGGCGTTGTGTGCACTCCTAGTTGGGTTCCGCCCACTTTTTCTGACGCTGTATGCACTCACAGGCGGGCCTCGTCCGCTTTTTTTTGCGCTCTGTGCACTCCAAGTTGGGTTCCACCCACGTTTTCCTGCGCTTCGTGCACTCTCAGTTGGGTCCCGTCCACTTTTCCCCGGCGCTATTCGCACTCTTACTTGGATCCCGCCCTTGTTTTCTTGCGCTGTGTGCACTCACAGTTGGTCCCATCCACCTTTCCCGGCGCTATGTGCACTCATAGTTGGATCCCGTCCACGTCTAACGGCGCTCCGTGCACTTCCAGTTTGGTCCCGTCCGCTTTTCCCGGCGCTAATCGCACTCCCAGCTGGGTCCTCTCGACTTTTTCCGGCGCTAATCGCACTCCCAGCTGGGTCCTCTCCACTTTTTCCGGCGCTATTCGCACTCCCAGTTGGGTCCTGTTCACCTTCCGCGGCGTTGTGTGCACTCCTAGTTGGACTCCGCCCACGTTTTCCGTCTCTCCGTGCGCTCCCAGTTAGGTTCCGCCCACTTTTTTCTGGCGCTGTATGCATTCACAGGCGAGTCTCGTCCGCTTTTTCTTGCGCTCTGTGTCTTCCAAGTTAAGTCGCGCCCACTTTTCCCGGCGCTCTACGCACTCTCATTTATGCCCCGTCCACTTTTCCATGCGCTCTGAGCACTCCCGTTTGTGTCCTGTCTGCTTTTCACGGCGTTGTGTGCACTCCTAGTTGGGTTTCACCCACGTTTTCCGGCGCTTTGTGGACTCCCAGTTGGGTCCCGTCCGCTTTTCCCGGCGCTAATCGCTCTCCCAGCTGGCTCCTGTCCACTTTTCCTTGCGCTGTGTGCACTCCCTGTTGGGTCCCGTACGATTTTACCGGCGTTCTGTGCACTCCTGGTTGGATCCCGTCCGCTTTTCTCGGCGCTATTCGCACTTCCAGTTGGGTCCCGTCCATTATTAATGGCGCTGTGTGCACTCTCAGTTGGGCCTCGTACGAATTTACCGGCGTACTGTGCACTTCTGGTTGGATCCCGCTCACCCTTCCCGCCGTTCTGTCCACTCTAATTTGGGTCCTGTCCACCCTCCCCGGCGCTACTTGCACTCCCAGTTTGGTCCCGTCCGCTTTTCCCGGCGCTAATCGCTCTCCCAGCTGGGTCCTGTCCACTTTTCCTTGCGCTGTGTGCACTCCCAGCTGAGTCCTCTCCCCCTTTTCCGGCGCTGTGTGCACTCCCAGTTGGGCCCCGTACGAATTTACCGGCGTACTGTGCACTTCTGGTTGGATCCCGCTCACCCTTCCCACCGTTCTGTCCACTCTAATTTGGGTCCTGTCCACCTTCCCCGGCGCTACTTGCACTCCCAGTTTGGTCCCGTCCGCTTTTCCCGGCGCTAATCGCTCTCCCAGCTGGGTCCTGTCCACTTTTCCTTGCGCTGTGTGCACTCCCTGTTGGGTCCCGTACGATTTTACCGGCGTTCTGTGCACTCCTTGTTGGATCCCGTCCGCTTTTCTCGGCGCTATTCGCACTTCCAGTTGGGTCCCGTCCATTATTAATGGCGCTGTGTGCACTCCCAGTTGGGCCCCGTACGAATTTACCGGCGTACTGTGCACTCTGGTTGGATCCCGCTCACCCTTCCCGCCGTTCTGTCCACTCTAATTTGGGTCCTGTCCACCTTCCCCGGCGCTACTTGCACTCCCAGTTTGGTCCCGTCCGCTTTTCCCGACGCTAATCGCACTCCCAGCTGGGTCCTCTCCACTTTTTCCGGCGCTATTGGCACTCCCAGCTGAGTCCTCTCCACCTTTTCCGGCGCTGTGTGCACTCCCAGTTGGGTCCCGTACGATTTCCCCGCCGTGCTGTGCACTCCTGGTTGAATCCTGCCTACCTTTCCCGGCGTTCTGTGCGCTCCCAGTTGGGTTCCGCCCACTTTCTCTGGCGCTGTATGCACTCACAGGCGAGTCTCGTCCGCTTTTTTTGCACTAATCGCTCTGCCATCGGGGTTCTCTCCACCTTCCCCGGCGATGTGTGCACTCCCAGTTGGGTCCTATACGAACTGACCGGCGTTGTGTGCATTCCTAGTTGGGTTCCACCCACGTTTCCCGGCGCTTCGTGCACTTCCAGTTGGGTCCTGTCCACCTTCTCCGGCGCTTTGTGCATTCCCACTTGGGTCCCGCCCGCTTTCCCGGCGCTGTGTGCACACCTACGTGGATACCGCCCACTTTTTCTTGCGCTGTGTGCACTCCCAGTTGGTCCAGTTCACCTTTCCCGGCGCTACGTGCACTCATAGTTGGATCCCGCCCACGTCTACCGGCGCTCCGTGCACTTCCAGTTGGGTCCTGTCCGCCTTCGGCTTGTGTGCACTCCTAACTGGGTCCCGTACCCGTTTTCCGGCGCTCTGCGCACTCTTTGTTGGGCTCCGCCCACTTTTTTTCCAGCGCTTCGCGCTGTTAGAGTTGTGTACCGCACACGAATCATGCGGTTTCTGATGGGTGTGAGCGCCAATTCTCTTGATATCAAGTCTTATCACGTTATCACTTCATTTCTATGTAAAGACTGACGGAGCTTCTTGTCACTAAATTCCTTCAGACTTCCTCACATACACACACACATTTTAAAATTCGCGACTACGAAGACCCACAATACGGACTTTTTTGAAATTTGGGCAGTGTACAGAACCTTTACAGCTCTATCTTTTGTGAAAAAAGCCGAGTTCCAAGATATCTCCCGAACCGAGATTTTGGAATAGGGGGTGTGCGCAGAGGCAATCCCTCTCCAAATCAGAAGCGCGCTTTGCGTGCACCACAATAAGGAGATTTTGACATGATAAGCCCGGTAAGCCTTACGAGTACCGGCTCAAAATGACAGAGCTAGGCTATACCTACTTTTGCCCTGGATTCAAAGCTAGAAGGTGTGGGGTTCACGTTAGCTGCAGGAAGAGGTCTAGGGTGGCCCAAGGTAGTACCGCGAGAGGTATTGTCTCTACTCTGAGCAACTCTCTCACGCAACTTTGTTTCTGCTCATCAGAGCATCGTACATGTCTCGGGCGTTTAAATGCAATGTTCAGGATATAGTTAAATACCGGCTTTCAAGAGGAAATAGAAAGGTTCGGGGCCCATTGCACCAACAGTGTATAAAAAAACTAAGAAAAGGAGTGATTTTTGTCCTGAATCGCGTCAGAGACGCGTGATCGCATCGAAAAGACGGAAGTGGTCTTTTTCGAAATCTGGAACAAACATTCGACTGTCCTCAATGCGCTGATTCCAAACATAAAAATGTGTTCAAGTTTGGAAAAAAAGGAAAACGTTCTTCTAGTTATGATCTGCTATAAGAAATCGAAAATTTCCAAGAGTCAAGCGTCTACAAACACGTCAACAGCTCCTAAAGGATGCAATGTCTCGGTTAGAAAAAAGTTCTAGCTAAGTCGAAACTTGCCTTTTAACTTCAATGAATTTTTGAAATTATCACAATGAGCGATTCGAATGGTCTGTATTTGGCACGGAAAATATGTGCGCCAAACAAAAATTGCGTATTCTACACGGTCCCGCGTCGCCAACGCGTTTTGGGATGAAAATTGTGGCTTGTACTGTACTGAAAAGGACACCAAAATGACCCTATGTATGCAGCCCTAAATTGAGAGTGTAGCCAAGCCCTTTTCCTCATCTGCCACCGGTTAAAGTGAACAACTGAAAACCAACTTTAAAGGCAGGGTCCGGGCAAAATTTCGATTCTGAGATTTTCCGCCGAATCTATGCTCATGGTACAGGTAGTCCGAAGGAACATGCGAAAGCTGCGTTAAACCGATCTTCTTTAAGTTATTAATGCCACTTCCGTGAGCCGATGATCCAGAAAAGTCAGAAAAGTGTGGCCATCGTCCATATTTTAGCGGTTGTCCACGCATTCTTCAAAAGTGCTGTGTAATTATAAGTCATTCCATCCATGATTATCATGCTGTGAATACCGTAATCCCTGACTTCCAGGCTGTTTTCTCCAGAAATACGGACTTAGAGTTTGTGAAAAATTTGGACGGTGTCCAGCTAGACCAGCCCAATCTATCTAACCCGAATTTCGGTGGTGTCAAAATCTGACCGGACCTTGCCTTTAAGGGCAGTGATCACGATATTCTTCGATTTTGAAATTGATCGTTAAATTGATTGTTTGGCCCCCGAGTAGAACTGAAATGACGAAGAAACCGAGAAAAACGCACCAGAAGGGCACGAAATCCTTTACTCTCACCCCGCTTCTTTACTCTCAGTGGAACTGTTTGTTGTGACAATGAAATCGTTTGTGGACCCGTCTTCTGCGATATTGCTTTGTTATTTCCTTGGGACCCTAACTAATATTGTTTTGCCTAAAACATTCTTCCATTTTTGCTTACCCCATTTTTCACCGTTGACAACCATCGTGAACATGTTCATCCAACCGGACAACTAGTCCAGGCCAGAGATTAATGTCACTGAAGTAAGACGTTTTAGTGAGTTTCTCGCTATTTCTTCGTAATTTTGGGAACAATTGGTTGCCAACGCATTGTTTTGAGTAGAAAACTCGGGAACGAAAATCATCGTGAACACTGCCTTAAAGAAGACAAAACGAACGATTACTATACGAGGTAAGTTCCGTCGCTATTTTGCGGAAAGCAGACATTTCACGGCTGTATTTTTAGCAGTTACTTCTGAATAATGTTTTTTATGTCGCAAAGAGGGGTTAAATTTGCTGCGGAAAAAAAGTGAATCTTCTGTCTGTTAAGGTAGCTTTAGTCGAAATTACTATGTGGAAACGGGTGTTCTAAATTCGGAATCATCATTACATAAACACTGGGGTTTGCCGGTTCGAGTTGGGTTTAGCGCCAAGGTTTGCTGAAAATAATTAGGTTACTCTGGCGCCTAAGTTAAACCAAACAAAAGAAAAAATATTTTGTGTTTGCACTGTCGTGATTGTTGTGTAATGCTGACTAATTTGACATTTAATACAGAAGGTATCTATCAAGCAAAGTTGGAGCATTGGACTTCTTTGGCCTGCGCCTTCATCTGCTGTATGTGAAGGGATGAGATTAGATGCATGTATAAAGGATTATCAGCAAATCCTAGATTGTCTCATCCCTGAATATCGACCATAGCACTCTGTTTTATGAATACAATTTTCAAGAACTATGTGTCACAATGGGCTATTAATGCTATTTTGCACTATTAATTCCGGATGATGCGTTGTTTTCAGAGATGTCGCAGGAGCTGATTTTGGAAGGGAACTCATCGGAAGCGGAAGAACAGGCCGAACATGCCAGCGATTTGATACATATTGACTTCAGCCATACTGGGCATCCTCTCGCTATACTCACATCTATTCTACTGATCTCACTTATGAAAATAGGTGCATTTACATACGTCTTTGAAAGTTTTTTACGACCTGCAAACATTTCTGAAACCTTTTTAGAAACTCCATATTCAGCAATTGTCACGATCGCATCAGCAAAGTGTGCCGAAACGTCCGTGCCATAGCATTGCACAACCCGCGCACTATAGTTGTACAATTCTGAAAAAAAATGTCGAACGAACGAAAATCTAAATTTTTTTGTTCGAAAACATTTAGAACGAAAACGAACGAAAATCGAAAAATTTTCGTTCGAAAAAATTTAGAACGAACGAAAATCGAAAGAACGAAAAATGAAAAAAATTCGTTCGAAATAATTTCGAACGCACAAAAAATGTAAAAATTCCGTTCGAAACAATTTCGAACGAACGAATTTCGAAAAACTTTCGAAATTTCGGAGGTCGAACGAACGAATTTCGAAACTGATCGAAATTTCGATTTCTTTCGAAATTTCAATTTTTTTGAATACGTCGAAAATTTCGAACTTTTTTTTCAAAATTTGTTCGAAAGAATTTCGAGCGGACGAATTTTGAAAAATAAATTCGTTTCACGGAATTTCGAAGGAACGAAAACGAACGAAAATTTTATCGAAAATTCCGTTTGTGTACAACTATACTGCGCACACTCCTTCCCCCATCCCACTGTATACCATTTTTGACTTATCTAGCATCACCGCTCGTAGATATGTAGATCAGGTGTTGAACCGCAGCATTGGGGAGGTCCTATTCGGCCACTGTAGGCCTTTTATTCAATTACAGTGCGGTCAGCTGCCAAGGGTAAAAAGGCGGCGGCGGGCTGCGGCCGCCGCCGTTTTTGTGCGGCGCCCACACTGTTTGACGCTTTCAACGACTTACTTGATTGTTTCTGTTCGTGTGAAATTCTTGAGGCAGCCCTACGATTCCACCAAAGAATTTTGAAGAAGTTTTAACAGGTTTGAAGTTTTTGGAAAACTGAACTGGGAGAGTGGCGAGTCTTCAGATGCTCATAAACAGTTCCAAAACAACGTTATATCGTTAGTGAGAAATGTAAGTGGTGCAAAATATTCAGTATCTCAAAAATAAAATGTTTTCTCAAAAAAACTCCGGGCTGAAAATGAAAAAAACGCTGCGTGAAAGTTACAATACAGCGCTGTGCTGCCCGATTGAAATTAATTTTGGGCTCAGGCAGGCCTATGCTAATTGAATTATTATAATGGTGATTCAATTAATTTATCAGGCAAACATGAAAATACCGAAGAATTTTCTGCTTGATAGGGCATTTTTGAAAAAAAAACTCTGGAAATTGGTGATTTTTTGGAAATCCAGTGTCTATTAGAAAACCCAACAAATTTATTCCGTTGTTGTAACGAATGTTTTTTGTAGAGCTAAGTATCTGACACCATTGGTGAGTTATTTGGTCATTTTTGGTTTCTGATTTCCAAATTATCGTTGACTCAACATTGTTCTGCGGGACGCAACTAGTTTCTATGAGGCCCTGGACTGTATAACTCCTACAAAAATGATTCGCCGAAGAAGTTAATTATAAAAAAGTATATGTGGGAATCAATAAGAATCAGCAGAATGGGAGAAACACGAAAACGAGAAAATTTGAATTTTTTTGAAATTTTCGTTTTCGTGGTTTTCATTCTTTGGGATTCAGCACTTATTTGAAACCGTTATCTGGCAGTAAAACGATCATAACCTTGATCTCAAACAAGATCTCTTCAATTTTTACCTTATAAATTAGTATGAGGCGAATTCATTGAAGAGTGGGTGAGAAAAGTTATTCCTAAAAGTGCTCCGCACTCACTTTTGTGACGTTTTTAATAATCAGCCGTATGTGGATTTACATTAAAGGCAGTGTTCACGATAATTTTCGATTTTGAGATTAATCGCTAAATAGATTGTTTGGTCCCCGAGTAGAACTGAAATGACGAAGAAACCGAGAAAAACGCACCAGAAGGGCCCGAAATCTTCAAGTATCAGCCCGCCCCTTAAGTATCAATGGAACTGTTCGTTGTGACAATGAAATCTTTTGTGGACCCCTCCTTTGCAATTCTCCATTCTGTGTTGCTCCGTTCTTTCCTTCGGGCCCTAGCTAATACTCTTTTGCCCAAATATTCTTCCATTTTCGATTAGTCCCATTTTTTACCGGTGACAACCATCATGAACATGTTCATCCAACCAGACAACTAGTCCAGGCCATAGAATAATGTCACTGAAATAAGACGAATTAGTGCGTTTCTCCCCGTTTCTTCGTGATTTTGGTAACAATTGGTTGCCAACGAATTGTTTTGAGTGGAAAACTTGGAAACGAGAATCATCGTGAACACTGCCTTTAAAGGCAGTGGTCACGATGAAAAACGTTATCGAAAAAACTACAAAAATCAACTTAGATCAAAAACAGCTGAAAAACTATGAAGGTAGCGCGGTGAAAAACGGTCTACAAATAGAGTTTCTAGGGCCCAAAGAAGCTAGTTTGTGCACACGTGCACAGCGATGACGAAACAGATCGCAGTCTCATGCCGAGCAGTCAAAAATCATCGACATTCAGAGGACGAAATGAATGCAAATTTAACGAATAAAAACGGTTGAATAATGAAAGCATCACTTCAGCCAATGTTTTTGACTAGATACACACATAAATTCGAAGGTTCATTGATTGACATTCAATTTCAAGCTAGCTGATGTTCTTGATATAAGAGGTCATCGATGCCGATGATGTGGAGAGGGCTCGTCCACCATCAAAAGACAAGAAAGTTCAGGTTTCAAATTCGGCCCAAAACAGTGGTTTTTTCGCGATTTTTTCTTATAGGTCCTACTACTCGAGACCCAGGAAAGGATTTGGAGAGAAAAGGACGACAAGCATATTTGATCGCGACCACTGCCTTTAAGAGAGGGGCGGTGGCACTTCAGCAAGTGTTTTTCTGCGTGTCAGCGAAAGTTTCCAAAATCCATGGAAGGAATTTCAAACAAAATTACTCAACTTCGATTTTGCAAAAAATGATGATATCAAAAGTACTATATTTACACCAATGTCAACCAGGGATGTGCGTAATAGAAATTTTGTAATTCGTTAGTCGTTAGTCGTTCAACCGGCCAAAACCCTCGTTAGTCGTTAGTCGTTAGTCGTTAAAAATCTAAGCTTTGAAAACAAGCACAATTGAGGCCAAAAAACCCTTATAAATAGAAAAAAAGGAAGGCATGAAGAGATGGATGATCTCCAAAACATTCATGGCAATTAAAGACCCAAATCATTCCTCGTTAGAGAACCTACTTCAAACTACAAACCTGCGTATACATAATTTAAAATATGCACAAAAGCCTTGTACTCGAGAGTGTGTGTTTATCGATTTTTCTCATTTTTGTGAGAAAAGAAACAATATGGGAAACCGAGGAAATCTTGAACTCCTTGCTCCTTTTCCAGCGCAAATTTTGCCATTCTGCGTTATATTATGTTATTTGAGATCTACCTGGTGGTGACAACACGGAAAATCGCACCGATTTCGCACTACTTGTTCTTTGCTCAGCGTCGCGATCCGTGCGCTTGCGTGGTTTAGAGCTTGCTCCCATAATGGGGAAAGGTCCGAAGAAATTTTCCACCCAAGTTGAAATTTTATCTCTGAGAGGTCTCAGCCCCACTTTATGGAAACCCCATATCTCGAAATTATGACTGAAAATCGAAGGACGGCACCCCTTACAACCCACCCATCGGATACAGTTCCAGTCGTTGGGCAGCTGTTGCCTGCAGGCACCGCTCCATATTATCACCTCTGAATAGGTCCTCTGCAAAAATCTCCGCTCGAGCCGGTGAGTGCCGGAACCGGTTCAATGAGCATACCATAAAGTCGCGCGAGTCGCATAAACGCTGCGCCTAACCTTGCGCAACGTTCGGTTGGGGTTTTAATGTGGGGGTTCCAGAACTGTGAAGCAGTGCCAGTAGAAAAAATAAATACTGAAGGCTATGGTTATTATGTACCATTCACCTAGAACAAGGGCAATATGTATTGACCCTTGTGTAAGGCTCGGGTTGGAGCGCTATTTAAATGAATATTGGCTTCCTAACGATTTTTGGGATTACTTACGAAAATATTTTTATTTTCGTTAGTCGTTAGTCGTTAGTCGTAACACCCAAAAAGCCCGTTAGTCGTTAAATTCGTAAGTCGTTGGTTGTAATTACGCACATCCCTGATGTCAACCACTCTCCGTTCAAGCCTAATCAATGCTCTTGTCACAGAAGAAATTAAAGAAGGTTTGCCATTGAACCTCACACTGTGGACAAGAATCACTACGTGGTGATAGAAAAAATAGGAGCTAAACCCAGGTCATCACGCTCATAATTCTTTTCCTCACAGTATCCTGGATCAGAATGGTTTCATACCGTGATATTGAAGAGGGAAAGTTTCATACAGAATACTAGTGGGCCGAGTCTTCTAATAGTCGTACCATATAATCTCAAATGTGGATGCGAAAAATCCCGGTTTTTTCTGCGTTGGAAATATGAGCTCTGGGTTCGATCTGGGCTCACTATTGACAGATGGGTGCCACTAAAGTCCAATCGACGAAATTCGCGCGGGGATGCAATATGAATGCAATCAAGAAACTGATCGATATCCGACTCGAATGAAGGCTCGGATAGTTGTTTAATTTCATTATCTGATTTGAAAAACTACTCGTAATTTCAAATATTGTTGAAAAATGCCCGAAAACGATTGAGCTGTGTATTTCTTTTGCGATCGAGTATTTGGATCACCTGAATTTAGCAGTTTTTTCACATTAATGAACTAGCTGTGAAGATCGAACTTTACGGAATCAGACGCGTCATTTCTCTGCTGTTGTTGTCATAATGCACTAGCGTGGGTTAACGTGCTCTAGTCGATACGCCATGGGTACTGTAGATTTGGCATCGCTGCGCCCTTTCACCGCGCGCGACGTCCCCTACACCGCGCGCGACGTCCCCTACACCGCGCGCGACGTCCCGCCGCGTTGCGGCGATACAACCGGACCCCACCCGCTGACTTCGCACCTCCAGTTGGACGCGTCAGGTCACCACAACGGCTCACCCACAGCACAGAAGTCAACCCAATGTACCTCTTCAGAATAGAAGTAACCTCTGAAGTCTTGGTTAGAAATTTTCTGAATCTTCATGCTTTTCATGCGTATTTATCATTTTAAATCTAAAATTGTTCTAGCATATCCGCATAGGGGTACCCCCCGCATAGCATACAAAGGCATACAGCCCTGTACTAAACTTGTGACCGATTCGAATAATTATTAGAATAATTCGAATATCCAATTATTCGAGCATAGAGCTAGATGATAGCGATTCTCTCGTAAATCCTAATTTTTGATTTTTCTCGAATATTTGTTTGATTCGAGGACTCTAGTTTTTCTTTATTTCGAACTTTCTGCTCATTCAGGTAATTAAATTATTCGTGTTTTTGAATTTCCGATTAATTCGGAAATTTGAATTATTGGGCTTTTGGAAGTTTCCATTCTATTGGGATTTAAAGTTATTCACTTTCTCGATTATTTGATTCAGAAAATTGAAAATTCGATTTTTTTGTGTACTCGGCCAATGTCGGTTGGCGACATTTGAATATTAGCTCCACTGGAAAAAAATTACAAAGCATTCATTAATTACTCGGAAAACACGAGAGTTAGAATTTCTATCCAAATAATCGAATAAATATTTCGATATCTCTTTCAAATCGAATAGAAATAAAAATAGACTTTTTCCATTTTCTTTACTCACGCGAAAAAAATTCGAGGTTTTCTCGAATTTGTTATTGAAAAAATTCACTCAGTTTTAATGTGTCTTATTCAAATGCTTTCATTCATTCGGTAATTTAGGAAAGGTCGATTTGAAAAAATCACTCACTCGAGGCTTTTCAAAAAGGTTAACTGAATTTTTCATGTGTTCGAAATCTAACGTGCAATACCCATGTCTATTGCTTACCCTGATCCGATACTGAGCCCACTTCATTCAGAATTACCATAGTTTTGACGTATAAGCATGCCTCAGTTTTCTTTTTTTAGAGACTTTTGAAGTATATATAGTTTCGTGTTTTCATTTTTGTATTAGTTGTTGCATCCAAAAATAACTGTGTAGAAAACTTCTGTGCTGTTGGTGAGCCGCTACGGTGACCTGACGCGTCGAACTGGAGGCAGGGCTGGCCACGCGTCCCGGTTAACCTTAGGGGGAGGTGCATATTGGACGTTGCAGAGAGGGCAAAGGGGGTACCTAAACCGTTCACCAAAAAAAATCAAGCGAATGTTCCGTCGATTTTCAGAAAAAAAATAATACACGCTTTTCTTCTGATTGGTCATATCTTCTTCTCCGCTTTCTTAGGCGAACACTTGCTGAATTCAAAAAAATTTAACACTTTGCAAACTCCTGTGAAAAGAAGCGAATGAACGCATCATCTTCTCTGAAAAGTACCCTGTCCATAAAAACCCGAAATTTATCCAGCTTGAATGCCGCAACCCCTCAGAGATTCGGCTTTCCGTGCGATATGATGTTTGTCCGCAGCTACACAGCGCACACTGGAGTGGGCGCGCACACAATATTAATTAAAAAATGTTTTTTATTACAGAACGGGGAGGAAAAAGGGATTAAAGTTGGAGTAAATGGAAGCAGGCAGAAATATGATACTTTCAATGTATCCATTATAGAAATTTAATGTAAATAAACTAAGTTGGAGCGGGGTGAATTTTGTGGACGTGATAAGGTTCATTCAAATGAACCAAGTTGATTAAGAACAGCATTAAACATGAGAACTAAGTGCATTGTGAGAAGGAGGAGAATCTGGCAAGCATTTTGGTGACAAAAGCTTTAATATTCAACTAGCGAGACCTAGCGAACTTTTCGCTCAAGAAAATTTTCACGTGCGCTAGCTTCCTGAGGCAGATCATTCTGACAAAACGGTGTTGACTGCCTTCCGTCTATCCGAAAGTTGCTGTCCGTATGGACTCTCCTGAGCAGAGCAGGCTGCCGCACATTTGCAGCAGGGGGTCGGGTATGAAAATGTGGGATTAAAAAGCAATTCATAAGAAGCCAGATCGTCGGTGGCTACCATCATCACATTTACGAACCCTTCCGTTTGTAATGTTCCCAAGCTGTTATACTCGCCCTACCATTCCTGTCATATTAAGAAAAAAGCACTCGCATTTTAGATCTGGTTTCCCTTAATTGACCAACAACATGCCCTTGTTCTCAATAAATGAAATATGTCCAAGGATGTTTATGTTTTTGTGAAGCAGATTTTGATAAGCTCAGACTTTCAACATATACAGAACTGGTTCATGGAAGTTAGTAAATCAAAATGACTGAGCGGTTGTAATGTGTGACGAACAGAGAAGATGCGGAAGTGGAGCTGCTGCTTGTTTCGTCAGACTGGCGAGGAAGTGTCTCCAGAGTTTCGCGTACTCCTCAAAACGCGCTGCACGCTTCTCAAGATACATGATTTCATATCAGTTCTCTTCGCTACACAAGGGCTAAGATTTCGCATGAAAAAAATTGACAAAATCTCGCTGTTTCAATTCTCCTTTTTTGATGTCGTCCTGCACATTCTCATCTGGGCCCTGAACACATTTCACGACGTCCTGTACACCCCTACTGGGGTACTGCACCCATTCCATGACGTCTTGTACATTCTTACTGGGGACCTGCACACTTTCTATGACGTCCTGATCACTCCCACTGGTGTCCTGCACATTTTCTACGACGTCCTGCACATTCCCACTGGGGTCCTGCACACCTTCTATGACGTCCTGCACACTCTCACTGGGGTCCTGCACACTTTCTGTGACGTCCTGCACACTCCCACTAGGGTCCTGCACACTCCCATTTGAGTCCTGCACAGTCCCGCTGGGGTCCTGCACACTTTCTATGACGTCCTGATCACTCCCACTGGTGTCCTGCACATTTTCTACGACGTCCTGCACATTCCCACTGGGGTCCTGCACACCTTCTATGACGTCCTGCACACTCTCACTGGGGTCCTGCACACTTTCTATGACGTTTTGTACACTCCCATTCGGGTCCTGCACACTCTTATTTGAGTCCTGCACAGTCCTACTGGGGTCCTGCACACTTTCTATGGCGTCCTGCACACTCCCACTAGGGTCCTGCACACTCCTCAAACCCTGGCGGTTCTGAACGGTGTCCCATCCACCACTATTAAATGCAGCGAAAACAAACCGTTGCGGCGTTCTACACGGAAGTACTCTGTAGCTCCAAAATGGTCTTGACAGGGTGTGATCTAAAGTACATAGGGCATCTAATGACGTCATCAATGCGTCATGTAATGTACTTTACCTGACATCCTGATGACGTCATCAGACGCCCTATGTTCTTTAGATGACACCCTGATGACGTCATCAGACGCCCTATGTACTTTACATGACATCCTGATGACATCATCAGATGCCCTATGTACTTTAGATGACATCCTGATGACGTCATCAGATGCCCTATATACTTTACATGACATCCTGATGACGTCATCAGATGCACTACTCTCATAAACTCGGGGGGTGAATAGGCTCCCAAACATCTTTGGATAGCACCGACAGCTGCTATCCATCCCCCAAAATGGGCGGAAATCGTACCCTCCTAAGGTGCCTGTTGTGAGGGCGTGGGTTGATTTTGAATAGTACTTGGGGAATGGGAGGGTTCCTATTGTGGGGGTACTGGGGAGTAAATTCAGTGCAAATGCGATCACTGCAATGCTGTTGTCGGTCACGGGTACCACTTTCTACCCATGCTTCTACAGTACCCCTTGACCGCTGATCGTCTATGACTGGTAAACCACCTTGCTTGAATAGCAAGCAAGGAGCGAAGACGGACAGAACACTTCATATTCAACTTTTTATATTGCTTCATCAATACGAAAACCGGTTTTAGTGAAATAACCCCATTCATATATAATAGCAAACACTGGAATTAACTGCAACGAAAAATTACAGAAATTAATGGCACTGGTCAAAGGTCATAACGTCGTGAAGAAAATGAATCTGGACATCGACGTGGAGTAGCACTCATGAGAAACGCTCAAATAAACACATAAAAGATTGTTCAACGCACACAGCTTCCACGAAATTAAACTAACAGCTTTCACAGTCCTATCCAAGAACTTTAAAATTACGCTTTACTAGATGAAAATTTCGCAAAATTTTTGAACCACTAACAATTAAAAAAATGCGCTGTATATAGAACAAACATTAAAGGTCACCGGCATTCAGAACATCCTACTACATATTCTTATATGAGGCCGTTCACCCAAGAACCGAGACGGTTTGAGACACAAAACCCGTATTGCAGGTTTTTCGTTATAGATCGATAGAGGGTGCGAGAAATTCAGACCCTCCTCTCTAGAACTTTCGAAGAAGCTTTGGTAGGAGACTAAGTGTTAAAAAAATAGTGTAGGTCTCTGAGCTCAGCACACACGCTCGCAAATTTGGTGGAGATAGCAAGGTCAACGGGGTCATACCAGAACGCTTCTAATACTAGAACGCTCACGTCGTCGCAAGCACCCAAATGAAGTCAAAACCATTGTATTTGAGCCAGGGTTGCGCAGACTTACGACTCGGCGCAATAGGTGGTCTTAAAAATTGTGGAACATATTTAAAAATGAAAATTAGGTAGGGGGGGCTCATGAATTTTTTAGAGAAAAAAGGATTTTTCTTCAAACTACTTGGTAAGCTTAAATGAGTTACTCAGAAAATCGCCGCATTTAATGCGTGCCGATTATGCGTTCACTTCGAAGACAAGGCGGCTTCGAGCACATATGGGAACGCGCTGCTAACTAGGGTAGCACGTGCTCCTATTGTGTTTCAAGTTACAGCACGTGCCCCATTAAAAAAACGCTCAAAGCGTGAATGTTACACATTCAACTTAATGACAGAACAAAAAAAAAAGAAAGCACACCACGCACTCTTGAGGCCGGGCTCATATGCCGGCAGCCTCTCCCGTTCAATTACCCAGGTTTGCGGTACTTGGCCCACCCAGCAGCTGGAGACCTTGAACAGCCACTGGCGGCCCCAGATGGTGGTCGGCGCGGTTGCCGGGCGTCTCGTCCCCGCCCTACCAGGATGGACTCTTACAATATCAGCCGCCGACTGACTGTTGAGTATGTGGCGCGCTTCTGTCTCTCGCAAGCTCTCCCTTTGTGCTTCCCTTCTCTCTCCAGCTCGAGTCTGGCGAGGTCAACGCACAGCGATAGTTCTGAGAGGAATACTTATAGTACTTCTTAGCACTTGCGTGATATTTGATTAGAGAAGTTGATTGATTTTTAAGTGTTCGAAATCTGAGATTTCCATATGAAGTAGACCCAACGTATATAGCACCTGCCAAGTGCGAGCTCTCAGTTCCTCGGAATAAGCTAGATATAGGATGAAGCCACCCTGGGGCGCCCACACAGGGAAGCCACTTTGGCACGCTCCTTTTACGATCTTTCGAGTTCAATAGTGGCAAGATGAGCGATGATTTTCGGTCAGTAGCCCCTTTCTTCCCTTCATTCTCGACCTCACTCTTCACTCAGGCTGACTAGCATACATTGGTTGCAAATGACGGAAGTTATAAGTCTCGGAAAACTCGTTCACCATGCTTTCGCAGCTCAGTTTTTGAGGGGCCATAACTCCGTTCCTAGGGGGTCTTGTACGTTGCCAGAGACATCATTGGAAACAGCGTGGGACCGTTTTCAAGATAGTGAGGAAACCAGGAAAACGATTCTGAGGTTGGACTGTGCCTTTAAGTTACTTGTGACATATCGTAGGGCATCTGATGACGTCATCGGGGTGTCATGTAGAGTACATAGGGCATATGATGACGTCATCAGGGTGTCATGTAAAGTACATAGGGTATCTGATGACGTCATCAGAGTGTCATGTATGGTACGTAGGGCATCTGATGACGTCAGCAGGATGTCATGTAAAGTACATAAGGCATCTGATGACGTCATCAGGATGTCATGTAAAGTACATAGGGCATCTGATGACGTCATCAGGATGTCATGTAAAGTACATAGGGTATCTGATGACGCCATCAGAGTGTCATGTATGGTACGTAGGGCATCTGATGACGTCATCAGGATGTCATGTAAAGTACATAGGGCATCTGATGACGTCGTCAGGGTGTCATCTATGGTACATAGGGCATCTGATGACGTCATCAGGGTGTCATGTAGAGTACATAGGGCATCTGATGACGCCATCGGGGTGTCATGTAAAGTACATAGGGTATCTGATGACGTCATCAGTGTGTCATGTATGGTACGTAGGGCATCTGATGACGTCATCAGGATGTCATGTAAAGTACATAGGGCATCTGATGACGTCATCAGGATGTCATGTAAAGTACATAGGGCATCTGATGACGTCATCAGGATGTCATGGAAAGTAAACAGAGCATCTGATCACGTCATCAGGGTGTCATGTAAATTACATAGTGCATCTGATGGCGTCATCAGGATGTCATTTATGGTGCATAGGGCATCTGAAGACGTCATCAGGATGTCATGTAAAGTACATAGGGCATCTAATGACGTCATCAGGGTGTTATGTAGAGTACAATGGACATCTGATGACGTCATCAGAGTGTCATGTATGGTACGTAGGGCATCTGATGACGTCACCAGGATGTCATGTAAAGTACATAGGGCATCTGATGACGTCATCAGGGTGTCATGTAGAGTACATAGGGCATCTGATGACGCCATCGGGGTGTCATGTAAAGTACATAGGGTATCTGATGACGTCATCAGAGTGTCATGTATGGTACGTAGGGCATCTGATGACGTCATCAGGATGTCATGTAAAGTATATAGGGCATCTGATGACGTCATCAGGATGTCATGTAAAGTATATAGGGTATCTGATGACGCCATCAGAGTGTCATGTATGGTACGTAGGGCATCTGATGACGTCATCAGGATGCCATGTAAAGTACATAGGGCATCTGATGACGTCGTCAGGGTGTCATGTATGGTACATAGGGCATCTGATGACGTCATCAGGGTGTCATGTAGAGTACATAGGGCATCTGATGACGCCATCGGGGTGTCATGTAAAGTACATAGGGTATCTGATGACGTCATCAGAGTGTCATGCATGGTACGTAGGGCATCTGATGACGTCATCAGGATGTCATGTAAAGTACATAGGGCATCTGATGACGTCATCAGGATGTCATGTAAAGTACATAGGGCATCTGATGACGTCATCAGGATGTCATGGAAAGTAACTAGAGCATCTGATCACGTCATCAGGGTGTCATGTAAATTACATAGTGCATCTGATGGCGTCATCAGGATGTCATTTATGGTGCATAGGGCATCTGAAGACGTCATCAGGATGTCATGTAAAGTACATAGGGCATCTAATGACGTCATCAGGGTGTTATGTAGAGTACAAAGGGTATCTGATGACGTCATCAGAGTGTCATGTATGGTACGTAGGGCATCTGATGACGTCATCAGGATGTCATGTAAAGTATATAGGGCATCTGATGACGTCATCAGGATGTCATGTAAAGTACATAGGGCATCTGATGACGTCATCAGGATGTCATGTTAAGTACATAGGGCATCTGATGACGTCATCAGGGTGTCATGTAGAGTACATAGGGCATCTGATGACGCCATCGGGGTGTCATGTAAAGTACATAGGGTATCTGATGACGTCATCAGAGTGTCATGCATGGTACGTAGGGCATCTGATGACGTCATCAGGGTGTCATGTAAAGTACATAGGGTATCTGATGACGTCATCAGAGTGTCATGTATGGTACGTAGGGCATCTGATGACGTCAGCAGGATGTCATGTAAAGTACATAGGGCATCTGATGACGTCATCAGGATGTCATGTAAAGTACATAGGGCATCTGATGACGTCATCAGGATGTCATGTAAAGTACATAGGGCATCTGATGACGTCGTCAGGGTGTCATGTAGAGTATATAGGGCATCTGATGACGTCATCAGGATGTCATGTAAAGTATATAGGGTATCTGATGACGCCATCAGAGTGTCATGTATGGTACGTAGGGCATCTGATGACGTCATCAGGATGTCATGTAAAGTACATAGGGCATCTGATGACGTCGTCAGGGTGTCATCTATGGTACATAGGGCATCTGATGACGTCATCAGGGTGTCATGTAGAGTACATAGGGCATCTGATGACGCCATCGGGGTGTCATGTAAAGTACATAGGGTATCTGATGACGTCATCAGTGTGTCATGTATGGTACGTAGGGCATCTGATGACGTCATCAGGATGTCATGTAAAGTACATAGGGCATCTGATGACGTCATCAGGATGTCATGTAAAGGACATAGGGCATCTGATGACGTCATCAGGATGTCATGGAAAGTAAATAGAGCATCTGATCACGTCATCAGGGTGTCATGTAAATTACATAGTGCATCTGATGGCGTCATCAGGATGTCATTTATGGTGCATAGGGCATCTGGAAACGTCATCAGGATGTCATGTAAAGTACATAGGGCATCTAATGACGTCATCAGGGTGTTATGTAGAGTACATTGGGCATCTGATGACGTCATCAGAGTGTCATGTATGGTAGGTAGGCGATCTGATGACGTCATCAGGATGTCATGTAAAGTACATACGGCATCTGATGACGTCATCAGGGTGTCATGTAAAGTACATAGGGCATCTGATGACGCCATCGGGGTGTCATGTAAAGTACATAGGGTATCTGATGACGTCATCAGAGTGTCATGTATGGTACGTAGGGCATCTGATGACGTCATCAGGATGTCATGTAAAGTATATAGGGCATCTGATGACGTCATCAGGATGTCATGTAAAGTATATAGGGTATCTGATGACGCCATCAGAGTGTCATGTATGGTACGTAGGGCATCTGATGACGTCATCAGGATGCCATGTAAAGTACATAGGGCATCTGATGACGTCGTCAGGGTGTCATGTATGGTACATAGGGCATCTGATGACGTCATCAGGGTGTCATGTAGAGTACATAGGGCATCTGATGACGCCATCGGGGTGTCATGTAAAGTACATAGGGTATCTGATGACGTCATCAGAGTGTCATGCATGGTACGTAGGGCATCTGATGACGTCATCAGGATGTCATGTAAAGTACATAGGGCATCTGATGACGTCATCAGGATGTCATGTAAAGTACATAGGGCATCTGATGACGTCATCAGGATGTCATGGAAAGTAACTAGAGCATCTGATCACGTCATCAGGGTGTCATGTAAATTACATAGTGCATCTGATGGCGTCATCAGGATGTCATTTATGGTGCATAGGGCATCTGAAGACGTCATCAGGATGTCATGTAAAGTACATAGGGCATCTAATGACGTCATCAGGGTGTTATGTAGAGTACATAGGGCATCTGATGACGTCATCAGAGTGTCATGTATGGTACGTAGGGCATCTGATGACGTCATCAGGATGTCATGTAAAGTACATAGGGCATCTGATCGTTCTCGCTGGAAATCAATTTTGGTTTTTCAGGCTCAATGCCATGATTGACCTGATGACGTCATCAGATGCCCTGTGTACTTTAGATGATACCCTGATGACGTCCTCAGATGTCCTATGTACTTTACATGACATCCTGATGACGTCATCTGATGCCCTATGTACCATACATGACATCCTGATGACGCCGTCAGTTGCACTGTGTACTCTACATGACAACCTGATGACGTCATCAGATGCCCTATGTGCTTTACATGACACCCTGATGACGTCATCAGATGCCCTATGTACTTTACATAACATCCTGATGACGTCATCAGATGCCCTGTGTACTTAAAGGCATCTTTCTCGCTGGAAATCAATTTTCATTTTTTAGGCTCAATGTCATGATTGACCTGATGACGTCCTCAGATGTCCCATGTTCTTTAGATGACACCCTGATGACGTCATCAGATGCCCTGTGTACTTTAGATGATACCCTGATGACGCCGTCAGATGCACTGTGTTCTCTACATGACACCCTGATGACGTCATCAGATGCCCTATGTGCTTCACATGACACCCTGATGACGTCATCAGATGCCCTATGTACTTTACATGGCATCCTGATGACGTCATCAGATGCCCTGTGTACTTAAAGGCATCGTTCTCACTGGAAATCAATTTTCATTTTTGAACTTTAGATGATACCCTGATGACGTCCTCAGATGTCCTATGTACTTTACATGACATCCGGATGACGTCATCAGATCCCCTGTGTACCATACATGACATCGTGATGACGCCGTCAGATGCACTGTGTACTCTACATGACACCCTGATGACGACATCAGTTGCCCTATGTACTTTAGATGATACCCTGATGACGTCATCAGATGCCTTATGTACTTTAGATGATACACTGATGACGTCATCAGATGCCCTGTGTACTTAAGTTGACACCCTGATGACGACATCAGATGCCCTATGTACTTTAGATGGTACCTTGATGACGTCATCAGATGCTCTGTGTACTTTAGATGACACCCTGAAGACGACATCAGATGCCCTATGTACTTTAGATGACATCCTGATGACGTCATCAGATGCCCTATGTACTTTAGATGATACCCTGATGACGTCATCAGATGCCCTGTGTACTTTAGATGACACCCTGAAGACGACATCAGATGCCCTATGTACTTTAGATGACATCCTGATGACGTCATCAGATGCCCTGTGTACTTTAGATGACACCCTGATGACGTCATCAGATGCCTTATGTACTTTAGATGATACACTGATGACGTCATCAGATGCCCTGTGTACTTTAGTTGGCACCCTGATGACGACATCAGATGCCCCATGTACTTTAGATGGTACCTTGATGACGTCATCAGATGCTCTGTGTACTTTAGATGACACCCTGAAGACGACATCAGATGCCCTATGTACTTTAGATGACATCCTGATGACGTCATCAGATGCCCTATGTACTTTAGATGATACCCTGATGACGTCATCAGATGCCCTGTGTACTTTAGATGACACCCTGAAGACGACATCAGATGCCCTATGTACTTTAGATGACATCCTGATGACGTCATCAGATGCCCTATGTACTTTAGATGATGCCCTGATGACGTCATCAGATGCCCTGTGTACTTTAGATGACACCCTGATGACGACATCAGATGCCCTATGTACTTTAGATGATACCCTGATGACGTCATCAGATGCCCTGTGTACTTTAGATGACACCCTGATGACGACATCAGATGCCCTATGTACTTTAGATGATACCCTGATGACGTCATCAGATGCCCTGTGTACTTTAGATGACATCCTGATGACGTCATCAGATGCCCTATGTACTTTAGATGATACCCTGATGACGTCATCAGATGCCCTGTGTACTTTAGAT
Organism: Aplectana chamaeleonis; assembly: GCA_029168955.1. Taxonomy (NCBI): domain Eukaryota; kingdom Metazoa; phylum Nematoda; class Chromadorea; order Rhabditida; family Cosmocercidae; genus Aplectana; species Aplectana chamaeleonis. The sequence continues at coordinate 121,661 of JAPDOI010001355.1, forward strand.
GACACCCTGAAGACGACATCAGATGCCCTATGTACTTTAGATGACATCCTGATGACGTCATCAGATGCCCTATGTACTTTAGATGATACCCTGATGACGTCATCAGATGCCCTGTGTGCTTTAGATGACACCCTGATGACGACATCAGATGCCCTACGTACTTTAGATGATACCCTGATGACGTCATCAGATGCCCTGTGTACTTTATATGATACCCTGATGACGACATCAGATGCCCTATGTAGTTTAGATGATACCCTGATGACGTCATCAGATGCCCTGTGTACTTTAGATGACACCCTGATGACGACATCAGATGCCCTATGTACTTTAGATGATACCCTGATGACGTCATCAGATGCCCTGTGTACTTTAGTTGACACCCTGATGACGACATCAGATGCCCTATGTACTTTAGATGATACCTTGATGACGTCATCAGATGCCCTGTGTACTTTAGTTGACACCCTGATGACGACATCAGATGCCCTATGTACTTTAGATGGTACCTTGATGACGTCATCAGATGCTCTGTGTACTTTAGATGACACCCTGAAGACGACATCAGATGCCCTATGTACTTTAGATGACATCCTGATGACGTCATCAGATGCCCTATGTACTTTAGATGATACCCTGATGACGTCATCAGATGCCCTGTGTACTTTAGATGACACCCTGAAGACGACAACAGATGCCCTATGTACTTTAGATGACATCCTGATGACGTCATCAGATGCCCTATGTACTTTAGATGATACCCTGATGACGTCATCAGATGCCCTGTGTACTTTAGATGACACCCTGATGACGACATCAGATGCCCTATGTACTTTAGATGATACCCTGATGACGTCATCAGATGCCCTGTGTACTTTAGTTGACACCCTGATGACGACATCAGATGCCCTATGTACTTTAGATGATACCTTGATGACGTCATCAGATGCCCTGTGTACTTTAGTTGACACCCTGATGACGACATCAGATGCCCTATGTACTTTAGATGGTACCTTGATGACGTCATCAGATGCTCTGTGTACTTTAGATGACACCCTGAAGACGACATCAGATGCCCTATGTACTTTAGATGACATCCTGATGACGTCATCAGATGCCCTATGTACTTTAGATGATACCCTGATGACGTCATCAGATGCCCTGTGTACTTTAGATGACACCCTGAAGACGACAACAGATGCCCTATGTACTTTAGATGACATCCTGATGACGTCATCAGATGCCCTATGTACTTTAGATGATACCCTGATGACGTCATCAGATGCCCTGTGTACTTTAGATGACACCCTGATGACGACATCAGATGCCCTATGTACTTTAGATGATACCCTGATGACGTCATCAGATGCCCTGTGTACTTTAGATGACACCCTGATGACGACATCAGATGCCCTATGTACTTTAGATGATACCCTGATGACGTCATCAGATGCCCTGTGTACTTTAGATGACACCCTGATGACGACTTCAAATGCCCTGTGTACCTTAGATGACACCCTGATGACGACATCAGATGCCCTATGTTCTTTAAATGATACCCTGATGACGTCATCAGATGCCCTGTGTACTTTAGATGACACCCTGATGACGACATCAGATGCCCTATGTACTTTAGATGACACCCTGATGACGTCATCAAATGCCCTATGTACTTTAGATGATAACCTGATGACGACATCAGATGCCCTATGTACTTTAGATGATACCCTGATGACGTCAGCAGATGCCCTGTGTACTTTAGATGACACCCTGATGACGACATCAGATGCCCTATGTACTTAAAGGCAGCGTCCGCGCTGAAAACCACATCTGGGTTTTTCTTCTCAATCCAAGGTTTGAACCAAGTGTAGATAGTTGGCGAAGCTTGAGACCTCAATGTAGCGTGAAAATAATGCTATAGGCTCTTGAAAACTGCTCCGTGGTCTGAAAAGGCGTTTTCCCGGTCGATCATCTAACACGAGGAACAGAAGCGCCACGACGGGCTCCGGCAGGCAACGGAAATCCAAAATTCTATATTCTTTTATTCGAAGGATCCTCGAGTTTGGACGTGTGTATTGAAAGCTTCTTATTTTTAAAGACCTTTTGACAGCAGAAAGACGAAAAGAATTGTGGAACTCAAAAAGTTACTGAGGATAAACCAAATCAGCCGTCCAAATTTTCGAAATTTGTGCATTGCACAAGACACACCGGACAGACGTGAAAAAAGGGAGCTGGATGCTCAAGGATTTCCGAATGAGTTTTTCTCAGGAATTTGAGCGTTTTGGGTGGTCCCTTTGCGATATATCACAACCTGGCAGGCCTACCTGCGCGAAATTGTGAAAAAAATAAACACGGTTTTTTGCGCGTACGCTGCCTTTAAGATGATACCCTGATGACGTCATCAGATGCCCTGTGTACTTTAGATGACACCCTGATGACGACATCAGATGCCCTATGTACTTTAGATGATACCCTGATGACGTCATCAGATGCCCTGTGTACTTTAGTTGACACCCTGATGACGACATCAGATGCCCTATGTACTTTAGATGATACCCTGATGACGTCGTCAGATGCCCTGTGTACTTTAGTTGACACCCTGATGACGACATCAGATGCCCTATGTACTTTAGATGATACCCTGATGACGTCATCAGATACCCTGTGTACTTTAGATGACACCCTGAAGACGACATCAGATGCCCTATGTATTTTAAATGACATCCTGATGACGTCATCAGATGCCCTATGTACTTTAGATGATACCCTGATGACGTCATCAGATGCCCTGTGTACTTTAGATGACACCCTGATGACGACATCAGATGCCCTATGTACTTTAGATGATACCCTGATGACGTCATCAGATGCCCTGTGTACTTTAGTTGACACCCTGATGACGACATCGGATGCCCTATGTACTTTAGATGATACCTTGATGACGTCATCAGATGCCTTGTGTACTTTAGATGACACCCTGATGACGACATCAGATGCCCTATGTACTTTAGATGACATCCTGATGACGTCATCAGATGCCGTATGTATTTTAGATGATACCCTGATGACGTCATCAGATGCCCTGGGTACTTTAGATGACACCCTGATGACGACATCAGATGCCCTATGTACTTTAGATGATACCCTGATGACGTCATCAGATGCCCTGTGTACTTTAGATGATACCCTGATTACGTCATCAGGTGCCCTGTGTACTTTAGATGACACCTTGATGACGACATCAGATGCCCTATGTACTTTAGATGATACCCTGATGACGTCATCAGATGCCCTGTGTACTTTAGATGACACTCTGATGACGACATCAGATGCCCTATGTTCTTTAAATGATACCCTGATGACGTCATCAGATGCCCTGTGTACTTTAGATGACACCCTGATGACGACATCAGATGCCCTATGTACTTTAGATGACACCCTGATGACGACTTCAAATGCCCTGTGTACCTTAGATGACACCCTGATGACGACATCAGATGCCCTATGTTCTTTAAATGATACCCTGATGACGTCATCAGATGCCCTGTGTACTTTAGATGACACCCTGATGACGACATCAGATGCCCTATGTACTTTAGATGACACCCTGATGACGTCATCAAATGCCCTATGTACTTTAGATGATAACCTGATGACGACATCAGATGCCCTATGTACTTTAGATGATACCCTGATGACGTCAGCAGATGCCCTGTGTACTTTAGATGACACCCTGATGACGACATCAGATGCCCTATGTACTTAATATGATACCCTGATGACGACATCAGATGCCCTATGTACTTTAGATGATACCCTGATGACGTCATCAGATGCCCTGTGTACTTTAGATGACACCCTGATGACGACATCAGATGCCCTATGTACTTTAGATGATACCCTGATGACGTCATCAGATGCCCTGTGTACTTTAGTTGACACCCTGATGACGACATCAGATGCCCTATGTAATTTTTAGATGACATCCTGATGACGTCATCAGATGCTGTGTGTACTTTAGATGCCACCCTGAACACGACAACAGATGCCTTATGTACTTTAGATGACATCCTGATGACGTCAGCAGATGCCCTATGTACTTTAGATGATACCCTGATGACGTCATCAGATGCCCTGTGTACTTTAGATGACACCCTGATGACGACATCAGATGCCCTATGTACTTTAGATGATACCCTGATGACGTCATCAGATGCCCTGTGTACTTTAGATGACACCCTGATGACGACATCAGATGCCCTATGTACTTTAGATGACATCCTGATGACGTCATCAGATGCCGTATGTATTTTAGATGATACCCTGATGACGTCATCAGATGCCATATGTACTTTAGATGCCACCCTGATGACGTTTACAGATGCCCTATGTACTTTAGATGACACCCTGATGACGTCATCAGATGCCCTATGTACTTTAGATGACATCCTGATGACGTCATCAGATGCCGTATGTATTTTAGATGATACCCTGATGACGTCATCAGATGCCCTGGGTACTTTAGATGACACCCTGATGACGTCGTCAGATGCCCTGTGTACTTTAGTTGACACCCTGATGACGACATCAGATGCCCTATGTACTTTAGATGATACCCTGATGACGTCATCAGATGCCCTGTGTACTTTAGATGACACCCTGATGACGACATCAGATGCCCTATGTACTTTAGATGACACCCTGATGACGTCATCAGATGCCCTATGTACTTAATATGACACCCTGATGACGACATCAGGTGCCCTATTTACTTAAGATGACACCCTGATGACGTCATCAGATGCCCTACGTACTTTAGATGACACCCTGATAACGTCATCAGATGCCCTATGTACTTTAAATGACATCCTGATGACGTCATCAGATGCCCTATGTACTTTAGATGACACCCTGATGACGGCATCAGATGCCCTATGTACTTTAGATGATATCCTGATGACGTCATCTGATGCCCTATGTACTTTAGATGACACCTGATGACGACATCAGATGCCATATGTACTTTAGATGACACCCTGATGACGACTTCAAATGCCCTGTGTACTTTAGATGACACCCTGATGACGACATCAGATGCCCTATGTACTTAATATGATACCCTGATGACGTCATCAGATGCCCTGTGTATTTTAGATGACACCCTGATGACGACATCAGATGCCCTATGTACTTTAGATGACACCCTGATGACTTCATCAAATGCCCTATGTACTTTAGATGACACCCTGATGACGTCATCAAATGCCCTATGTACTTTAGATGACACCCTGATGACGACATCAGATGCCCTATGTATTTTAAATGACATCCTGATGACGTCATCAAATGCCCTGTGTACCTTAGATGACACCCTGATGACGACATCAGATGCCCTATGTACTTTAGATGATACCCTGATGACGTCATCAGATACCCTGTGTACTTTAGATGACACCCTGATGACGACTTCAAATGCCCTGTGTACCTTAGATGATACCTGATGACGTCATCAGATGCCCTGTGTACTTTAGATGACACCCTGATGACGACATCAGATGCCATATGTACTTTAGATGACACCCTGATGACGTCATCAAATGCCCTATGTACTTTAGATGACACCCTGATGACGACATCAGATGCCCTATGTTCTTTAGATGACATCCTGATGACGTCATCAGATGCCCTATGTACTTTAGATGACACCCTGATGACGTCATCAGATGCCGTATGTACTTAACATGACATCCTGATGACGTCATCAGATGCCCTATGTACTTTAGATGACACCCTGATGACGTCATCAGATGCCCTATGTACTTTAGATGACACCCTGATGACGTCATCAGATGCCCTATGTACTTTAGATGACACCCTGATGACGTTATCAGATGTCCTGTGTACTTTAGATGACACCCTGATGACTTCATCAGATGCCCTATGTACTTTAGATGACACCCTGATGACGTCATCAGATGCCCTATGTACTTAACATGACATCCTGATGACGTCATCAGATGCCCTGTGTACTTTAGATGACACCCTGATGACGACATCAGATGCCCTATGTACTTTAGATGACATCCTGATGACGTCATCAGATGCCGTATGTACTTTAGATGATACCCTGATGACGTCATCAGATGCCCTGGGTACTTTAGATGACACCCTGATGAGGACATCAGATGCCCTATGTTCTTTAGATGACATCCTGATGACGTCATCAGATGCCCTATGTACTTTAGATGATACCCTGATGACGTCATCAGATGCCCTGTGTACTTTAGATGATACCCTGATGACGTCATCAGATGCCCTGTGTACTTTAGATGACACCCTGATGACGACATCAGATGCCCTATGTACTTTAGATGACACCCTGATGACGTCATCAGATGCCCTATGTACTTTAGATGACATCCTGATGACGTCATCAGATGCCGTATGTATTTTAGATGATACCCTGATGACGTCATCAGATGCCCTGGGTACTTAAGATGACACCCTGATGACGTCATCAGATGCCCTGTGTACTTTAGTTGACACCCTGATGACGACATCAGATGCCCTATGTACTTTAGGTGATACCCTGATGACGACATCAGATGCCCTATGTACTTTAGATGATACCCTGATGACGTCATCAGATGCCCTGTGTACTTTAGATGACACCCTGATGACGACATCAGGTGCCCTATGTACTTTAGATGACACCCTGATGACGACATCAGATGCCCTATGCACTTTAGCTGACACCCTGATGACGACATCAGATGCCCTATGTAGTTTAGATGATACCCTGATGGCGTCAGCAGATGCCCTGTGTACTTTAGATGACACCCTGATGACGACATCAGATGCCCTGTGTACTTAATATGATACCCTGATGACGACATCAGATGCCCTATGTACTTAATATGACACCCTGATGACGACATCAGATGCCCTATGTACTTTAGATGATACCCTGATGACGTCATCAGATACCCTGTGTACTTTAGATGACACCCTGAAGACGACATCAGATGCCCTATGTAGTTTAGATGATACCCTGATGACGTCATCAGTTGCCGTATGTACTTTAGATGACACCCTGATGACGACATCAGATGTCCTATGTACTTTAGATGACACCCTGATGACGTCATCAGATGCCCTGTGTTCTTTAGATGACACCCTGAAGACGACATCAGATGCCCTATGTATTTTAAATGACATCCTGATGACGTCATCAGATGCCCTGTGTACTTTAGTTGACACCCTGATGACGACATCAGATGCCCTATGTACTTTAGGTGATACCCTGATGACGTCATCAAATGCCCTATGTACTTTAGATGATAACCTGATGACGTCATCAGATGCCATGTGTACTTTAGATGACACCCTGATGACGACTTCAAATGCCCTGTGTACTTTAGATGACACCCTGATGACGACATCAGATGCCCTATGTACTTAATATGATACCCTGATGACGTCATCAGATGCCGTATGTACTTTAGATGATACCCTGATGACGTCATCAGATGCCATGTGTACTTTAGATGACACCCTGATGACGACTTCAAATGCCCTGTGTACTTTAGATGACACCCTGATGACGACATCAGATGCCCTATGTACTTAATATGATACCCTGATGACGTCATCAGATGCCCTATGTACTTTAGCTGACATCCTGATGACGGCATCAGATGCCCTATGTACTTTAGATGACATCCTGATGACGTCATCAGATGCCCTATGTACTTTAGATGATACCTGATGACGTCATCAGATGCCCTGTGTACTTTAGATGATATCCTGATGACGTCATCAGATGCTCTATGTATTTTAGATGACACCCTGATGACGTCATCAGATGCCCTATGTACTTTAGATGACACCCTGATGACGTCATCAGATGCCCTATGTGCTTTAGATGACATCCTGATGACGTCATCAGATGCCTATGTACTTTAGATGATACCCTGATGACGTCATCAGATGCCCTGTGTACTTTAGATGACATCCTGATGACGTCATCAGATGCCCTATGTACTTTAGATGATACCCTGACGACGTCATCAGATGCCCTGTGTACTTTAGATGACACCCTGATGACGTCATCAGATGCCATATGTACTTTAGATGACACCCTGATGACGTCATCAGATGCCCTATGTACTTTAGATGCCACCCTGATGACGTCATCAGATGCCCTGTGTACTTTAGATGACACCCTGATGACGTCATCAGATGCCCTGTGTACTTTACATGACACCCTGATGACGTCATCAGATGCCCTATGTACTTTAGATGATAACCTGATGACGACATCAGATGCCCTATGTACTTTAGATGACACCCTGATGACGTCATCAAATGCCCTATGTACTTTAGATGACACCCTGATGACGACATCAGATGCCCTATGTACTTTAGATGACACTGATGACGACATCAGATGCCCTGTGTACTTTAGATGATACCCTGATGACGTCATCAGATGCCCTAAGTACTTTAGATTGACACCCTCGAAGACGACATCAGATGCCCTATGTATTTTAGATGACATCCTGATGACGACATCAGATGCCCTATGTAATTTTTAGATAGGATACCCTGATGACGTCATCGGGGATGTCCTGTGTACTTTATTTAGGACACCCTGATGACGTCATCAGATGTCGCCTATGGTACTTTAGATGATGTTTGATGACGTCATCAGGATGTCCTGTGTAGCTTTAGATAGGACACTTCCTGATGACGTCATCAGGATGCCCTATGTATTTTAGATGACATCCTGATGACGTCATCAGGATGTACTATGTAGAGTACATAGGAGCATCTGATGACGTCATCAGGTGCCGCAATGTAAATTCATTTAGGTGGGCATCTGATGGCGACGTCATCAGGATGCAGTCATGGCATGGTACGATGGCATCTGATGACGCTCATCAGAGTCGCGTAATGGGGTACAGTAGTAATCGATGATTTACCATCGATAGTCGCGTAAAGGACATAGCACTGATGACGTCATCAGATGTCGCGGAATGCAGAGTACATTAAGATGACATCTGATGACGTCATCAGAGTGCCGCTATGTATGGCCAGTAGGCAATCTGATGACGTCATCAGGATGTCATGTACTTGAGGTATAGGCAGCTGATGCAACGTCATCAGGATGCCGCGTATGTACATAGATGGCATCTGATGACGTCATCAGGATGTCAGTAATGTAGAGGCATTAGGTGACATCTGATGACGTCATCAGAGTGTCACGTATGGTATGGTAGATGGCATCCTGATGACGTCATCAGGATGTCATGTAAAAAGTACATAGGCATCTGATGACGTCATCAGGGCATGTCATAAAGTACTTTATATAGGCATCTGATGACGCCATCAGAGTGTCGCGTATGTAAAGTACATAGGCATCTGATGACGTCATAAGGGATGTCACGCTATGGTACGTAGGGGCATCTGATGACGTCATCAGGGATGTCAGTGTAATGGTATATAGGCATCTGATGACGTCATCAGGATGTCAAAGTGTAGGAGTATATAGGTATCTGATGACGCCATCAGAGTGTCATGGTTATGTAAACGTAGATGGCATCTGATGACGTCAGAGTGTAAGGATGCCCTAGCGTACGTAGATAGGCAATCTGATGACGTCATCAGGATGTCATGAATGTACATAGGCATAGGGCATCTGATGACGTCATCAGGATGTCGCTAGTGTAGGTACATAGCATCTGATGACGTCATCGGGGATGTCGCGGAAGTGTAAGTAGATAGGTATCTGATGACGTCATCAGGAGTGTCATGCATGTAAATTACAGATGACATCCTGATGACGTCATCAGATGTCATGGTGTACATAGATGGCATTTCGATGACGTCATCAGATGTCCTATGTGCATAGATGACATCCTGATGACGCTGTCAGGATGTCACGGAAAAAGAATAGATGACATCTGATCACGTCATCAGGGTGTCCTATGTAATTTACATGACATCCTGATGGCGCCAATAGATGTCATTTGCGTGCATAGATGGTATTTGAAGATGTCAACAGATGTCATGTGTACTATAGATGACATCCTAATGATGTCATCAGGGTGTTATGTAGAGTACAAAGGGCATCTGATGACGTCATCAGAGTGTCCTATGTATGGTATGTAGGGCATCTGATGACGTCATCAGGATGTCCTATGCAAAGCAAGCATAGGGCAATCTGATGACGTTCTCGCTGGAAATGCAATTTTGGTTTTTCAGCTCAATGCCATGATTGACCTGGGATGACGTCATCATGATGCCCTGTGTGCTTGAGATGATACCCTGATGACGTCCTCAGATGTCCTATGTACTTTACATGACATCCTGATGACGTCATCTGATTCCTATGTACCATACATGACATCCCGATGACGCCGTCAGTTGCACTATGTAATTTACATGACAACCTGATGACGTCATCAGATGCCCTATGTGCTTTACATGACACCCTGATGACGTCATCAGATGCCCCATGTACTTTACATAACATCCTGATGACGTCATCAGATGCCCTGTGTACTTAAAGGCACGTTCTCGCTGGAAATCAATTTTCATTTTTAGGCTCATCGTCACATTGACCTGATGACGTCCTCAGATGTCCCATGTTCCTTTAGATGATACCCTGATGATGCTCATCAGATGCTCCTAAATTTTTAGATGATACCCTGATGACGCCGTCAGATGCACTGTGTTCTCATGACATCCTGATGACGTCATCAGATGCCCTATGTACTTCAGCATGACACCTCGATGACGTCATCTGATGCCCTATGTACTTTCATGGCATCCTGATGACGTCATCAGATGCCCTGTGTAATTAAAAAGACATCGTTCTCACTGGGAAATCAGATTCATTTTGTACTTTAGATGATACCCTGATGACGTCCTCAGATGCCCTATGTACTTTATATGACATCGGGATGACGTCATCAGATGCCCCAAAATGTACTTTACATGACATCCTGATGACGCCGTCAGATGCACTGTGTACTCTACATGACACCCTGATGACGACATCAGTTGCCCTATGTACTTTAGATGATACCCTGATGACGTCCTCAGATGTCCTATGTACTTTACATGACATCCTGATGACGTCATCTGATGCCCTATGTACCATACATGACATCCTGATGACGCCGTCAGTTGCACTGTGTACTCTACATGACAACCTGATGACGTCATCAGATGTCCTATGTACTTTACAGCATGACACCCCGATGACGTCATCAGATGCCCTATGCACTTTATATAACATCCCGATGACGTCATCAGATGCCCTATGTACTTTACATGACATCCTGATGACGTCATCAGATGCCCTATGTACTTTAGATGACACCCTGATGACGTCATCAGATGCCCTATGTACTTTAGATGACATCCTGATGACGTCATCAGATGCCCTATGTACTTTACATGACATCCTGATGACGTCATCAGATGCCCTATGTACTTTAGATGACACCCTGATGACGTCATCAGATGCCCTATGTACTTTAGATGACATCCTGATGACGTCATCAGATGCCCTATGTACTTTAGATGACACCCTGATGACGTCATCAGATGCCCTATGTACTTTAGATGACACCCTGATGACGTCATCAGATGCCCTATGTACTTTAGATGACACCCTGATGACGTCATCAGATGCCCTATGTACTTTAGATGACACCCTGATGACGTCATCAGATGCCCTATGTACTTTAGATGACATCCTGATGACGTCATCAGATGCCCTATGTACTTTAGATGACATCCTGATGACGTCATCAGATGCCCTATGTACTTTAGATGACACCCTGATGACGTCATCAGATGCCCTATGTACTTTAGATGACATCCTGATGACGTCATCAGATGCCCTATGTACTTTAGATGACATCCTGATGACGTCATCAGATGCCCTATGTACTTTAGATGACATCCTGATGACGTCATCAGATGCCCTATGTACTTTACATGACACCCTGATGACGTCATCAGATGCCCTATGTACTTTAGATGACATCCTGATGACGTCATCAGATGCCCTATGTACTTTAGATGACACCCTGATGACGTCATCAGATGCCCTATGTACTTTACATGACATCCTGATGACGTCATCAGATGCCCTATGTACTTTAGATGACATCCTGATGACGTCATCAGATGCCCTATGTACTTTAGATGACACCCTGATGACGTCATCAGATGCCCTATGTACTTTAGATGACACCCTGATGACGTCATCAGATGCCCTATGTACTTTACATGACACCCTGATGACGTCATCAGATGCCCTATGTACTTTAGATGACATCCTGATGACGTCATCAGATGCCCTATGTACTTTAGATGACACCCTGATGACGTCATCAGATGCCCTATGTACTTTACATGACACCCTGATGACGTCATCAGATGCCCTATGTACTTTAGATGACACCCTGATGACGTCATCAGATGCCCTATGTACTTTAGATGACACCCTGATGACGTCATCAGATGCCCTATGTACTTTAGATGACATCCTGATGACGTCATCAGATGCCCTATGTACTTTACATGACATCCTGATGACGTCATCAGATGCCCTATGTACTTTAGATGACACCCTGATGACGTCATCAGATGCCCTATGTACTTTAGATGACATCCTGATGACGTCATCAGATGCCCTATGTACTTTAGATGACACCCTGATGACGTCATCAGATGCCCTATGTACTTTAGATGACACCCTGATGACGTCATCAGATGCCCTATGTACTTTAGATGACACCCTGATGACGTCATCAGATGCCCTATGTACTTTAGATGACACCCTGATGACGTCATCAGATGCCCTATGTACTTTAGATGACACCCTGATGACGTCATCAGATGCCCTATGTACTTTACATGACATCCTGATGACGTCATCAGATGCCCTATGTACTTTAGATGACACCCTGATGACGTCATCAGATGCCCTATGTACTTTAGATGACACCCTGATGACGTCATCAGATGCCCTATGTACTTTAGATGACACCCTGATGACGTCATCAGATGCCCTATGTACTTTAGATGACATCCTGATGACGTCATCAGATGCCCTATGTACTTTAGATGACATCCTGATGACGTCATCAGATGCCCTATGTACTTTAGATGACATCCTGATGACGTCATCAGATGCCCTATGTACTTTACATGACATCCTGATGACGTCATCAGATGCCCTATGTACTTTAGATGACACCCTGATGACGTCATCAGATGCCCTATGTACTTTAGATGACACCCTGATGACGTCATCAGATGCCCTATGTACTTTAGATGACACCCTGATGACGTCATCAGATGCCCTATGTACTTTAGATGACACCCTGATGACGTCATCAGATGCCCTATGTACTTTAGATGACATCCTGATGACGTCATCAGATGCCCTATGTACTTTACATGACATCCTGATGATGTCATCAGATGCCCTATGTACTTTAGATGACATCCTGATGACGTCATCAGATGCCCTATGTACTTTAGATGACACCCTGATGACGTCATCAGATGCCCTATGTACTTTAGATGACACCCTGATGACGTCATCAGATGCCCTATGTACTTTAGATGACATCCTGATGACGTCATCAGATGCCCTATGTACTTTAGATGACACCCTGATGACGTCATCAGATGCCCTATGCACTTTAGATGACACCCTGATGACGTCATCAGATGCCCTATGTACTTTAGATGACATCCTGATGACGTCATCAGATGCCCTATGTACTTCAGATGACACCCTGATGACGTCATCAGATGCCCTATGTACTTTAGATGACACCCTGATGACGTCATCAGATGCCCTATGTACTTTAGATGACACCCTGATGACGTCATCAGATGTCCTATGTACTTTAGATGACACCCTGATGACGTCATCAGATGCCCTATGTACTTTAGATGACACCCTGATGACGTCATCAGATGCCCTATGTACTTTAGATGACATCCTGATGACGTCATCAGATGCCCTATGTACTTTACATGACATCCTGATGACGTCATCAGATGCCCTATGTACTTTAGATGACACCCTGATGACGTCATCAGATGCCCTATGTACTTTAGATGACACCCTGATGACGTCATCAGATGCCCTATGTACTTTACATGACATCCTGATGACGTCATCAGATGCCCTATGTACTTTAGATGACATCCTGATGACGTCATCAGATGCCCTATGTACTTTAGATGACACCCTGATGACGTCATCAGATGCCCTATGTACTTTAGATGACACCCTGATGACGTCATCAGATGCCCTATGTACTTTAGATGACACCCTGATGACGTCATCAGATGCCCTTTGTACTTTAGATGACATCCTGATGACGTCATCAGATGCCCTTTGTACTTTAGATGACATCCTGATGACGTCATCAGATGCCCTATGTACTTTAGATGACACCCTGATGACGTCATCAGATGCCCTTTGTACTTTAGATGACACCCTGATGACGTCATCAGATGCCCTATGTACTTTAGATGACACCCTGATGACGTCATCAGATGCCCTATGTACTTTAGATGACATCCTGATGACGTCATCAGATGCCCTATGTACTTTAGATGACACCCTGATGACGTCATCAGATGCCCTTTGTACTTTAGATGACATCCTGATGACGTCATCAGATGCCCTATGTACTTTAGATGACACCCTGATGACGTCATCAGATGCCCTTTGTACTTTAGATGACATCCTGATGACGTCATCAGATGCCCTATGTACTTTAGATGACACCCTGATGACGTCATCAGATGCCCTATGTACTTTAGATGACATCCTGATGACGTCATCAGATGCCCTATGTACTTTAGATGACACCCTGATGACGTCATCAGATGCCCTATGTACTTTAGATGACACCCTGATGACGTCATCAGATGCCCTATGTACTTTAGATGACATCCTGATGACGTCATCAGATGCCCTATGTACTTTAGATGACACCCTGATGACGTCATCAGATGCCCTATGTACTTTAGATGACACCCTGATGACGTCATCAGATGCCCTATGTACTTTACATGACATCCTGATGACGTCATCAGATGCCCTATGTACTTTACATGACATCCTGATGACGTCATCAGATGCCCTATGTACTTTAGATGACACCCTGATGACGTCATCAGATGCCCTATGTACTTTAGATGACACCCTGATGACGTCATCAGATGCCCTATGTACTTTAGATGACACCCTGATGACGTCATCAGATGCCCTATGTACTTTACATGACACCCTGATGACGTCATCAGATGCCCTATGTACTTTAGATGACACCCTGATGACGTCATCAGATGCCCTATGTACTTTAGATGACACCCTGATGACGTCATCAGATGCCCTATGTACTTTACATGACATCCTGATGACGTCATCAGATGCCCTATGTACTTTAGATGACACCCTGATGACGTCATCAGATGCCCTATGTACTTTAGATGACACCCTGATGACGTCATCAGATGCCCTATGTACTTTAGATGACACCCTGATGACGTCATCAGATGCCCTATGTACTTTAGATGACACCCTGATGACGTCATCAGATGCCCTATGTACTTTAGATGACACCCTGATGACGTCATCAGATGCCCTATGTACTTTAGATGACACCCTGATGACGTCATCAGATGCCCTATGTACTTTACATGACATCCTGATGACGTCATCAGATGCCCTATGTACTTTACATGACACCCTGATGACGTCATCAGATGCCCTATGTACTTTAGATGACATCCTGATGACGTCATCAGATGCCCTATGTACTTTAGATGACACCCTGATGACGTCATCAGATGCCCTATGTACTTTAGATGACACCCTGATGACGTCATCAGATGCCCTATGTACTTTAGATGACACCCTGATGACGTCATCAGATGCCCTATGTACTTTAGATGACACCCTGATGACGTCATCAGATGCCCTATGTACTTTAGATGACACCCTGATGACGTCATCAGATGCCCTTTGTACTTTAGATGACATCCTGATGACGTCATCAGATGCCCTATGTACTTTAGATGACACCCTGATGACGTCATCAGATGCCCTATGTACTTTACATGACACCCTGATGACGTCATCAGATGCCCTTTGTACTTTAGATGACACCCTGATGACGTCATCAGATGCCCTATGTACTTTAGATGACATCCTGATGACGTCATCAGATGCCCTATGTACTTTAGATGACACCCTGATGACGTCATCAGATGCCCTATGCACTTTAGATGACACCCTGATGACGTCATCAGATGCCCTATGTACTTTAGATGACACCCTGATGACGTCCTCAGATGCCCTATGTACTTTAGATGACACCCTGATGACGTCATCAGATGCCCTATGTACTTTAGATGACATCCTGATGACGTCATCAGATGCCCTATGTACTTTAGATGACATCCTGATGACGTCATCAGCTGCCCTATGTACTTTAAATGACACCTGATGACGTCATCAGATGCCTTATGTACTTTACATGACACCCTGATGACGTCATCAGATGCCCTATGTACTTTAGATGACACCCTGATGACGTCATCAGATGCCCTATGTACTTTAGATGACACCCTGATGACGTCATCAGATGCCCTATGTACTTTAGATGACACCCTGATGACGTCATCAGATGCCCTATGTACTTTAGATGACATACTGATGACGTCATCAGATGCCCTATGTACTTTAGATGACACCCTGATGACGTCATCAGATGCCCTATGTACTTTAGATGACACCCTGATGACGTCATCAGATGCCCTATGTACTTTAGATGACACCCTGATGACGTCATCAGATGCCCTATGTACTTTAGATGACACCCTGATGACGTCATCAGATGCCCTATGTACTTTAGATGACATCCTGATGACGTCATCAGATGCCCTATGTACTTTAGATGACACCCTGATGACGTCATCAGATGCCCTATGTACTTTAGATGACACCCTGATGACGTCATCAGATGCCCTATGTACTTTACATGACACCCTGATGACGTCATCAGATGCCCTATGTACTTTAGATGACACCCTGATGACGTCATCAGATGCCCTATGTACTTTAGATGACATCCTGATGACGTCATCAGATGCCCTATGTACTTTAGATGACACCCTGATGACGTCATCAGATGCCCTATGTACTTTAGATGACACCCTGATGACGTCATCAGATGCCCTATGTACTTTAGATGACACCCTGATGACGTCATCAGATGCCCTATGTACTTTAGATGACACCCTGATGACGTCATCAGATGCCCTATGTACTTTAGATGACACCCTGATGACGTCATCAGATGCCCTATGTACTTTAGATGACACCCTGATGACGTCATCAGATGCCCTATGTACTTTACATGACATCCTGATGACGTCATCAGATGCCCTATGTACTTTAGATGACACCCTGATGACGTCATCAGATGCCCTATGTACTTTAGATGACACCCTGATGACGTCATCAGATGCCCTATGTACTTTAGATGACACCCTGATGACGTCATCAGATGCCCTATGTACTTTAGATGACATCCTGATGACGTCATCAGATGCCCTATGTACTTTAGATGACATCCTGATGACGTCATCAGATGCCCTATGTAGTTTATATGACACCCTGATGACGTCATCAGATGCCCTATGTACTTTAGATGACACCCTGATGACGTAATCAGATGCCCTATGTACTTTAGATGACACCCTGATGACGTCATCAGATGCCCTATGTACTTTAGATGACACCCTGATGACGTCATCAGATGCCCTATGTACTTTAGATGACACCCTGATGACGTCATCAGATGCCCTATGTACTTTAGATGACACCCTGATGACGTCATCAGATGCCCTATGTACTTTAGATGACACCCTGATGACGTCATCAGATGCCCTATGTACTTTACATGACATCCTGATGACGTCATCAGATGCCCTATGTACTTTAGATGACATCCTGATGACGTCATCAGATGCCCTATGTACTTTAGATGACACCCTGATGACGTCATCAGATGCCCTATGTACTTTAGATGACACCCTGATGACGTCATCAGATGCCCTATGTACTTTAGATGACACCCTGATGACGTCATCAGATGCCCTATGTACTTTAGATGACACCCTGATGACGTCATCAGATGCCCTATGTACTTTACATGACATCCTGATGACGTCATCAGATGCCCTATGTACTTTAGATGACACCCTGATGACGTCATCAGATGCCCTATGTACTTTAGATGACACCCTGATGACGTCATCAGATGCCCTATGTACTTTACATGACATCCTGATGACGTCATCAGATGCCCTATGTACTTTAGATGACACCCTGATGACGTCATCAGATGCCCTATGTACTTTAGATGACACCCTGATGACGTCATCAGATGCCCTATGTACTTTAGATGACACCCTGATGACGTCATCAGATGCCCTATGTACTTTAGATGACATCCTGATGACGTCATCAGATGCCCTATGTACTTTAGATGACACCCTGATGACGTCATCAGATGCCCTATGTACTTTAGATGACACCCTGATGACGTCATCAGATGCCCTATGTACTTTAGATGACACCCTGATGACGTCATCAGATGCCCTATGTACTTTAGATGACACCCTGATGACGTCATCAGATGCCCTATGTACTTTAGATGACATCCTGATGACGTCATCAGATGCCCTATGTACTTTAGATGACACCCTGATGACGTCATCAGATGCCCTATGTACTTTAGATGACACCCTGATGACGTCATCAGATGCCCTATGTACTTTAGATGACATCCTGATGACGTCATCAGATGCCCTATGTACTTTAGATGACATCCTGATGACGTCATCAGATGCCCTATGTACTTTAGATGACACCCTGATGACGTCATCAGATGCCCTATGTACTTTAGATGACACCCTGATGACGTCATCAGATGCCCTATGTACTTTAGATGACACCCTGATGACGTCATCAGATGCCATATGTACTTTAGATGACACCCTGATGACGTCATCAGATGCCATATGTACTTTAGATGACACCCTGATGACGTCATCAGATGCCCTTTGTACTTTAGATGACACCCTGATGACGTCATCAGATGCCCTATGTACTTTAGATGACACCCTGATGACGTCATCAGATGCCCTATGTACTTTAGATGACATCCTGATGACGTCATCAGATGCCCTATGTACTTTAGATGACATCCTGATGACGTCATCAGATGCCCTATGTACTTTAGATGACATCCTGATGACGTCATCAGATGCCCTATGTACTTTACATGACACCCTGATGACGTCATCAGATGCCATATGTACTTTAGATGACACCCTGATGACGTCATCAGATGCCCTATGTACTTTAGATGACACCCTGATGACGTCATCAGATGCCCTATGTACTTTAGATGACACCCTGATGACGTCATCAGATGCCCTATGTACTTTAGATGACACCCTGATGACGTCATCAGATGCCCTATGTACTTTAGATGACACCCTGATGACGTCATCAGATGCCCTATGTACTTTAGATGACACCCTGATGACGTCATCAGATGCCCTATGTACTTTAGATGACATCCTGATGACGTCATCAGATGCCCTATGTACTTTAGATGACACCCTGATGACGTCATCAGATGCCCTATGTACTTTAGATGACACCCTGATGACGTCATCAGATGCCCTATGTACTTTACATGACATCCTGATGACGTCATCAGATGCCCTATGTACTTTAGATGACACCCTGATGACGTCATCAGATGCCCTATGTACTTTAGATGACATCCTGATGACGTCATCAGATGCCCTATGTACTTTACATGACATCCTGATGACGTCATCAGATGCCCTATGTACTTTAGATGACATCCTGATGACGTCATCAGATGCCCTATGTACTTTAGATGACACCCTGATGACGTCATCAGATGCCCTATGTACTTTAGATGACACCCTGATGGCGTCATCAAATGCCCTATGTACTTTAGATGGCACACTGATGACGTCATCAGATGCCCTATGTACTTTAGATGACACCCTGATGACGTCATCAGATGCCCTATGTACTTTAGATGACACCCTGATGACGTCATCAGATGCCCTATGTACTTTAGATGACATCCTGATGACGTCATCAGATGCCCTATGTACTTTAGATGACACCCTGATGACGTCATCAGATGCCCTATGTACTTTAGATGACATCCTGATGACGTCATCAGATGCCCTATGTACTTTAGATGACACCCTGATGACGTCATCAGATGCCCTATGCACTTTAGATGACACCCTGATGACGTCATCAGATGCCCTATGTACTTTAGATGACATCCTGATGACGTCATCAGATGCCCTATGTACTTTAGATGACATCCTGATGACGTCATCAGATGCCCTATGTACTTTAGATGACATCCTGATGACGTCATCAGATGCCCTATGTACTTTAGATGACACACTGATGACGTCATCAGATGCCCTATGTACTTCAGATGACACACTGATGACGTCATCAGATGCCCTATGTACTTTAGATGACACACTGATGACGTCATCAGATGCCCTATGTACTTTAGATGACACCCTGATGACGTCATCAGATGCCCTATGTACTTTAGATGACATCCTGATGACGTCATCAGATGCCCTATGTACTTTAGATGACACCCTGATGACGTCATCAGATGCCCTATGTACTTTAGATGACACCCTGATGACGTCATCAGATGCCCTATGTACTTTAGATGACACCCTGATGACGTCATCAGATGCCCTATGTACTTTAGATGACACCCTGATGACGTCATCAGATGCCCTATGTACTTTACATGACACCCTGATGACGTCATCAGATGCCCTATGTACTTTAGATGACACCCTGATGACGTCATCAGATGCCCTATGTACTTTAGATGACACCCTGATGACGTCATCAGATGCCCTATGTACTTTAGATGACACCCTGATGACGTCATCAGATGCCCTATGTACTTTAGATGACACCCTGATGACGTCATCAGATGCCCTATGTACTTTAGATGACACCCTGATGACGTCATCAGATGCCCTATGTACTTTAGATGACACCCTGATGACGTCATCAGATGCCCTATGTACTTTAGATGACACCCTGATGACGTCATCAGATGCCCTATGTACTTTAGATGACACCCTGATGACGTCATCAGATGCCCTATGTACTTTAGATGACATCCTGATGACGTCATCAGATGCCCTATGTACTTTAGATGACATCCTGATGACGTCATCAGATGCCCTATGTACTTTAGATGACACCCTGATGACGTCATCAGATGCCCTATGTACTTTAGATGACACCCTGATGACGTCATCACATGCCCTATGTACTTTAGATGACACCCTGATGACGTCATCAGATGCCCTATGTACTTTAGATGACACCCTGATGACGTCATCAGATGCCCTATGTACTTTAGATGACACCCTGATGACGTCATCAGATGCCCTATGTACTTTAGATGACACCCTGATGACGTCATCAGATGCCCTATGTACTTTAGATGACACCCTGATGACGTCATCAGATGCCCTATGTACTTTAGATGACACCCTGATGACGTCATCAGATGCCCTATGTACTTTAGATGACACCCTGATGACGTCATCAGATGCCCTATGTACTTTAGATGACACCCTGATGACGTCATCAGATGCCCTATGTACTTTAGATGACACCCTGATGACGTCATCAGATGCCCTATGTACTTTAGATGACACCCTGATGACGTCATCAGATGCCCTATGTACTTTAGATGACACCCTGATGACGTCATCAGATGCCCTATGTACTTTAGATGACACCCTGATGACGTCATCAGATGCCCTATGTACTTTACATGACATCCTGATGACGTCATCAGATGCCCTATGTACTTTAGATGACACCCTGATGACGTCATCAGATGCCCTATGTACTTTAGATGACATCCTGATGACGTCATCAGATGCCCTATGTACTTTAGATGACATCCTGATGACGTCATCAGATGCCCTATGTACTTTAGATGACACCCTGATGACGTCATCAGATGCCCTATGTACTTTAGATGACACCCTGATGACGTCATCAGATGCCCTATGTACTTTAGATGACACCCTGATGACGTCATCAGATGCCCTATGTACTTTAGATGACACCCTGATGACGTCATCAGATGCCCTATGTACTTTAGATGACACCCTGATGACGTCATCAGATGCCCTATGTACTTTAGATGACACCCTGATGACGTCATCAGATGCCCTATGTACTTTACATGACATCCTGATGACGTCATCAGATGCCCTATGTACTTTAGATGACACCCTGATGACGTCATCAGATGCCCTATGTACTTTAGATGACATCCTGATGACGTCATCAGATGCCCTATGTACTTTAGATGACACCCTGATGACGTCATCAGATGCCCTATGTACTTTAGATGACACCCTGATGACGTCATCAGATGCCCTATGTACTTTAGATGACACCCTGATGACGTCATCAGATGCCCTATGTACTTTAGATGACATCCTGATGACGTCATCAGATGCCCTATGTACTTTAGATGACACCCTGATGACGTCATCAGATGCCCTATGTACTTTAGATGACACCCTGATGACGTCATCAGATGCCCTATGTACTTTAGTTGACACCCTGATGACGTCATCAGATGCCCTATGTACTTTAGATGACATCCTGATGACGTCATCAGATGCCCTATGTACTTTAGATGACACCCTGATGACGTCATCAGATGCCCTATGTACTTTAGATGACATCCTGATGACGTCATCAGATGCCCTATGTACTTTAGATGACACCCTGATGACGTCATCAGATGCCCTATGTACTTTAGATGACACCCTGATGACGTCATCAGATGCCCTATGTACTTTAGATGACACCCTGATGACGTCATCAGATGCCCTATGTACTTTAGATGACACCCTGATGACGTCATCAGATGCCCTATGTACTTTAGATGACACCCTGATGACGTCATCAGATGCCCTATGTACTTTAGATGACACCCTGATGACGTCATCAGATGCCCTATGTACTTTAGATGACACCCTGATGACGTCATCAGATGCCCTATGTACTTTAGATGACACCCTGATGACGTCATCAGATGCCCTATGTACTTTAGATGACACCCTGATGACGTCATCAGATGCCCTATGTACTTTAGATGACACCCTGATGACGTCATCAGATGCCCTATGTACTTTAGATGACACCCTGATGACGTCATCAGATGCCCTATGTACTTTAGATGACACCCTGATGACGTCATCAGATGCCCTATGTACTTTAGATGACACCCTGATGACGTCATCAGATGCCCTATGTACTTTAGATGACACCCTGATGACGTCATCAGATGCCCTATGTACTTTACATGACACCCTGATGACGTCATCAGATGCCCTATGTACTTTAGATGACACCCTGATGACGTCATCAGATGCCCTATGCACTTTAGATGACACCCTGATGACGTCATCAGATGCCCTAAGTACTTTAGATGACATCCTGATGACGTCATCAGATGCCCTATGTACTTTAGATGACACCCTGATGACGTCATCAGATGCCCTATGTACTTTAGATGACACCCTGATGACGTCATCAGATGCCCTATGTACTTTAGATGACACCCTGATGACGTCATCAGATGCCCTATGTACTTTAGATGACACCCTGATGACGTCATCAGATGCCCTATGTACTTTAGATGACACCCTGATGACGTCATCAGATGCCCTATGTACTTTAGATGACACCCTGATGACGTCATCAGATGCCCTATGTACTTTAGATGACATCCTGATGACGTCATCAGATGCCCTATGTACTTTACATGACATCCTGATGACGTCATCAGATGCCCTATGTACTTTACATGACATCCTGATGACGTCATCAGATGCCCTATGTACTTTAGATGACACCCTGATGACGTCATCAGATGCCCTATGTACTTTAGATGACACCCTGATGACGTCATCAGATGCCCTATGTACTTTAGATGACACCCTGATGACGTCATCAGATGCCCTATGTACTTTAGATGACACCCTGATGACGTCATCAGATGCCCTATGTACTTTAGATGACACCCTGATGACGTCATCAGATGCCCTATGTACTTTAGATGACACCCTGATGACGTCATCAGATGCCCTATGTACTTTAGATGACACCCTGATGACGTCATCAGATGCCCTATGTACTTTACATGACATCCTGATGACGTCATCAGATGCCCTATGTACTTTAGATGACACCCTGATGACGTCATCAGATGCCCTATGTACTTTAGATGACACCCTGATGACGTCATCAGATGCCCTATGTACTTTAGATGACACCCTGATGACGTCATCAGATGCCCTATGTACTTTAGATGACACCCTGATGACGTCATCAGATGCCCTATGTACTTTAGATGACATCCTGATGACGTCATCAGATGCCCTATGTACTTTAGATGACACCCTGATGACGTCATCAGATGCCCTATGTACTTTAGATGACACCCTGATGACGTCATCAGATGCCCTATGTACTTTAGATGACACCCTGATGACGTCATCAGATGCCCTATGCACTTTAGATGACACCCTGATGACGTCATCAGATGCCCTATGTACTTTAGATGACACCCTGATGACGTCATCAGATGCCCTATGTACTTTAGATGACACCCTGATGACGTCATCAGATGCCCTATGTACTTTAGATGACACCCTGATGACGTCATCAGATGCCCTATGTACTTTAGATGACAATCCCGATGACGTCATCAGATGCCCTATGTACTTTAGATGACACCCTGATGACGTCATCAGATGCCCTATGTACTTTAGATGACACCCTGATGACGTCATCAGATGCCCTATGTACTTTAGATGACACCCTGATGACGTCATCAGATGCCCTATGTACTTTAGATGACACCCTGATGACGTCATCAGATGCCCTATGTACTTTAGATGACACCCTGATGACGTCATCAGATGCCCTATGTACTTTAGATGACACCCTGATGACGTCATCAGATGCCCTATGTACTTTAGATGACACCCTGATGACGTCATCAGATGCCCTATGTACTTTAGATGACATCCTGATGACGTCATCAGATGCCCTATGTACTTTAGATGACACCCTGATGACGTCATCAGATGCCCTTTGTACTTTAGATGACACCCTGATGACGTCATCAGATGCCCTATGTACTTTAGATGACACCCTGATGACGTCATCAGATGCCCTTTGTACTTTAGATGACATCCTGATGACGTCATCAGATGCCCTATGTACTTTAGATGACACCCTGATGACGTCATCAGATGCCCTTTGTACTTTAGATGACACCCTGATGACGTCATCAGATGCCCTATGTACTTTAGATGACATCCTGATGATGTAATCAGATGCCCTATGTACTTTACATGACACCCTGATGACGTCATCAGATGCCCTATGTACTTTAGATGACACCCTGATGACGTCATCAGATGCCCTATGTACTTTAGATGACACCCTGATGACGTCATCAGATGCCCTATGTACTTTAGATGACATCCTGATGACGTCATCAGATGCCCTATGTACTTTAGATGACACCCTGATGACGTCATCAGATGCCCTATGTACTTTAGATGACACCCTGATGACGTCATCAGATGCCCTATGTACTTTAGATGACACCCTGATGACGTCATCAGATGCCCTATGTACTTTAGATGACACCCTGATGACGTCATCAGATGCCCTATGTACTTTAGATGACACCCTGATGACGTCATCAGATGCCCTATGTACTTTAGATGACACCCTGATGACGTCATCAGATGCCCTATGTACTTTAGATGACACCCTGATGACGTCATCAGATGCCCTATGTACTTTAGATGACACCCTGATGACGTCATCAGATGCCCTATGTACTTTAGATGCCACCCTGATGACGTCATCAGATGCCCTATGTACTTTAGATGACACCCTGATGACGTCATCAGATGCCCTATGTACTTTAGATGACATCCTGATGACGTCATCAGATGCCCTATGTACTTTAGATGACACCCTGATGACGTCATCAGATGCCATATGTACTTTAGATGACACCCTGATGACGTCATCAGATGCCCTATGTACTTTAGATGACACCCTGATGACGTCATCAGATGCCCTATGTACTTTAGATGACATCCTGATGACGTCATCAGATGCCCTATGTACTTTAGATGACACCCTGATGACGTCATCAGATGCCCTATGTACTTTAGATGACACCCTGATGACGTCATCAGACGCCCTATGTACTTTAGATGACACCCTGATGACGTCATCAGATGCCCTATGTACTTTAGATGACACCCTGATGACGTCATCAGATGCCCTATGTACTTTAGATGACACCCTGATGCCGCCACCAGACGCCCTATGTACTTTAGATGACACCCTGATGACGTCATCAGATGCCCTATGTACTTTAGATGACACCCTGATGACGTCATCAGACGCCCTATGTACTTTAGATGACACCCTGATGACGTCATCAGATGCCCTATGTACTTTAGATGACACCCTGATGACGTCATCAGATGCCCTATGTACTTTAGATGACACCCTGATGACGTCATCAGATGCCCTATGTACTTTAGATGACACCCTGATGACGTCATCAGATGCCCTATGTACTTTACATGACATCCTGATGACGTCATCAGATGCCCTATGTACTTTAGATGACACCCTGATGACGTCATCAGATGCCCTATGTACTTTAGATGACACCCTGATGACGTCATCAGATGCCCTATGTACTTTAGATGACATCCTGATGACGTCATCAGATGCCCTATGTACTTTAGATGACACCCTGATGACGTCATCAGATGCCCTATGTACTTTAGATGACACCCTGATGACGTCATCAGATGCCCTATGTACTTTAGATGACACCCTGATGACGTCATCAGATGCCCTATGTACTTTAGATGACACCCTGATGACGTCATCAGATGCCCTATGTACTTTAGATGACACCCTGATGACGTCATCAGATGCCCTATGTACTTTAGATGACATCCTGATGACGTCATCAGATGCCCTATGTACTTTAGATGACACCCTGATGACGTCATCAGATGCCCTATGTACTTTAGATGACACCCTGATGACGTCATCAGATGCCCTATGTACTTTAGATGACACCCTGATGACGTCATCAGATGCCCTATGTACTTTACATGACATCCTGATGACGTCATCAGATGCCCTATGTACTTTAGATGACACCCTGATGACGTCATCAGATGCCCTATGTACTTTAGATGACACCCTGATGACGTCATCAGATGCCCTATGTACTTTAGATGACACCCTGATGACGTCATCAGATGCCCTATGTACTTTAGATGACACCCTGATGACGTCATCAGATGCCCTATGTACTTTAGATGACACCCTGATGACGTCATCAGATGCCCTATGTACTTTAGATGACACCCTGATGACGTCATCAGATGCCCTATGTACTTTAGATGACACCCTGATGACGTCATCAGATGCCCTATGTACTTTAGATGACACCCTGATGACGTCATCAGATGCCCTATGTACTTTAGATTACACCCTGATGACGTCATCAGATGCCCTATGTACTTTAGATGACACCCTGATGACGTCATCAGATGCCCTATGTACTTCAGATGACACCCTGATGACTTCATCAGATGCCCTATGTACTTTAGTAAAAACACCCTGATGACGTCATCAGATGCCTTATGTACTTTAGATGACACCCTGATGACGTCATCAGATGCCCTATGTACTTTAGATGACACCCTGATGACGTCATCAGATGCCCTATGTACTTTAGATGACACCCTGATGACGTCATCAGATGCCCTATATACTTTAGATGACACCCTGATGACCTCATCAGATGCCCTATGTACTTTAGATGACACCGTGATGACGTCATCAGATGCCCTATGTACTTTAGATGACACCCTGATGACGTCATCAGATGCCCTATGTACTTTAGATGACACCCGGATGACGTCATCAGATGCCCTATGTACTTTAGATGACACACTGATGACGTCATCAGATGCCCTATGTACTTTAGATGACACCCTGATGACGTCATCAGATGCCCTATGTACTTTAGATGACATCCTGATGACGTCATCAGATGCCCTATGTACTTTAGATGACACCCTGATGACGTCATCAGATGCCCTATGTACTTTAGATGACACCCTGATGACGTCATCAGATGCCCTATGTACTTTAGATGACACCCTGATGACGTCATCAGATGCCCTATGTACTTTAGATGACACCCTGATGACGTCATCAGATGCCCTATGTACTTTAGATGACACCCTGATGACGTCATCAGATGCCCTATGTACTTTAGATGACACCCTGATGACGTCATCAGATGTCCTATGTACTTTAGATGACACCCTGATGACGTCATCAGATGCCCTATGTACTTTAGATGACACCCTGATGACGTCATCAGATGCCCTATGTACTTTAGATGACACCCTGATGACGTCATCAGATGCCCTATGTACTTTAGATGACACCCTGATGACGTCATCAGATGCCCTATGTACTTTAGATGACACCCTGATGACGTCATCAGATGCCCTATGTACTTTAGATGACACCCTGATGACGTCATCAGATGCCCTATGTACTTTAGATGACACCCTGATGACGTCATCAGATGCCCTATGTACTTTAGATGACACCCTGATGACGTCATCAGATGCCCTATGTACTTTAGATGACACCCTGATGACGTCATCAGATGCCCTATGTACTTTAGATGACACCCTGATGACGTCATCAGATGCCTTATGTGCTTCAGATGACACCCTGATGACGTCATCAGATGCCCTATGTACTTTAGATGACACCCTGATGACGTCATCAGATGCCCTATATACTTTAGATGACACCCTGATGACTTCATCAGATGCCCTATGTACTTTAGATGACACCCTGATGACGTCATCAGATGCCCTATGTACTTTAGATGACACCCGGATGACGTCATCAGATGCCCTGACATCCTGATGACGTCATCAGATGCCCTATGTACTTTAGATGACACCCTGATGACGTCATCAGATGCCCTATGTACTTTAGATGACACCCTGATGACGTCATCAGATGCCCTATGTACTTTAGATGACACCCTGATGACGTCATCAGATGCCCTATGTACTTTAGATGACACCCTGATGACGTCATCAGATGCCCTATGTACTTTAGATGACACCCTGATGACGTCATCAGATGCCCTATGTACTTTAGATGACACCCTGATGACGTCATCAGATGCCCTATGTACTTTGGATGACAACCTGATGACCTCATCATATGCCCTATGTACTTTAGATGACAACCTGATGACGTCATCAGATGCCCTATGTACTTTAGATGACACCCTGATGACGTCATCAGATGCCCTATGTACTTTAGATGACACCCTGATGACGTCATCAGATGCCCTATGTACTTTAGATGACACCCTGATGACGTCATCAGATGCCCTATGTACTTTAGATGACACCCTGATGACGTCATCAGATGCCCTATGTACTTTAGATGACACCCTGATGACGTCATCAGATGCCCTATGTACTTTACATGACATCCTGATGACGTCATCAGATGCCCTATGTACTTTAGATGACACCCTGATGACGTCATCAGATGCCCTATGTACTTTAGATGACACCCTGATGACGTCATCAGATGCCCTATGTACTTTAGATGACATCCTGATGACGTCATCAGATGCCCTATGTACTTTAGATGACACCCTGATGACGTCATCAGATGCCCTATGTACTTTAGATGACACCCTGATGACGTCATCAGATGCCCTATGTACTTTAGATGACACCCTGATGACGTCATCAGATGCCCTGCGTACTTTAGATGACACCCTGATGACGATGACACCCTGATGACATTCTGATGACGTCATCAGATGCCCTATGTACTTTAGATGATACCCTGATGACGTCATCAGATGCCCTATGTAATACTGGGCTGATACCCTGATGACGTCATCAGGTGCCCTATAATACTTTAAGATGACACCCTGATGACGACACCAGATGCCCTATGTACTTTAGATGATGATACCCTGATGGCGTCATCAGATGCCCTATGTGCTTTAGATGATATCCTGATGACGTCATCAGGTGCGCAATGTAATTTAGATGACACCCTGATGACGTCATCAGATGCCCTATGTACTTTAAGATGATACCCTGATGACGTCATCAGATGTCCTATGTGCTTTAGATGATACCCTGATGACGTCATCAAGTGCCCTGTAATACTTTAGTTGACACCCTGATGACGACATCAGATGCCCTATGTACTTTAGATGGTACCCTGATGACGTCATCAGATGCTCTGTGTACTTTAGATGACACCCTGAAGACGACATCAGATGCCCTATGTACTTTAGATGACATCCTGATAACGTCATCAGATGCCCTATGTACTTTAGATGGTACCCTGATGACGTCATCAGATGCCCTGTGTACTTTAGATGACACCCTGAAGACGACATCAGATGCCCTATGTACTTTAGATGACATCCTGATGACGTCATCAGATGCCCTATGTACTTTAGATGATACCCTGATGACGTCATCAGATGCCCTTTGTACTTTAGATGACACCTTGATGACGACATCAGATGCCCTATGTACTTTAGATGATACCCTGATGACGTCATCAGATGCCCTGCGTACTTTAGATGATACCCTGATGACGTCATCAGATGCCCTGTGTACTTTAGTTGACACCCTGATGACGACATCAGATGCCCTATGTACTTTAGATGATACCTTGATGACGTCATCAGATGCCTTGTGTGCTTTAGATGACACCCTGATGAGGACATCAGGTGCCCTATGTTCTTTAGATGACATCCTGATGACGTCATCAGATGCCCTATGTACTTTAGATGATACCCTGATGACGTCATCAGATGCCCTGTGTACTTTAGATGATACCCTGATGACGTCATCAGATGCCCTGTGTAATTTAGATGACACCCTGATGACGACATCAGATGCCCTATGTACTTTAGATGATACCTTGATGACGTCATCAGATGCCCTATGTACTTTAGATGACACCCTGATGACGATGACACCCTGATGACATTCTGATGACGTCATCAGATGCCCTATGTACTTTAGATGATACCCTGATGACGTCATCAGATGCCTGTGTACTTTAGATGACACCCTGATGACGATGACACCCTGATGACATTCTGATGACGTCATCAGATGCCCTATGTACTTTAGATGATACCCTGATGACGTCATCAGATGCCTGTGTACTTTAGATGACACCCTGATGACGACACCAGATGCCCTATGTACTTTAGATGATACCCTGATGACGTCATCAGATGCCCTGTGTACTTTAGATGATACCCTGATGACGTCATCAGGTGCCTGTGTACTTTAGATGACACCCTGATGACGACACCAGATGCCCTATGTACTTTAGATGATACCCTGATGACGTCATCAGATGCCCTATTAATACTTTAGATATGACACCCTGATGACGTCATCAGATGCCCTATGTACTTTAGATGACACCCTGATGACGTCATCAGATGCCCTATGTACTTTAGATGATACCCTGATGACGTCATCAGATGCCCTATGTACTTTTAAGATGACACCCTGATGACGTCATCAAGATGCCCTATGTACTTTAGATGACACCCTGATGACGACATCAGATGCCCTGTATGTACTTTAGATGACACCTGATGACGTCATCAGATGCCCTGTGTACTTTAGATGACACCCACTGATGACGTCATCAGATGCCCTATGTACTTTAGATGATACACCTGATGACGTCATCAGATGCCCTATGTACTTTAGATGATACCCTGATGACGTCATCAGATGCCCTATGTACTTTAGATGACACCCTGATGACGTCATAAGATGCCCTATGTACTTTAACTGACATCCTGATGACGTCATCAGATGCCCTATGTACTTTAGATGACACCCTGATGACGTTATCAGATGTCCTGTGTACTTTAGATGATACCCTGATGACGACATCAGATGCCCTATGTACTTTAGATGGTACCTTGATGACGTCACCAGATGCTCTGTGTACTTTAGATGATACCCTGATGACGTCATCAGATGCCCTATGTACTTTAGATGATACCCTGATGACGACATCAGATGCCCTATGTACTTTAGATGGTACCTTGATGACGTCATCAGATGCTCTGTGTACTTTAGATGATACCCTGAAGACGACATCAGATGCCCTATGTACTTTAGATGACATCCTGATGACGTCATCAGATGCCCTATGTACTTTAGATGATACCCTGATGACGACATCAGATGCCCTATGTACTTTAGATGGTACCTTGATGACGTCATCAGATGCTCTGTGTACTTTAGGTGACACCCTGAAGACGACATCAGATGCCCTATGTACTTTAGATGATACCCTGATGACGTCATCAGATGCCCTGTGTACTTTAGTTGACACCCTGATGACGACATCAGAT
This sequence comes from Aplectana chamaeleonis, assembly GCA_029168955.1. Classification (NCBI taxonomy): domain Eukaryota; kingdom Metazoa; phylum Nematoda; class Chromadorea; order Rhabditida; family Cosmocercidae; genus Aplectana; species Aplectana chamaeleonis. The sequence continues at coordinate 154,453 of JAPDOI010001355.1, forward strand.
GCCCTATGTACTTTAGATGGTACCTTGATGACGTCATCAGATGCTCTGTGTACTTTAGATGATACCTTGATGACGTCATCAGATGCCTTGTGTACTTTAGATGACACCCTGATGACGACATCAGATGCCCTATGTACTTTAGCTGACATCCTGATGACGTCATCAGATGCCGTATGTACTTTAGATGATACCCTGATGACGTCATCAGATGCCCTGTGTACTTTAGTTGACAGCCTGATGACGACATCAGATGCCCTATGTACTTTAGATGATGACGCCATCAGATGCCCTGTGTACTTTAGATGACACCCTGAAGACGACATCAGATGCCCTATGTACTTTAGATGACATCCTGATGACGTCATCAGATGCCCTATGTACTTTAGATGATACCCTGATGACGTCATCAGATGCCCTATGTACTTTAGATGATACCCTGATGACGTCATCAGATGCCCTACGTACTTTACATGACACCCTGATGACGTCATCAGATGCCCTATGTACTTTAGATGATACCCTGATGACGTCATCAGATGCCCTGCGTACTTTACATGACACCCTGATGACGTTATCAGATGCCCTATGTACTTTAGATGACACCCTGATGACGTCATCAGATGCCCTATGTACTTTAGATGATACCCTGATGACGTCATCAGATGCCCTATGTACTTTAGATGATACCCTGATGACGTCATCAGATGCCCTATGTACTTTACATGACACCCTGATGACGTCATCAGATGCCCTATGTACTTTTAGATGATACCCTGATGACGTCATCAGATGCCCTATGTACTTTAGATGACACTCTGATGACGTCATCAGATGCCCTATCTACTTTAGATGATCCCCTGATGACGACATCAGATGCCCTATGTACTTTTGATGATACCCTGATGACGTCATCAGATGCCCTATGTACTTTAGATGATACCCTGATGACGACATCAGATGCCCTATGTACTTTAGATGGTACCTTGATGACGTCATCAGATGCTCTGTGTACTTTAGATGATACCCTGATGACGTCATCAGGTGTCTGTGTAATTTAGATGACACCCTGATGACGACATCAGATGCCCTATGTACTTTAGATGATACCCTGATGACGTCATCAGATGTCCTATGTGCTTTAGATGATACCCTGATGACGTCATCAGATGCCCTGTGTACTTTAGTTGACACCCTGATGACGACATCAGATGCCCTATGTACTTTAGATGATACCTCGATGACGACATCAGATGCCCTATGTACTTTAGATGACATCCTGATGACGTCATCAGATGCCGTATGTACTTTAGATGACATCCTGATGACGTCATCAGATGCCCTATGTACTTTAGATGATACCCTGATGACGTCATCAGATGCCCTGTGTACTTTAGATGACACCCTGAAGACGACATCAGATGCCCTATGTACTTTAGATGACATCCTGATGACGTCATCAGATGCCCTATGTACTTTAGATGATACCCTGATGACGTCATCAGATGCCCTGTGTACTTTAGATGACACCCTGATGACGACATCAGATGCCCTATGTACTTTAGATGACACCCTGATGACGTCATCAAATGCCCTATGTACTTTAGATGATAACCTGATGACGACATCAGATGCCCTATGTACTTTAGATGACACCCTGATGACGTCATCAAATGCCCTATGTACTTTAGATGACACCTGATGACGTCATCAGATGCCCTATGTACTTTAGATGACACCCTGATGACGTCATCAGATGCCCTATGTAATACTTTAGTTTCCACCCTGATGACGTCATCAGATGCCCTATGTACTTTAGATGACACCCTGATGACGTCATCAGATGCCCTATGTACTTTAGATGACACCCTGATGACGACATCAGATGCCCTATGTACTTTAGATGACATCCTGATGACGTCATCAGATGCCCTATGTACTTTAGATGATACCCTGATGACGTCATCAGATGCCCTATGTACTTTAGATGATACCCTGATGACGTCATCAGATGCCCTGTGTACTTTAGATGACACCCTGATGACGACATCAGATGCCCTATGTACTTTAGATGATACCCTGATGACGTCATCAGATGCCCTGTGTACTTTAGTTGACACCCTGATGACGACATCAGATGCCCTATGTACTTTAGATGATACCCTGATGACGTCGTCAGATGCCCTGTGTATTTTAGATGACATCCTGATGACGTCATCAGATGCCCTATGTATTTTAGATGACATCCTGATGACGTCATCTGATGCCCTATGTACTTTAGATGATACCCTGATGACGACATCGGATGCCCTATGTACTTTAGATGATACCCTGATGACGTCATCAGATGCCCTGTGTACTTTAGATGACACCCTGATGACGACATCAGATGCCCTATGTACTTTAGATGATACCCTGATGACGACATCAGATGCCCTATGTACTTTAGATGATACCCTGATGACGTCATCAGATGCCCTATGTACTTTAGATGATACCCTGATGACGACATCAGATGCCCTATGTACTTTAGATGGTACCTTGATGACGTCATCAGATGCTCTGTGTACTTTAGATGATACCCTGATGACGACATCAGATGCCCTATGTACTTTAGATGATACCCTGATGACGTCATCAGATGCCCTGTGTACTTTAGTTGACACCCTGATGACGACATCAGATGCCCTATGTACTTTAGATGATACCTTGATGACGTCATCAGATGCCCTGTGTACTTTAGTTGACACCCTGATGACGACATCAGATGCCCTATGTACTTTAGATGATACCTTGATGACGTCATCAGATGCCTTGTGTACTTTAGATGACACCTCGATGACGACATCAGATGCCCTATGTACTTTAGATGTCATCCTGATGACGTCATCAGGATGCCCTATGTACTCTACATGACACCCTGATGACGACATCAGATGCCCTATGTACTTTAGATGACACCCTGATGACGACATCAGATGCCCTATGTACTTTAGATGACACCCTGATGACGTCATCAGATGCCCTATGTACTTTACATGACATCCTGATGACGTCATCAGATGCCCTATGTACTTTAGATGACACCCTGATGACGTCATCAGATGCCCTATGTACTTTAGATGACACCCTGATGACGTCATCAGATGCCCTATGTACTTTAGATGATACCCTGATGACGTCATCAGATGCCCTATGTACTTTAGATGACACCCTGATGACGTCATCAGATGCCCTATGTACTTTACATGACATCCTGATGACGTCATCAGATGCCCTATGTACTTTAGATGACACCCTGATGACTTCATCAGATGCCCTATGTACTTTAGATGACACCCTGATGACGTCATCAGATGCCCTGTGTACTTTAGATGACACCCTGATGACGTCATCAGATGCCCTATGTACTTTAGATGACACCCTGATGACGTCATCAGATGCCCTGTGTACTTTAGATGACACCCTGATGACGTCATCAGATGCCCTATGTACTTTAGATGACACCCTGATGACGTCATAAGATGCCCTATGTACTTTAACTGACATCCTGATGACGTCATCAGATGCCCTATGTACTTTACATGACATCCTGATGATGTCATCAGATGCCCTATGTACTTTAGATGACACCCTGATGACGTCATCAGATGCCCTATGTACTTTAGATGACACCCTGATGACTTCATCAGATGCCCTATGTACTTTAGATGACACCCTGATGACGTCATCAGATGCCCTATGTACTTTAGATGACACCCTGATGACGTCATCAGATGCCCTATGTACTTAACATGACATCCTGATGACGTCATCAGATGCCCTATGTACTTTAGATGACACCCTGATGACGACATCAGATGCCCTATGTACTTTAGATGATACCCTGATGACGTCATCAGATGCCCTGTGTACTTTAGATGACACCCTGATGACGCCATCAGATGCGCTATGTACTTTAGATGACACCCTGATGACGTCATCAGATGCCCTATGTACTTTAGATGATACCCTGATGACGTCATCAGATGCCCTACGTACTTTACATGACACCCTGATGACGTCATCAGATGCCCTATGTACTTTAGATGATACCCTGATGACGTCATCAGATGCCCTATGTACTTTAGATGACACCCTGATGACGTCATCAGATGCCCTATGTACTTTAGATGACACCCTGATGACGTCATCAGATGCCCTGTGTACTTTAGATGACACCCTGATGACGTCATCAGATGCCCTATGTACTTTAGATGACACCCTGATGACGTCATCAGATGCCCTATGTACTTTAGATGACACCCTGATGACGTCATCAGATGCCCTATGTACTTTAGATGACACCCTGATGACGTCATCAGATGCCCTATGTACTTTAGATGACACCCTGATGACGTCATCAGATGCCCTATGTACTTTAGATGACACCCTGATGACGTCATCAGATGCCCTATGTACTTTAGATGACACCCTGATGACGTCATCAGATGCCCTATGTACTTTAGATGACACCCTGATGACGTCATCAGATGCCCTATGTACTTTAGATGACACCCTGATGACGTCATCAGATGCCCTATGTACTTTAGATGACACCCTGATGACGTCATCAGATGCCCTATGTACTTTAGATGACACCCTGATGACGTCATAAGATGCCCTATGTACTTTAGATGACACCCTGATGACGTCATCAGATGCCCTATGTACTTTAGATGACACCCTGATGACGTCATCAGATGCCCCATGTACTTTAGATGACCCTGATGACGTTATCAGATGCCCTATGTACTTTAGATGACACCCTGATGACGTCATCAGATGCCCTATGTACTTTAGATGACACCCTGATGACGTCATCAGATGCCCTATGTACTTTACATGACACCCTGATGACGTTATCAGATGCCCTATGTACTTTAGATGACACCCTGATGACGTCATCAGATGCCCTATGTACTTTACATGACACCCTGATGACGTCATCAGATGCCCTATGTACTTTAGATGATACCCTGATGACGTCATCAGATGCCCTACGTACTTTACATGACACCCTGATGACGTCATCAGATGCCCTATGTACTTTAGATGATACCCTGATGACGTCATCAGATGCCCTATGTACTTTACATGACACCCTGATGACGTCATCAGATGCCCTATGTACTTTACATGACACCCTGATGACGTCATCAGATGCCCTATGTACTTTAGATGACACCCTGATGACGTGATCAGATGCCGTATGTACTTTAAATGATACCCTCATGACGTCATCAGATGCCCTACGTACTTTACATGACACCCTGATGACGTCATCAGATGCCCTATGTACTTTAGATGATACCCTGATGACGTCATCAGATGCCCTGCGTACTTTACATGACACCCTGATGACGTTATCAGATGCCCTATGTACTCCACATGACGTCCTGATGACGTCATCAGATGCCCTATGTACTTTAGATGATACCTTGATAACGTCATCAGATGCCCTGTGTACTTTAGTTGACACCCTGATGACGTCATCAAATGCCCTATGTACTTTAGATGATAACCTGATGACGACATCAGATGCCCTATGTACTTTAGATGACACCCTGATGACGTCATCAAATGCCCTATGTACTTTAGATGACACCCTGATGACGACATCAGATGCCCTATGTACTTAAGATGATACCCTGATGACGTCATCAGATGCCCTGTGTACTTTAGATGACACCCTGATGACGACATCAGATGCCCTATGTACTTTAGATGATACCCTGATGACGTCATCAGATGCCCTGTGTACTTTAGTTGACACCCTGATGACGACATCAGATGCCCTATGTACTTTAGATGATACCCTGATGACGTCATCAGATGCCCTGTGTACTTTAGATGACACCCTGAAGACGACAACAGATGCCCTATGTACTTTAGATGACACCTGATGACGTCATCAGATGCCCTATGTACTTTAGATGACACCCTGACGACGTCATCAGATGCCTTATGTGCTTCAGATGTTACCCTGATGACGTCATCAGATGCCCTATGTACTTTAGATGACACCCTGATGACGTCATCAGATGCCCTATGTACTTTCGATGACACCCTGATGACGTCGTTAGATGCCCTATGTACTTTAGATGACACCTGATGCCGTCCTCAGATCCCCTATGTACTTTCGATGACACCCTGATGACGTCATCAGATGCCCTATGTACTTTAGATGACACCCTGATGACGTCATCAGATGCCCTATGTACTTTAGATGACACCCTGATGACGTCATCAGATGCCCTGTGTACTTTAGATGACACCCTGATGACGTCATCAAATGCCCTATGTACTTTAGATGATAACCTGATGACGTCATCAGATGCCCTGTGTACTTTAGATGACACCCTGATGACGACATCAGATGCCCTATGTACTTTAGATGACACCCTGATGACGTCATCAAATGCCCTATGTACTTTAGATGATAACCTGATGACGACATCAGATGCCCTATGTACTTTAGATGACACCCTGATGACGTCATCAGATGCCCTATGTACTTTAGATGATACCCTGATGACGTCATCAGATGCCCTGTGTACTTTAGATGATACCCTGATGACGTCATCAGATGCCCTGTGTACTTTAGATGACACCCTGATGACGACATCAGATGCCCTATGTACTTTAGATGATACCCTGATGACGTCATCAGATGCCCTGTGTACTTTAGATGACACCCTGATGACGACATCAGATGCCCTATGTACTTTAGATGATACCCTGATGACGTCATCAGATGCCCTGTGTACTTTAGATGACACCCTGATGACGACATCAGATGCCCTATGTACTTTAGATGATACCCTGATGACGTCATCAGATGCCCTGTGTACTTTAGATGACACCGTGATGACGACATCAGATGCCCTATGTACTTTAGATGATACCCTGATGACGTCATCAGATGCCCTGTGTACTTTAGATGCCACCCTGATGACGACATCAGATGCCCTATGTACTTTAGATGACACCCTGATGACGTCATCAGATGCCCTATGTACTTTAGATGACACCCTGATGACGTCATCAGATGCCCTGTGTACTTTAGATGACACCCTGATGACGTCATCAGATGCCCTATGTACTTTACATGACATCCTGATGACGTCATCAGATGCCCTATGTACTTTAGATGACACCCTGATGACGTCATCAGATGCCCTATGTACTTTAGATGATACCCTGATGACGTCATCAGATGCCCTATGTACTTTAGATGATACCCTGATGACGTCATCAGATGCCCTGTGTACTTTAGATGACACCCTGATGACGTCATCAGATGCCCTATGTACTTTAGATGACACCCTGATGACGTCATCAGATGCCCTATGTACTTTAGATGACACCCTGATGACGTCATCAGATGCCCTATGTACTTTAGATGACACCCTGATGACGTCATCAGATGCCCTATGTACTTTAGATGATACCCTGATGACGTCATCAGATGCCCTGTGTACTTTAGATGACACCCTGATGACGTCATCAGATGCCCTATGTACTTTAGATGACACCCTGATGACGTCATCAGATGCCCTATGTACTTTAGATGACACCCTGATGACGTCATCAGATGCCCTATGTACTTTAGATGACACCCTGATGACGTCATCAGATGCCCTATGTACTTTAGATGATACCCTGATGACGTCATCAGATGCCCTGTGTACTTTAGATGACACCCTGATGACGACATCAGATGCCCTATGTACTTTAGATGATACCCTGATGACGTCATCAGATGCCCTGTGTACTTTAGATGACACCCTGATGACGACATCAGATGCCCTATGTACTTTAGATGATACCCTGATGACGTCATCAGATGCCCTGTGTACTTTAGATGACACCCTGATGACGACATCAGATGCCCTATGTACTTTAGATGATACCCTGATGACGTCATCAGATGCCCTGTGTACTTTAGATGACACCCTGATGACGACATCAGATGCCCTATGTACTTTAGATGACATCCTGATGACGTCATCAGATGCCCTATGTACTTTGGATGACATCCTGACGACGTCATCAGATGCCCTATGTACTTTAGATGACACCCTGATGACGACACCAGATGCCCTATGTACTTTAGATGATACCCTGAAGACGACATCAGATGCCCTGTGTACTTTAGATGATACCCTGATGACGTCATCAGATGCCCTATGTACTTTAGATGATACCCTGATGACGACATCAGATGCCCTATGTACTTTAGATGATACCCTGATGACGTCATCAGATGCCCTGTGTACTTTAGATGACACCCTGATGACGACATCAGATGCCCTATGTACTTTAGATGATACCCTGATGACGTCATCAGATGCCCTGTATACTTTAGATGACATCCTGATGACGTCATCAGATGCCCTATGTACTTTAGATGACACCGTGATGACGTCATCAGATGCCCTATGTACTTTAGATGCCCTGATGACGTCGTCAGATGCCCTGTGTACTTTAGATGACACCTGATGACGTCATCAGATGCCCTATGTACTTTAGATGACATCCTGATGACGTCATCAGATGCCCTATGTACTTTAGATGACACCCTGATGGCGACATCAGATGCCCTATGTACTTTAGATGCCCTGATGACGTCGTCAGATGCCCTGTGTACTTTAGATGACACCCTGATGACGACATCAGATTCCCTATGTACTTTAGATGATACCCTGATGACGTCATCAGGTGCCCTGTGTACTTTAGATGACACCCTGATGACGACATCAGATGCTCTATGTACTTTACATGACACCCTGATGACGTCATCAGATGCCCTACGTACTTTACATGACACCCTGATGACGTCATCAGATGCCCTATGTACTATAGATGACACCCTGATGACGTCATCAGATGCCCTATAAACTTTAGATGACACCCTGATGACGTCATCAGATGCCCTATGTACTTTACATGACACCCTGATGACGTCATCAGATGCCCTATGTACTTTACATGACACCCTGATGACGTCATCAGATGCCCTATGTACTTTAGATGACACCCTGATGACGTCATCAGATGCCCTATGTACTTTAGATGACACCCTGATGACGTCATCAGATGCCCTATGTACTTTAGATGACACCCTGATGACGTCATCAGATGCCATATGTACTTTAGATGACACCTTGATGACGTCATCAGATGCCCTATGTACTTTAGATGACACCCTGATGACGTCATCAGATGCCCTATGTACTTTAGATGATACCCTGATGACGTCATCAGATGCCCTGTGTAATTTAGATGACACCCTGATGACGACATCAGATGCCCGATGTACTTTAGATGATACCCTGATGACGTCATCAGATGCCCTGTGTAATTTAGATGATACCCTGATGACGTCATCAGATGCCCTGTGTACTTTAGATGATACCCTGATGACGTCATCAGATGCCCTGTGTAATTTAGATGACACCCTGATGACGACATCAGATGCCCTATGTACTTTAGATGATACCTTGATGACGTCATCAGATGCCCTATGTACTTTAGATGATACCCTGATGACGACATCAGATGCCCTATGTACTTTAGATGGTACCTTGATGACGTCACCAGATGCTCTGTGTACTTTAGATGATACCCTGATGACGTCATCAGATGCCCTGTGTACTTTAGATGATACCCTGATGACGTCATCAGATGCCCTATGTACTTTAGATGACACCCTGATGACGTCATCAGATGCCCTATGTACTTTAGATGATACCCTGATGACGTCATGAGATGCCCTGTGTACTTTAGATGACACCCTGATGACGACATCAGATGCCCTATGTACTTTAGATGACACCCTGATGACGTCATCAGATGCCCTGTGTACTTTAGATGACATCCTGATGACGTCATCAGATGCCCTATGTACTTTAGATGATACCCTGATGACGTCATCAGATGCCCTGTGTACTTTAGATGACACCCTGATGACGACATCAGATGCCCTATGTACTTTAGATGATACCCTGATGACGTCATCAGATGCCCTGTGTACTTTAGATGACACCCTGATGACGACATCAGATGCCCTATGTACTTTAGATGACACCCTGATGACGTCATCAGATGCCCTGTGTACTTTAGATGACATCCTGATGACGTCATCAGATGCCCTATGTACTTTAGATGACACCGTGATGACGTCATCAGATGCCCTGTGTACTTTAGATGACACCCTGATGACGACATCAGATGCCCTATGTACTTTAGATGATACCCTGATGACGTCATCAGATGCCCTGTGTACTTTAGATGACACCCTGATGACGACATCAGATGCCCTATGTACTTTAGATGATACCCTGATGACGTCATCAGATGCCCTGTGTACTTTAGATGACACCCTGATGACGACATCAGATGCCCTATGTACTTTAGATGATACCCTGATGACGTCATCAGATGCCCTGTGTACTTTAGATGACACCCTGATGACGACATCAGATGCCCTATGTACTTTAGATGATACCCTGATGACGTCATCAGATGCCCTGTGTACTTTAGATGACACCCTGATGACGACATCAGATGCCCTATGTACTTTAGATGATACCCTGATGACGTCATCAGATGCCCTGTGTACTTTAGATGACACCCTGATGACGACATCAGATGCCCTATGTACTTTAGATGATACCCTGATGACGTCATCAGATGCCCTGTGTACTTTAGATGACACCCTGATGACGACATCAGATGCCCTATGTACTTTAGATGACACCCTGATGACGTCATCAGATGCCCTGTGTACTTTAGATGACACCCTGATGACGTCATCAGATGCCCTATGTACTTTAGATGATACCTTGATGACGTGATCAGATGCCCTATACTTTAGATGACACCCTGATGACGTCATCAGATGCCCTATGTATTTTCGATAACACCCTTATGACGTCATCAGGTGCCCTATGTACTTTAGATGACACCCTGATGACGTCATCAGATGCCCTATGTACTTTACATGACACCCTGATGACGTCATCAGATGCCCTATGTACTTTAGATGACACCCTGATGACGTCATCAGATGCCCTGTGTACTTTAGATGACACCCTGATGACGTCATCAGATGCCCTGTGTACTTTAGATGATACCCTGATGACGTCATCAGATGCCCTGTGTACTTTAGATGACACCCTGATGACGACATCAGGTGCCCTATGTACTTTAGATGACACCCTGATGACGACATCAGATGCCCTATGCACTTTAGATGACACCCTGATGACGACATCAGATGCCCTGTGTACTTTAGATGACACCCTGATGACGACATCAGATGCCCTATGTAGTTTAGATGATACCCTGATGACGTCATCAGATGCCCTGTGTACTTTAGATGACACCCTGATGACGACATCAGATGCCCTATGTACTTTAGATGATACCCTGATGACGTCATCAGATGCCCTGTGTACTTTAGATGACACCCTGATGACGACATCAGATGCCCTATGTACTTTAGATGACACCCTGATGACGTCATCAGATGCCCTATGTACTTTAGATGACACCCTGATGACGTCATCAGATGCCCTGTGTACTTTAGATGACACCCTGATGACGACATCAGATGCCCTATGTACTTTAGATGATACCCTGATGACGTCATCAGATGCCCTGTGTACTTTAGATGACACCCTGATGACGACATCAGATGCCCTATGTACTTTAGATGATACCCTGATGACGTCATCAGATGCCCTGTGTACTTTAGATGACACCCTGATGACGACATCAGATGCCCTATGTACTTAAGATGATACCCTGATGACGTCATCAGATGCCCTGTGTACTTTAGATGACACCCTGATGACGACATCAGATGCCCTATGTACTTTAGATGATACCCTGATGACGTCATCAGATGCCCTGTGTACTTTAGATGACACCCTGATGACGACATCAGATGCCCTATGTACTTTAGATGATACCCTGATGACGTCATCAGATGCCCTGTGTACTTTAGATGACACCCTGATGACGACATCAGATGCCCTATGTACTTTAGATGATACCCTGATGACGTCATCAGATGCCCTATGTACTTTAGATGATACCCTGATGACGTCATCAGATGCCCTGTGTACTTTAGATGATACCCTGATGACGTCATCAGATGCCCTGTGTACTTTAGATGACACCCTGATGACGACATCAGATGCCCTATGTACTTTAGATGATACCCTGATGACGTCATCAAATGCCCTGTGTACTTTAGTTGACACCCTGATGACGACATCGGATGCCCTATGTACTTTAGATGATACCCTGATGACGTCTGCAGGTGCCCTATGTACTTTACATAACATCCTGATGACGTCATCAGATGCCCTGTGTACTTTAGATGACACCCTGATGACGTCATCAGATGCCCTATGTACTTTAGATGACACCCTGATGACGTCATCAGATGCCCTATGTACTTTAGTTGACACCCTGATGACGACATCAGATGCCCTATGTACTTTAGATGATACCCTGATGACGTCATCAGATGCCCTATGTACTTTAGATGATACCCTGATGACGTCATCAGATGCCCTGTGTACTTTAGATGATACCCTGATGACGTCATCAGATGCCCTGTGTACTTTAGATGATACCCTGATGACGTCATCAGATGCCCTGTGTACTTTAGATGACACCCTGATGACGACATCAGATGCCCTATGTACTTTAGATGATACCCTGATGACGTCATCAGATGCCCTGTGTACTTTAGATGACACCCTGATGACGACATCAGATGCCCTATGTACTTTAGATGACACCCTGATGACGACATCAGATGCCCTATGTACTTTAGATGATACCCTGATGACGTCATCAGATGCCCTGTGTACTTTAGATGACACCCTGATGACGACATCAGATGCCCTATGTACTTTAGATGATACCCTGATGACGTCATCAGATGCCCTGTGTACTTTAGATGACACCCTGATGACGACATCAGATGCCCTATGTACTTTAGATGACATCCTGATGACGTCATCAGATGCCCTATGTACTTTAGATGATACCCTGATGACGTCATCAGATGCCCTGTGTACTTTAGATGACACCCTGATGACGACATCAGATGCCCTATGTACTTTAGATGATACCCTGATGACGTCATCAGATGCCCTATGTACTTTAGATGATACCCTGATGACGACATCAGATGCCCTATGTACTTTAGATGATACCCTGATGACGTCATCAGATGCCCTGTGTACTTTAGATGACACCCTGATGACGACATCAGATGCCCTGTGTACTTTAGATGACACCCTGATGACGACATCAGATGCCCTATGTACTTTAGATGATACCCTGATGACGTCATCAGATGCCCTGTGTACTTTAGATGACACCCTGATGACGACATCAGATGCCCTATGTACTTTAGATGATACCCTGATGACGTCATCAGATGCCCTGTGTACTTTAGATGACACCCTGATGACGACATCAGATGCCCTATGTACTTTAGATGATACCCTGATGACGTCATCAGATGCCCTGTGTACTTTAGTTGACACCCTGATGACGACATCAGATGCCCTATGTACTTTAGATGATACCCTGATGACGTCATCAGATGCCCTGTGTACTTTAGATGACACCCTGATGACGACATCAGATGCCCTATGTACTTTAGATGACATCCTGATGACGTCATCAGATGCCCTATGTACTTTAGATGATACCCTGATGACGTCATCAGATGCCCTGTGTACTTTAGATGACACCCTGATGACGACATCAGATGCCCTATGTACTTTAGATGATACCCTGATGACGTCATCAGATGCCCTGTGTACTTTAGATGACACCCTGATGACGACATCAGATGCCCTATGTACTTTAGATGATATCCTGATGACGTCATCAGATGCCCTGTGTACTTTAGTTGACACCCTGATGACGACATCAGATGCCCTATGTACTTTAGATGATACCCTGATGACGTCATCAGATGCCCTATGTACTTTAGATGACATCCTGATGACGTCATCAGATGCCCTATGTACTTTAGATGATACCCTGATGACGTCATCAGATGCCCTGTGTACTTTAGATGACACCCTGATGACGACATCAGATGCCCTATGTTCTTTAGATGACATCCTGATGACGTCATCAGATGCCCTATGTACTTTAGATGATACCCTGATGACGTCATCAGATGCCCTGTGTACTTTAGATGATACCCTGATGACGTCATCAGATGCCCTGTGTACTTTAGATGACACCCTGATGACGACATCAGATGCCCTATGTACTTTAGATGATACCCTGATGACGTCATCAGATGCCCTATGTACTTTAGATGATACCCTGATGACGTCATCAGATGCCCTGTGTACTTTAGATGACACCCTGATGACGACATCAGATGCCCTATGTACTTTAGATGATACCCTGATGACGTCATCAGATGCCCTGTGTACTTTAGATGATACCCTGATGACGTCATCAGATGCCCTGTGTAATTTAGATGACACCCTGATGACGACATCAGATGCCCTATGTACTTTAGATGATACCCCGATGACGTCATCAGATGCCCTATGTACTTTAGATGATACCCTGATGACGTCATCAGATGCCCTGTGTACTTTAGTTGACACCCTGATGACGACATCAGATGCCCTATGTACTTTAGATGGTACCTTGATGACGTCATCAGATGCTCTGTGTACTTTAGATGACACCCTGAAGACGACATCAGATGCCCTATGTACTTTAGATGACATCCTGATGACGTCATCAGATGCCCTATGTACTTTAGATGATACCCTGACTCTGGCAAAAGCTCGCGTGTAGCCCACCACATAGAGACTTGGAGCCCAACAACAAGTGCGCTCCAAGTGTATTTTGTGGGGCGATTGTGTTCTATTGTGGAGCACAGTATGGATTGAGAGGGGGGATTAACGCTCCGTCCCTCTCGCCATCCTTATGCTATGTTAGTTTCGCCCCATAATCGCCCCCACGAATCCTTCCTTGCCCAGACAATCGCCCCTTTCTACTCTCCAGATCAAGGGAGCCAATGAATAGTCCAACCAAACAAGCGCTCCCTCCGCATCTGTGGCGCGGAGGAAACGCTTGTTCGATTGAACTCTTCATAGGCTCCCTTGATCTGGAGGGTGTGGAAGGAGCGATTGTTCGGGAAGGAAGAAAATAACGTACGCGACGCAGCAGCTGCCTTAGCGTAATCTAGAAAACAGTATTCGTTTATTTTTTGTCACCAACCCATTTTTCTTTTGTACATTTTTCATTTTATTGGTAAATGATGCAGTACACTTTGAGAAACTTAGTGTAATAGCTTTTTCGTATCGTACCGCGTCCTCAGAGTTGTTATCCATTTTCTGCAACACTAGCTGCTACGAAAAACGAGTATTTTCTTCATAAGCGAGTAGTGCTAAGATTCACAGCAAAAATAATGCAACAGAATCATAAAGTTAGCGAAAAAAAAGAAATAGCTGGGAAAAAATTGAAACACTCAAGGGATCCTGTTTTCTGAAATACGGCAAGGCAGATATTGCGTCGCTTACGTGATTTGTCTATGTTGCGCGCCTCAAAGAAGCATAGGAAGAGCCGCTTTTTTAGCAACTCCCTTAGCTGACTCGACCTGGACAGTAATAGATCGATCTCGAGCCGTATATCAACAGTGCGCGTCTAGACAATGTCTAGACATGCAAGATGCGCCATTATCTTTTCTCTTGCTCATGTTCAATCCCTATCCAAGGTCAACCATATAAACCATCCCTATAGGGTCAGCGAATGCACCTTGTATGTTATAAACGAACGCAAAGCAAAACACAATTTATTTCAGCACGAGAAGGCAACATAATTTAAAGACTTCACAGTATACATTGAACAATAACAACATTTGAACATAATACTTAAAGGCAGCATACACGCTCGTAAACGTAATTGAGATAACTAAGATATTAGAATGGTATGGCACCGAACACAGCGCTCGCGCAGTTTGAAGCTTCAAAACAACCCACAATGACGCCACAGGAGTGAAAAAGTTGGTCCTGCCCTGTATCTGCCCACTGCCCCTGTATCTGCCCGCCCCATGTATTTGCCGTCTCCTTCCAAAACAGGTGCTGGGCCATTTCCTACGTCATCGATGTGTGTGGTTTACTTATTGTACCTATTCCACCACCTACAAACGTCGCCGACTGTGGAAATGGCCCAGCACCCTGTTTTGGAGCAGAACGCAAATACAGCAGGGCGGGCAGATACAGGGCGGGGCCAACTTCCCACCCCTGTAGCTTCATTGTGGGTCGTTTTTGAAGCTTCAAATGCGTTAGCTTTGTGTTCGGTGCCATTCCATTCTAATTCCGTAGTTATCTCAATTACGTTTACGAGCGTGTACGCTGCCTTTAACGCTCATATTAACCTATATATCTGAGTGCTCGTCTTATCACCCACTCAGATGATCTTGACTGGGTGGTGGGTTTACTACGGGCCTAACTTTTCTACTTTAATTCATCAAAATCTGCGTCCGCGAAAACACAAACAGCATTCTACTTCAATGGACAGTAGAATTAGCACGGTGTCGGTTGGCTACTTACGAAGGATACGAAGGGCGGTTGCTGTTATCATGCCAGATATGAATATGAGAAAACAGCCACTTCAGTACCCTGAAGGCAGTGTTGGCGATAAAAATCGCTTTTCTGTTTTTTGCATATCTTGAAACCAGCCCCATTCTGACTCCAATGATGCTTCTGGAATCGTACAAGACCTTCTGGGAATGGAGTTATGGTCCCTCAAAAATTGAGCTAGGGAAGCATGGTGGACGAGTTGTCCGAGGCTTGTAACTTCCGTCTTTTGCAGCCAATGTATGCGAGCTGACCTGAGTAAAGAGAGAAGTTGAGAGTGTTGTTCACTTGATCATACAAGAATGAAAAAAAAACTAAAATAAAGAAAAACACAAAAAAAAACAAAAAAAAGAGAAAATATAAAAAAGAGGGTTGAATAACGAACTATACCGGGATTCTCCAAAGAAGAGGATCCCAGCCATTTGCTTCGATGTGGTCGTCGTGCCGAAAATTGGATCCAGGATCAATGTGTCTGGTGCAAGATGGGCAACAACAACAACAACAGGAACGGTTCCTGATAGACCTCTTTCAGAAACTCACATGATAGATGTTTGATCACTATGTGACAAATTTCTATTTCTAAATGAACTACCAATCCTTTAAAATACAAAAACCACCAAGTGAATATCGAAAACGACGCAGAGAGTGAACGAGTTCAACTAGAGACAAAAAGTTGCAGATAGCCAATATTGACAAATAATCTTTCCCATCAATGTACATTCGCGTTACAATTCTGCAGCAAACTTCATTATATCGGCATTATGATCAAAAATATCATATTAGAAGATGAAATTGATAGCCCCAGTCAGAGCAAAGATATTTGGAAAACCGATGATTTTAAGATTAATGGGTAAATCGATTGTTTGGTCTCCGGGTAGAGTTGAAGTGACGAAGAAGTTGAGAAAATGCACCACAAGTACACGAAATGCTTTACTCTCATCCCGCCTTTTACTCTCACTGGAACTATTTGTTGTGAGAATGAAATCTTTGTGGACCCGTCCTTTAAAGTTCTCCACTTTCTGTTGCTCAGTTCTTTGCTTCGAACCCTGACTAATACCATTTTGCCAAAAAAAAAAATTCTTCCATTTCCGATTAACCCCATTTTTCATAGGTGACAACCATCGAGCACATGTTCATACAACCGGACAACTAGTCCAGACCAGGAAACAATCTCAGTGAAATCAGGCGTTTTAGTGCGTTTCTCGCCGTTTCTTTGTAATTTCGGTAACCCTTGGTGGCCAGCGCATTGTTTTGAGTGGAAAACTCGGGAACGAAAATCATCGTGTACACCAGGGGTGTGCGTTAATGAATTTTTTTTTCGGTAACCGTTAATCGTTAATTTTTGAAAAAAAAACCGCGTTAATGCGTTAACACGTTAATTTTGCATTTCGTTAACAATTTTGAAAGCATTACCTGACCACCACGAAAATCGATAAATAACCAGACGTCCCAAAAAAAACATGAAACACGTTCCATACCAAACACCGCAGTCCGTACACTCCAAACTTGGAAATCATCTTCATGGATTGTTAATACTATCAGCCAGAACAATGAACGAATACTCTTCTAGAATAGGAATCCTGACGTGCAAAAAAGCATAGATGGATGGAACATTAACGAAATAAAAATTAACGTGATTTCGGGACTTTTTCGTTAACCGTTAATCGTTAATTTTTGAAAAAAAAACCGCGGTAACCCGTTAATGCGTTAACACGTTAACGTTATTAACGCACAGCCCTGATGTACACTGCCTTTAAAGAAGCAAGCCACGGGGCGAACTATACATAGTGCATTGCTTCAAAAGAAAATTTGGCTGGGTAATGAAAAAAGAGCCTTTTCAAACATGTGCAATCGTTTCCACAACAATATGATGTTTTTCAAGCTTGAAAGACCATTTTTTTTTGCAAAATCACAACAAGAGGGGGTGATTATAAAACTGCTGAAGACGACGTTTTGTTTTTAATTTTTTCCAGAAAGGGTTCGTTCTAGAATTTTTTCAGAAATCTATGCTTTTCTTTGACATTCTCCTCATGTAAACGAAACCTACTACGATAAAAAAAAACGAAACTGATATTGAAAACAAGTGAGAACAAGCAACTTCCCTGTTGCGGGACTTTCCCTGTATTTTCCTGAATGTCATCACGTTTCATCACGTTTCAACGTCCGCAGCCCCCCAGAACTGGCTATTTCGGCGCAGTGAAAGAGTTGATATAAGCAAACACACAAATAAGTTGTATACAAAGAGATTTCAATTTGTTAAAAGGGGTTCACGAGGAATGTGAAAACAAAGACGAAAAAACAGGAAGAATGTGAAACAATCAAATAAACTATCAGAGTTTGAAAGAAGAAAAAACACAAGCGCAGCTTTCTTACTTCGGAAACACCAAGCAAACCTATCGACCCATTTTGAAACGATTTTTGTGGATTAGCTTGAGGTTTTCACCGATAAAAACCGCTGAGATGTGCTAGGTCTGAAAGCTGCATTGCCAGCAGTTAAAATGTTGACCAATCGATGACGAGGACGCTGAATAATGACGTCGATGAGAAGTGGCGCGAGGAAGTGCCCATAAACGCCCTGTCGGCGCGAGGAATCCACATAAACGCCCCGCCGGCGCGACGAAGTGTTCATTGTGTGGATTGCTCGTCGGCCGTCGCGCAAATGTGGAAGTTCACGCGCCGACGAAAACATCATCAAAACCGGCAACTTACTCCGGGGCTACAAGGGAGCTTTTGCCAGAGGATGACGTCATCAGATGCCCTGTGTACTTTAGATGACACCCTGAAGACGACATCAGATGCCCTATGTACTTTAGATGACATCCTGATGACGTCGTCAGATGCCCTATGTACTTTAGATGATACCCTGATGACGTCATCAGATGCCCTGTGTACTTTAGATGACACCCTGATGACGACATCAGATGCCCTATGTACTTTAGATGATACCCTGATGACGTCATCAGATGCCTGTGTACTTTAGATGACACCCTGATGACGACATCAGATGCCCTATGTACTTTAGATGATACCCTGATGACGTCATCAGATGCCCTGTGTACTTTAGATGACATCCTGATGACGTCATCAGATGCCCTATGTACTTTAGATGATACCCTGATGACGTCATCAGATGCCCTGTGTACTTTAGATGACACCCTGAAGACGACATCAGATGCCCTATGTACTTTAGATGACATCCTGATGACGTCATCAGATGCCCTATGTACTTTAGATGATACCCTGATGACGTCATCAGATGCCCTGTGTACTTTAGATGACACCTTGATGACGACATCAGATGCCCTATGTACTTTAGATGATACCCTGATGACGTCATCAGATGCCCTGTGTACTTTAGATGATACCCTGATGACGTCATCAGATGCCCTGTGTACTTTAGATGACACCCTGATGACGACATCAGATGCCCTATGTACTTTAGATGATACCCTGATGACGTCATCAGATGCCTGTGTACTTTAGATGACACCCTGATGACGACACCAGATGCCCTATGTACTTTAGATGATACCCTGATGACGTCATCAGATGCCCTGTGTACTTTAGATGATACCCTGATGACGTCATCAGATGCCCTGTGTAATTTAGATGACACCCTGATGACGACATCAGATGCCCTATGTACTTTAGATGATACCCTGATGACGTCATCAGATGTCCTATGTGCTTTAGATGATACCCTGATGACGTCATCAGATGCCCTGTGTACTTTAGTTGACACCCTGATGACGACATCAGATGCCCTATGTACTTTAGATGGTACCTTGATGACGTCATCAGATGCTCTGTGTACTTTAGATGACACCCTGAAGACAACATCAGATGCCCTATGTACTTTAGATGACATCCTGATGACGTCATCAGATGCCCTATGTACTTTAGATGATACCCTGATGACGTCATCAGATGCCCTGTGTACTTTAGATGACACCCTGAAGACGACATCAGATGCCCTATGTACTTTAGATGACATCCTGATGACGTCGTCAGATGCCCTATGTACTTTAGATGATACCCTGATGACGTCTTCAGATGTCCTATGTGCTTTAGATGATACCCTGATGACGTCATCAGATGCCCTGTGTACTTTAGTTGACACCCTGATGACGACATCAGATGCCCTATGTACTTTAGATGGTACCCTGATGACGTCATCAGATGCTCTGTGTACTTTAGATGACACCCTGAAGACAACATCAGATGCCCTATGTACTTTGGATGACATCCTGACGACGTCATCAGATGCCCTATGTACTTTAGATGACACCCTGATGACGTCATCAGATGCCCTGTGTACTTTAGATGACACCCTGAAGACGACATCAGATGCCTGTGTACTTTAGATGACACCCTGATGACGACACCAGATGCCCTATGTACTTTAGATGATACCCTGATGACG
This sequence comes from Aplectana chamaeleonis, assembly GCA_029168955.1. Taxonomy (NCBI): domain Eukaryota; kingdom Metazoa; phylum Nematoda; class Chromadorea; order Rhabditida; family Cosmocercidae; genus Aplectana; species Aplectana chamaeleonis. The sequence continues at coordinate 175,564 of JAPDOI010001355.1, forward strand.
TCATCAGATGCCCTGTGTACTTTAGATGATACCCTGATGACGTCATCAGATGCCCTGTGTACTTTAGATGACACCCTGATGACGACATCAGATGCCCTATGTACTTTAGATGATACCCTGATGACGTCATCAGATGCCTGTGTACTTTAGATGACACCCTGATGACGACACCAGATGCCCTATGTACTTTAGATGATACCCTGATGACGTCATCAGATGCCCTGTGTACTTTAGATGATACCCTGATGACGTCATCAGATGCCCTGTGTAATTTAGATGACACCCTGATGACGACATCAGATGCCCTATGTACTTTAGATGATACCCTGATGACGTCATCAGATGTCCTATGTGCTTTAGATGATACCCTGATGACGTCATCAGATGCCCTGTGTACTTTAGTTGACACCCTGATGACGACATCAGATGCCCTATGTACTTTAGATGGTACCCTGATGACGTCATCAGATGCTCTGTGTACTTTAGATGACACCCTGAAGACAACATCAGATGCCCTATGTACTTTAGATGACATCCTGATGACGTCATCAGATGCCCTATGTACTTTAGATGATACCCTGATGACGTCATCAGATGCCCTGTGTACTTTAGATGACACCCTGAAGACGACATCAGATGCCCTATGTACTTTAGATGACATCCTGATGACGTCGTCAGATGCCCTATGTACTTTAGATGATACCCTGATGACGTCATCAGATGTCCTATGTGCTTTAGATGATACCCTGATGACGTCATCAGATGCCCTGTGTACTTTAGTTGACACCCTGATGACGACATCAGATGCCCTATGTACTTTAGATGGTACCCTGATGACGTCATCAGATGCTCTGTGTACTTTAGATGACACCCTGAAGACAACATCAGATGCCCTATGTACTTTAGATGACATCCTGATGACGTCATCAGATGCCCTATGTACTTTAGATGATACCCTGATGACGTCATCAGATGCCCTGTGTACTTTAGATGACACCCTGAAGACGACATCAGATGCCCTATGTACTTTAGATGACATCCTGATGACGTCATCAGATGCCCTGTGTAGTTTAGATGACATCCTGATGACGTCATCAGATGCCCTATGTACTTTAGATGATACCCTGATGACGTCATCAGATGCCCTGTGTACTTTAGATGACACCCTGAAGACGACATCAGATGCCCTATGTACTTTAGATGACATCCTGATGACGTCATCAGATGCCCTATGTACTTTAGATGATACCCTGATGACGTCATCAGATGCCCTGTGTACTTTAGATGACACCTTGATGACGACATCAGATGCCCTATGTACTTTAGATGATACCCTGATGACGTCATCAGATGCCCTGCGTACTTTAGATGATACCCTGATGACGTCATCAGATGCCCTGTGTACTTTAGTTGACACCCTGATGACGACATCAGATGCCCTATGTACTTTAGATGATACCTTGATGACGTCATCAGATGCATGTGTACTTTAGATGACACCCTGATGACGACACCAGATGCCCTATGTACTTTAGATGATACCCTGATGACGTCATCAGATGCCCTGTGTACTTTAGATGATACCCTGATGACGTCATCAGATGCCCTGTGTAATTTAGATGACACCCTGATGACGACATCAGATGCCCTATGTACTTTAGATGATACCCTGATGACGTCATCAGATGTCCTATGTGCTTTAGATGATACCCTGATGACGTCATCAGATGCCCTGTGTACTTTAGTTGACACCCTGATGACGACATCAGATGCCCTATGTACTTTAGATGGTACCCTGATGACGTCATCAGATGCTCTGTGTACTTTAGATGACACCCTGAAGACAACATCAGATGCCCTATGTACTTTAGATGACATCCTGATGACGTCATCAGATGCCCTATGTACTTTAGATGATACCCTGATGACGTCATCAGATGCCCTGTGTACTTTAGATGACACCCTGAAGACGACATCAGATGCCCTATGTACTTTAGATGACATCCTGATGACGTCGTCAGATGCCCTATGTACTTTAGATGATACCCTGATGACGTCATCAGATGCCCTGTGTACTTTAGATGACACCTTGATGACGACATCAGATGCCCTATGTACTTTAGATGATACCCTGATGACGTCATCAGATGCCCTGCGTACTTTAGATGACACCCTGATGACGACATCAGATGCCCTATGTACTTTAGATGATACCCTGATGACGTCATCAGATGCCCTGTGTACTTTAGATGACATCCTGATGACGTCATCAGATGCCCTATGTACTTTAGATGATACCCTGATGACGTCATCAGATGCCCTGTGTACTTTAGATGACACCCTGAAGACGACATCAGATGCTCTATGTACTTTAGATGACATCCTGATGACGTCATCAGATGCCCTATGTACTTTAGATGATACCCTGATGACGTCATCAGATGCCCTGTGTACTTTAGTTGACACCCTGATGACGACATCAGATGCCCTATGTACTTTAGATGGTACCTTGATGACGTCATCAGATGCTCTGTGTACTTTAGATGACACCCTGAAGACAACATCAGATGCCCTATGTACTTTAGATGACATCCTGATGACGTCATCAGATGCCCTATGTACTTTAGATAATACCCTGATGGCGTCATCAGATGCCCTGTGTACTTCAGATGACACCCTGAAAACGACATCAGATGCCCTATGTACTTTAGATGACATCCTGATGACGTCATCAGATGCCCTGTGTACTTTAGATGATACCCTGATGACGACATCAGATGCCCTGTGTACTTTAGATGACACCCTGATGACGACATCAGATGCCCTATGTACTTTAGATGATACCCTGATGACGTCATCAGATGCCCTGTGTACTTTAGATGACACCCTGATGACGACATCAGATGCCCTATGTACTTTAGATGATACCCTGATGACGTCATCAGATGCCCTGCGTACTTTAGATGACACCCTGATGACGACATCAGATGCCCTATGTACTTTAGATGACATCCTGATGACGTCGTCAGATGCCCTATGTACTTTAGATGATACCCTGATGACGTCATCAGATGCCCTGTGTACTTTAGATGACACCTTGATGACGACATCAGATGCCCTATGTACTTTAGATGATACCCTGATGACGTCATCAGATGCCCTGTGTACTTTAGATGACACCCTGATGACGACATCAGATGCCCTATGTACTTTAGATGATACCCTGATGACGTCATCAGATGCCCTGTGTACTTTAGATGACATCCTGATGACGTCATCAGATGCCCTATGTACTTTAGATGATACCCTGATGACGTCATCAGATGCCCTGTGTACTTTAGATGACACCCTGAAGACGACATCAGATGCTCTATGTACTTTAGATGACATCCTGATGACGTCATCAGATGCCCTATGTACTTTAGATGATACCCTGATGACGTCATCAGATGCCCTGTGTACTTTAGTTGACACCCTGATGACGACATCAGATGCCCTATGTACTTTAGATGGTACCCTGATGACGTCATCAGATGCTCTGTGTACTTTAGATGACACCCTGAAGACAACATCAGATGCCCTATGTACTTTAGATGACATCCTGATGACGTCATCAGATGCCCTATGTACTTTAGATAATACCCTGATGGCGTCATCAGATGCCCTGTGTACTTCAGATGACACCCTGAAAACGACATCAGATGCCCTATGTACTTTAGATGACATCCTGATGACGTCATCAGATGCCCTGTGTACTTTAGATGATACCCTGATGACGACATCAGATGCCCTGTGTACTTTAGATGACACCCTGATGACGACATCAGATGCCCTATGTACTTTAGATGATACCCTGATGACGTCATCAGATGCCCTGTGTACTTTAGATGACACCCTGATGACGACATCAGATGCCCTATGTACTTTAGATGATACCCTGATGACGTCATCAGATGCCCTGTGTACTTTAGATGACATCCTGATGACGTCGTCAGATGCCCTATGTACTTTAGATGATACCCTGATGACGTCATCAGATGCCCTGTGTACTTTAGATGACACCCTGAAGACGACATCAGATGCCCTATGTACTTTAGATGACATCCTGATGACGTCATCAGATGCCCTATGTACTTTAGATGATACCCTGATGACGTCATCAGATGCCCTGTGTACTTTAGATGACACCCTGAAGACAACATCAGATGCCCTATGTACTTTAGATGACATCCTGATGACGTCATCAGATGCCCTATGTACTTTAGATGATACCCTGATGACGTCATCAGATGCCCTGTGTACTTTAGATGACACCCTGAAGACGACATCAGATGCCCTATGTACTTTAGATGACATCCTGATGACGTTATCAGATGCCCTGTTTACTTTAGATGACACCCTGATGACGACATCAGATGCCCTATGTACTTTAGATGATACCCTGATGACGTCATCAGATGCCCTGTGTACTTTAGTTGACACCCTGATGACGACATCAGATGCCCTATGTACTTTAGATGATACCTTGATGACGTCATCAGATGCCCTGTGTACTTTAGTTGACACCCTGATGACGACATCAGATGCCCTATGTACTTTAGATGATACCCTGATGACGTCATCAGATGCCCTGTGTACTTTAGTTGACACCCTGATGGCGTCATCAGATGCTCTGTGTACTTTAGATGACACCCTGAAGACGACATCAGATGCCCTATGTACTTTAGATGACATCCTGATGACGTCATCAGATGCCCTATGTACTTTAGATGATACCCTGATGACGTCATCAGATGCCCTGTGTACTTTAGATGACACCCTGAAGACGACATCAGATGCCCTATGTACTTTAGATGACATCCTGATGACGTCATCAGATGCCCTATGTACTTTAGATGATACCCTGATGACGTCATCAGATGCCCTGTGTACTTTAGATGACACCCTGATGACGACATCAGATGCCCTATGTACTTTAGATGATACCCTGATGACGTCATCAGATGCCCTGTGTACTTTAGATGACACCCTGATGACGACATCAGATGCCCTATGTACTTTAGATGATACCCTGATGACGTCATCAGATGCTCTGTGTACTTTAGATGACATCCTGATGACGTCATCAGATGCTCTGTGTACTTTAGATGATACCCTGATGACGTCATCAGATGCCCTGTGTACTTTAGGTGACACCCTGAAGACGACATCACATGCCCTATGTACTTCGGATGACATCCTGATGACGTCATCAGATGCCCTATGTACTTTAGATGATACCCTGATGACGTCATCAGATGCCCTGTGTACTTTAGATGACACCCTGATGACGGCATCAGATGCCCTATGTACTTTAGATGATACCCTGATGACGTCATCTGATGCCCTGTGTACTTTAGATGATACCCTGATGACGACATCAGATGCCCTATGTAGTTTAGATGATACCCTGATGACGTCATCAGAAGCCCTGTGTACTTTAGATGACACCCTGATGACGACATCAGATGCCCTATGTACTTTAGATGATACCCTGATGACGTCATCAGATGCCCTGTGTACTTTAGTTGACACCCTGATGACGACATCAGATGCCCTATGTACTTTAGATGATACCTTGATGACGTCATCAGATGCCCTGTGTACTTTAGATGACACCCTGAAGACGACATCAGATGCCCTGTGTACTTTAGATGACACCCTGATGACGACATCAGGTGCCCTATGTACTTTAGATGATACCCTGATGACGTCATCAGATGCCCTGATCGGGGCGTTCAGAGCCCCACCCCCTTGATAAGGGGAAGGTTCCCTCTCACCAATGATGCGGACCAAATCACGGTCCTCAGCAAGGGATCGGCCCCTCCACAGGCCGCAACAAAGACACCTTCCTCGCCGCCCTCCACAGCGAGGGTGCGCTCTTAGCCGTGGACTTCGAGGGAGACCCCCTCAGTCGTCAAAACTCGTGCAGAGGGCGACGTGGTCGCCTCCTAGGGGCGGTCTAGAGAGGCTATCTGCGCTCTCTATGGGATGGGGCCCCTTACATGCATGCTCTGCAGCTGATAAACGCCTAATGAATCATCGATTCTCCATTAAACTGATGTCTTTACCCCGTTAGGCACATCAGGTCATCTGAAAACACACGTTGACACGTGAATCAAACAGGAGCATAGTGACTTACTTGACTTAATCGGTTGGCTTTCGCCTGACGCGGTCATTGCGCATCTCCTCCGAGGTGTGCCGTCCTAGTAGTCAGCCTTGTCCATTTTTCACGGTCTTCAGTAACATTTTGAACACATTCCATCCAGCTGTCACTATTCCATTTCCTGCAAAACGAAACATCGTGCCTGAACTGTTTTTCGATGCCGAGTGACTTCAAATCCTCTTTAACCACATTCGTCCAGAACTTCCGCCCACGCCCAGGTGGCCGTTTCCAGACAGGATTTGGAAGCATTCTTAAAGCGTGTTGTACGAGACGATCCGGCGTTCTTCTTAGTATATGCCCGAGCAGTCGAAGTCGACTTTCCATTGCTGCTTGAGATGGCGTTAGGAGATGCTGGCACCTCCCTCGTGTCAAGCGTTGATGTCCTGCGTCGTTTTCCTTGTAAAGATCTTCGTTATGGTATGCACGCGGCCAGAAATATCCATGCAAACTCCTAAAAAGCTTCCTCTCCGTGAAATCCAACCTTTCCATCTGCGTCTTCGGTGCTGTCCACGTCTCCGATCCGTACATCATGATAGGGCGAATAGCGGATTGATAGACGCTCAACTTGACTTCCTTCGCGATGGGGGTAGACCACAAACACTTGGTTAGAGAATTGAGTGCAGACGTAGCTTTCGCACATCGTGGTTGAATATTCGCTGATTAACTACCATCGTTCTTCAGCAAACAGCCCGTATAATAGAAATGATCCACCAGTTCGATACGTTGTCCGTCCACAGGAACTGATGGCCTCTGAGAGACCCGCATCTGCTTGCATTTGTCGGGACGAAGACGAAGTCCATAGGCTGCGGCATACTTCGAAACGAGGCTCACAATCCTTCGCAGTTTTGCGTTGTTTTCAGCGAATAACACAATGTCGTCAGCGTACTCTAGGTCGACAAGGGAGCGTCTTGGTGGTGTTAGAACTCTACGCATGATGTCATCAACGGCGAAGTTGAAAAGATTAGGTCCTGCTACGGCTCCTTGCCTTACTCCTGTTTTCACCTCGAAAGCTGACGCAAATCCGACAGGTGTACGAACTGCTGCAGTTGTTCCTCTGTTCATGTCCTCGATTAACCGAACATACTTTTCCGGGACTCCATCGGCTCGAAGAGCGTTGAGCAATCGATCACGATGAGGAGAGTCGAATGCGGCTTTAAAGTCCAAAAAAGCAAGCTGTAATGGCTTCGAATACCGCTGCCACGCTTCAATTACTCTTCTCACGACGTACACATGGTAGATGGTAGATCTTCCAAATCGAAAACCGGCTTTCTCATCTCTCGTCGTTCCTTCACAATATTTGATAAGTCGCTCGAGAATGATACGTTCTAAAACCTTGTACATGACACGAAGTAGAGAGATTCCTCTGTAGTTCTCAAGGTCCGTGACGGATAGCTTTTTGTGAAGAGGTACGATGATCTCATGTCTTAACGAATCGGGTATCCTTTCGCTCATCCATATGGCACGGATGGTGTTGGTCATTTAACGAATCCCAGACGGAGGAAGAGCTTTCAGCATTCCAGCAGTGATCTTGTCATCTCCACCTGCTTTTCCATTCTCCATTTTCCGGACACAGTCCAAAATTTCAGACTCCGTGGGCGGTTCCTCACTTACATTGTAATGTGCTCTCTGAACATGCGGGAGCTCAGGTACTGATGGCGCTGGACGATTCAGTAATGAACTGGAGTAATCCTTCCATATTGGCAGCGTCGCATCAGCAACTGCAACTCCATTGGTAGTGTTCAAGACAGGAGAACATCTCTTCATCTTTCCGCCATACTGTCGCAGCAACGTGTAGGCTTTCCTCGGATTGTTCTCCTCCCAAGCCTTTTTGAACTCCTTAGCTCCACACGTCCACTCTCGTTCGTGGTCACTTTGAAGCTGTCGACGCAACTCCCTCCTCTGGCGCTTCTCCTCCACGAAGTTTCCTGCAGTTCGGAGAGCACATACCCTGTTGTAGGTAGACGTCGTTCCTTCTGAGACGTAGGCGAGCTTCTTCGTGGGCTGTACAACCGGGAGTGCCTCTTTCGAAGCGTCCTGGATGCACTTGACGAAAGAGTCCGCGTCGCAAAGTTTCTTCTTAGTCCGTACTCCAATATGAACAGAAACGCGTTGTCGGAATATTCTTCTGCATTCTTCATTCCTGAGACTTGTCGTATCAATCCTCTGGAGAGGCTTAGCCCCTCGCTTCCTCTTATGAATCCTCGCAGTGAAGTTCAACAGAACTGGACGGTGATCCGAATCGAATGCGACATCCCACACAGCTCTAGATCTTCGAATGTCCGATACTGGAATATTCCTCGTCAGGACATAGTCGAGCTGTTGTTTCAAAGTTGTCATCTTCCGCTTGCGCTGCTCTTCTGGAGGTAGCTGGGTAGGTCCCCGCCACGTAAGCTGATGGCGGCAATAATTCCTCTTGAAAGTGGATGCAATAATCAGACCACTGCGTTCACAAAAGTCGACAATGCGTTGGCCATTGTCCGATGTTTGCTCCACTGGGAAGAACCATTTACCGAGTACTTCGGATTCCTGATCAAGTCCCATCTTCGCATTTGCGTCAATCCCCATGACAACAGCATGTTGACAAGGTATCCTGGCCAGCAACGTATTGAGTTCCTCATAAAACACATCCTTCGAATTGTTGAACTCCCACTCTCCTATCGTCAGCGTTACCGTGTTATGGACCAGAGGCCTTAGAGTGCCGGACGGTGACACCTTTATGCAATGTATGGGATACTTTCGCAATACAGTTGTGCACGCTATATCGCTCGAACGTTCCCTGTGTACACTCAAACGTCTGCTGGGTTCAGTAGAAGCAGGTACACCAACAAGCAGGTACCAACAGACTTGTATACACACCCCCAGGAGCGTAGTAGTCCGATTATCGTCAGAACGAAACCTCGAGTGTTCCGGACCGTGCTCTTATTTGAGAAAACCTAAACAGGCAGCAGCGACTATTTATCCATACGTGTTCCATCTCATTAATTGCTAGTGGGAATGCTCTACGGGTTTCAACAAGTTTCAACTTGCCGATTTCCTGCGTATTCAGTGCTAAAAACGAGAAGGATAAACGGTCGCTGCTGCCTGTTCAGGAGGCCCCCTCTTATTTGAACGACGATACTTGCCGGTGCTGCTCATGGAGCACTGGGCCGCATCGTCGTACAAAATCTTTCGTATTTAAAGGCAGTGGTCGCGATCAGATATGCTTGTCGTCTTTTTCTCTCTAAACTCTTTTCTGGGTCTCGAGTAGTAGGACCTATGAGAAAAAAATCGCAAAAAAAGCCGCTGTTTTGGGCCAAATTCAAAGCCTGAACTTTCTTGTCTTTTGATGGTGGACGAGCCCTCTCCACTTCATCGGCATCGATGACCTCTTATATCAAGAACATCAGCTAGCTTGAAATTGAATGTCAATCAATGAACCTCCGAATTTATGTACACATCTAGTCAAAAACATTGCCTGGAGGGTTTTCTTTCATTGCTCAATTGTTTTTATTAGGTTAATTTGCATTTATTTCTTCCTCAGAATGTCGAGGATTTTTGACTGCTCGGCATGAGGCGGCGATCTTTTTGGTCGACGCTGTGCACGTGTGCACGAAATGGCATTTTTGAGCCTTAAACTTTCTATTTCTAGCCCTTTTTTCACCTCGCTACCTTCATAATTTTTCAGCTCTTTTTTATCTAAGCTGATTTTTGTAATTTTTTCGATGACGTTTTTCATCATGACCACTGTCTTTAAATTGAAAGCCTATCGTGGCCGAAGCGTCACCAGCCCAGTGCATGAGTAGAGATGTCGAAAAATGTTTATCCCGACGCGGTGACCCCAGCAAAAATTTTGTGTCCCCCAAGTCACAAAATTCATTCAAATATGAGGAAATGGTGAAAAGATCGCAGAAAAGCGCTTTTTGCTGTTTTGCTAACATGGAAGGTGGATATTGTAGGTAGTGTGCAACTAAAGTGTGTCCGAATGAGAATGACTCCATGAACTCCTTAGGTACGGATCCTAAGGTGTTATGGACCAGAGGCCTTAAAGGCACAGTCCAACCTCAGATTCGGAATTTTCTTTTTATGCTTATCTTGAAGAATATTTTACGCTGATCACAAAAGTGTCTCCAGAATCACTCAGAAGTCACTACGAACGGAGTTATGGCCCCTCAAAGATTCTGAATTTGAACGGCGAGAAGTTCGCGGACGAGTTGTCTCGAGCCTGTCTCTTCTCGTTATTCGCAGAAATCGTTTTGAAGAAGGTCACAAAATGAAGCCAAAGCGAAAACAAATGGAAGAACATAGATTTGGAACAAAATCGATCGCGCTTCTCTTCCCTGTTGAGACCGGGAGCGTGTCGGTGGGCGTTACCCATTTTTTCTTCCATGGGGGCGGGGCCGACTTTTTCCTTGCTTTTTCTCGCTTATTTAAGCGGATTGAGATTTCGCGCTTGGCAGGGTTGCTATACACGGCGACCGGAGTATAATATCAAAAATTACCCCGGAGCTTGGACTGTGGCTTTAAAGTGCCGGACGGCGACACCTTTATGCAATGTATGGGATACTTTCTCGATATAGTTGTGCACGCTATATCGCGCGAACGTTCCCTGAGTACTCTCAAACGTCTGCTGGCTTCAGTAGAAGCTGGTACACCAACAAGCAGGTACCAACATACTTGTATACACACCTTCAGGAGCATAGTAGTCCGATTATCGGCAGAACGAAACCTCGAGTGTTCCGGACCGTGCTCTTATTTGGACGACGATACGTGCCGGTGCTGCTTATGGAGCACTGGGCCGCATCGTCGTACAAAGCCCTTCGTATTTAAATCGAAGGCCTATCGTGGCCGAAGCACCCCCAGCCCAGTGCATGAGTAGAGATGTCGAAAAATGTTTATCCCGACGCGGTGACCCCAGCAATAATTTTGCGTCCCCCGAGTCACAAATTTTTTTCAATTATGAGGAAATGGTGAAAAGATCGCAGAAAAGCGCTTTTTTGCTGTTTTGCTAACATGGAGGGTGGATATTGTAGGTAGTGTGCAACTAAAGTGTGTCCGAATGAGAATGGCGGCCCTAGCGGCCGGCGTGCTTGGCTGACGGCCGTTGCATGTGCCGCTGTCGGACGAGTGTTGGATTCTAACGGCGGCCATCCCTCCCTCTGCTACGGAGCTGATTGATCGACGCAGTGTTTGCTGCTAGCCGGTGCCGGCCCCGTTCATAGTCGATGGCTGTGGGATAGGGGCTCTCTGCACACTAAGAGAGGAGTTGTCTCGTTTTCGCAGTTTGAAACGTCGCGCCACTCAACGCGAGCGAAGTGGTCCCGAGTGGAATTAGAGCCGCAGAAGACGGGACAACTCCCTCGGTGTGTAGAGAGCCCCTGTTCCGATGGCTGTGGGGACGTTTCGCATGCTCGTCCGAGAGCGGCGAACGCGGCGGTCGCCTGCCAAGTACACCGGCCGCATGGGCCGCCATTCATATTCGGACAGACTTTATACTACCTGCAGTTTTCGACAACTCCCAGTTGGCCATAATTGCTTTGAATGCTTTCAGTCCTCGCTCGGTTTCACCGGATTCCGCACTCAGTGCTCTTATTGGCCTTTGGAATAATTGTTGGATTTTTTCTCTCTCTCATATTTGAAGACGAAGTAAGTCTTTATACGTTATTTATTAGAGGACGACTGTGACTCTGGCGATACCCATGGTTCAGATCTATTTACGACCATCATGGTTCTTCATTTATTTGCTGCCACTAATCGTACTTGAAGCGGGTTATTTTTTGAAGAATAAGCAATTCTTCCGAAACATTGGCACCATCTGCACCTATGCCGTCATCGGCACACTTTTCAACACCATTTGTATAGGTCAGTTGCTTCCGTCATTGGAAACAGTTGTATTGGTTGAAATTGATATTTCAGCTTTGATGTTATTCTGCCTTCGTAATGTCTTCTCAGTGTCTCTGACGGTTTTGGAGATTCTTATTTTCTCCACTATAATATGTGCTGTCGACCCGGTGGCGGTGCTGTGTGTTTTTGAAGACATACACGTTAATGAGTTGTTGTACATTTGTGTGTTCGGGGAAAGTCTGTTAAATGACGCCGTCACCATAGTGAGTTATATTGCTCATTACTCATAAACGAGGATAATCTACAAGGGGTTCAGTAGAGAACCCTTGAAGGTAGCGTTCACGATAATCTTCAATTTTGAGATTACTCCCTAAATCGATTGTTTGGCCCCTGGGTAGAACTGAAATGAAGAGGAATTCGAGAAAAACGGACAAGGAGGACACAAAATCCTTTACTCTCATCCCGCCTCTTTACTCTCACAGGAACCGTTCGTTGTGACAATGGATACTTTCGTGAAACCGTCCTTTGTAATTATCTGCTCTGTGTTGTTCTGTTCTTTGGTTCGGACCCTATTTTGCATAAAATATTCTCCCAGTTTTGATTGACCCCATTTTTCACCGGTGACAAGCACCGTGAACATGTTCATCCAACCGGACAACTAGTCCAGGGCAGAGAATAATGCCACTGAAATAAGACGTTTTAGTGCGTTCCTAGCCGTTTCTTCGTAATTTTGGTAACATTTTGTGGCCAATGCCCTGTTTTGAGTAAAAAACTCCAGAACAAAAATCATCTTGAGCACAGCCTTCAAAAAAATCTATTGGCTCATATAGACTGCATCTCGATTGGTCTCGATTGATCCAATTTACGGCCATTGTTATTTGAGAACGTTTCGTAGTCTCGAGCACATCAAGCAATCTTCTCCTTCTTCAGCGTTTGTCCCGCATTGTAACAGGGTCCGCTTTACTCGGACGTTGCCGCCATTTGACCTTGTCATTCGCGTTGGCAGGGTGGAGGCCTACAATTTTCGTATCGTTGTGCAAGACATCTAGCCATCTCTGTTTAGGTCGTCCTCTTGGTCGCTGGGCCGTCATTTGGAGCTGCATAGCCGCTTTCGCTATTAAGTGTTCTCCAGCTCGCAGAACGTGCCCATACCAACTAAGGCGATTTTCGCGAAGTTTGTCAGAAACGGGCGCGAGACCGAATCACGTCTTTCACGCACATCTCCATTCCAAACTCAGTCCAATCGGGTCAATCCACCACTTCACCTGAGCATCTTCGTTTCCATCACGCCGAGCCGTTTTTCTGCTTCCTTGATCGTTGGATAATACTCTGTGCCATACAGTGCGACGGGCCCCACAACCGAAGAATAAATCTTTGACTTGAGCCTGTCGCAAACTTTTTTATCACAGAGCACTCCACTCGCGGTAAGCCACTTCAACCAAGCAGCATTGATGCGTACGTCAACTTCAGCCGTCAGCATACCATCATCGTTAAGCGTTGATCCAAGATATCAAACCGTATGCGCTTTTGGCAAGACTGTGTTGTCAACTTGGATGGAATTGTCACAACTCGCATTTGTCATGTGTTCGGTTTTCTTCTTATTGAGTCGTAAACCGAATTCTGCCAGTCTGTCGTGCCAAGCTTGAACTTGTGTTTGGAGATTTTCTTTGCTGTCTGAGGCGAGCATCACGTCGTCAGCATAGAACAGTGTCCAAGGTGCCGAACGCTGCAAATCTCGTGTGATGGCATCCATGACGCAGATGAAGAGCAGAGGGGAGAGGGCGGAGTCTTGATGAACTCCAACAGTGATTTGTAAAGGCCTCGATGTTCCTGCTGCGGATCGTATGCAACTTGACGTGTCCACGTACAAAAGCTTCACCCAATCGATCAATTCTTCGGGGACATCTCGGCTACGCAGAGCATACCATATTTCTTAGTGAGGGACTTTGTCAAACCCTTCCTCAAGATCAAGAAAGGCGAGGTGAACAGCTTCTCCTTTTTCACGATGCTTTTTCACAAGAAGACGGGTCGCATGGATAACGTCTAGGGTGCCGCAGTTTCTAACAAAAGCACATTGATTTACGCTTAGTTCAACGACATCACGTATTCTTCTATCCACAATCCTTTCAAAAATCTTCATTGTATGGCTAAGAAGTCGGATGGGCCGGTAGTTGCTACAGTCTGCATGACTCCCTTTCTTCTTGAAAATCGGGATTGCGGTGCTTGACTTCCAGTCTGAGGGAACCCTGCGCTCAGTCACAATGCGGTTGAATAACAATGCAAGCCAGGCAGTCGGGTTCCAACTTCGACTCTTCCATAACTCCGCGGCAATATGATCCGGTCCGGTAGCTTTGCCATTTCATAAACGGGAAGAGCATGAGGTTGTGGGGAATGCGGGAACTCTTCTGTCAAAACCGCTTTGAAGTACTGCCGCCACCTTTCCTTCACCTGATCAGCATTCGATAGCAACCGACCATGTCCATCGTTTATCCCAACAAACTTTTCTATATCCTCCGTCTTTCGGTGTCGTGCCCTGACGAGCCGGTAGAGATCGCGCTCGCCCTCACTCGTGTCAAGCTTGCGATATAAAGCTTCGTATCGCTGACCTCTCGTTCTCGCTACTGCCTTCTTAGCCGCATTTTTCGCGACTTGTGACTCTTTCCAGTTGGCCGGGGTTTTCTGTTTGAGGAAAGCGTGGTAAAAAGCCTTCTTCCTTCGTACGCACGCTTTACTTCGTCAGTCCATAACCACGCTTCCTTCTCGATGTATCTCCGTCCAGGTTTTGTCGTTCCAAGAACGCTGCGAGCAGCTTGAACTATGCTCCTTTTTGCTTCCTCCCAGCTCTCTTCGACGCTTGTGATCTGCGGTAGATGGATGCGAGCAACTACTTCGAGTGCCTTGTACTTGAAATTCCACCACTTGATCCTTGTAGGACCTGTGAGGTCTGCGCGTTGTTGTTTCGGAGGGCTAACGCGTAGCATGCAGATGAACGGATCATGTTAAGTAGCCACCGCCTTATAAGGAATTACTTTGGAATCAGTAACTAACGTGCGTTCTTTGCTCCTCACAAGGAAGTAATCGATTTGCGACGAAACGGTTCCACTGTAATACGTTGCTAGCTGAAAGCACCGCTTTGAATACCTTTTATTCAGCAGTATGAGGTCGTGACTACCAGCGTAGTCGAGAATCCACTCGGCATCGTCATTTCTTGGTCCATAGCCGAACCCACCATGACTGGGATGTCCGTTGCTCGCCGTGTCCCACGTGTCCGTTCAAGTCGCCAGCCACAACAAGACAATCTTTCTACCGGAACGGGCAGCGGTTTCACTGTCAAGGAGTGCCCAAAAATCTTCTTTTTTCGTTCATGTGACGAGCAGCCGCTCTGTGGAGCATATGCACTGGAAGAAATGCATCTTGCGTGAATTGATAGACAAAAATGATTTTCATGAGACGGTCATCGTACCGGAAGACTTC
>JAPDOI010001356.1:0-190731 GCA_029168955.1 Aplectana chamaeleonis
ATGGAAGCGAAAATGCTGCGATGGAGCGCCGGTATTACGCGTCTCAATCATGTTTCCAATGAAGACATCCGAAAGCGATTTGGTGTTGCTTCCATTGCCGAAAAGCTCTGGGAACATAGATTGAGATGGCATGGTCATGTTCTGCGTGGCAAAGATGATTCCGTTCGAAAGATAGCTCTTGATTCAAAAGCCCATGGCAGGAGACTAGAAGGACGTCCGAAGCGGTGGCTGGACACGTTGCATAACGATCTGGGGGTGCGTTTCAAGATCATTCCCATGGCATAAGGCTTCCATGGAAACGTAACCACGGCGGCGTGGGAACAATTTCCAGTTACAATTCGCATCCATGGAAAGCAAATTTCTCCATCGGAAGGTTGCTGTTTCCTCCCACGGCGTCGTGGGAACGGTCTTGGAAAGCACTCCTGAAGGCTGCGGGTTTACATCCACGATCGAGAAAAGTGGCGCCAACGGACCATCTATGCGGACCAGGGATGAGCGGAGTTTGCCGTTTCGCGTTCCGAAAGCCGCAGTTTCGCGCATTTTTGGCATTCCGCGTTCCGCATTCCAAGAACCGCAAAAAACGCTGCGGAATGCGAAATTATCGGGTCATCTGGGAGGAAGAAAATATCAGATAATTCCTGAATTTTTTCCGCGTTTCGCGTTCCGAAACCCGCATTTCCGCGCAATTTCAGGCGTTTCGCGCCCGATTCCCAAAACCCGATAAAAAAATTCAGTTTTTCCATATGCTTGTTCCGCTCATCCCTGATGCGGACCCTGCAAGGAAGTGGACAAACGCTAAAGCAGACGACTTGGACCACACTGAAGGATTGCTTTTGATTTGACCCAAGTAGCATCATCCGATCCAAGAAGTCCACATGGTCGACTATTCGAAAAATTTATGTTCTGATAAGTTGAAAAGTCGATAATGCGGAAAAGGTTTAGTTACCCCAAGTTTGAGTAGTTGCACCGGAGAACATAGCTCGTTCACAGGTCTTCTTCGGTGGAAAGGCTTCAGGCGGATTTGTCATGGAGCTCTACTGCGACATCGTGCCGAAGACGGCTGAGAACTTCCGCTCGTTGTGCATTGGCGAGAAGGGTATGGGTAAATCTGACAAGTCGCTGCACTACAAGGGATGCAAGTTCCACCGTATCATCTCCAACTTCATGATCCAAGTAGGTCACTTCACCCGTGGCAATGGAACCGGCAGTAAATCGATCTACGGCAAGAAATTTCCTGACGAGAACTTCGAGGAGCGTCACACTGGTTCAGGAATTCTTTCCATGGGCAACACTAACGAATCGCAGTTCTTCTTGTGTACCGTCATGACGGAATGGTTGGGTGTTGAGCACGTAGCGTTCGACACCGTCGTTGAAGGTATGGATCTCGTGAAGGCGGTTGAGGGTCAAGAATCGTAGGCTGTAAAGCCATAAAATGAATGTGTCATCGCCGAATGTGGACAGCTTTAGACTACCACCTGATCTTATTGTTTTTATACCTGATGTTTTGGAAAATTCACCTTGGACTGCTATTTCTAGGTCTTGGTCGTTCGTTTTCTGCAAAATTGCAAAATGCGCTCTTATATTTAGTCACGCTTTGTCGTTCCATGTAACCGCAATTCGCTTATTCACGCCTGATGCAGTCAAGTGAACTAGACAAGCCAGTTACGGACGAATATTGTGATAATAACTTCAGTCAGAGGCGTCAATTTTCCGCGTCACTTTCTCCAGAAGTACGTGGCGAACTACTTGCAGTTAGGAGAGTTCCCCGAAAGGTCCAAAAACAGTGTTTCATGGAGTCAGACTCTGCAGTTCGTCGTAAAGTTGACAAAATTGAGTGGAGGTCGATTGAATTCAGAATTCGAGTTCGGCTTGGAAGGATCACGAGGGGGTCAAAATTTTGCGACGCAGTGCGTTGAAAGATACTAGTATGTCTGCAAGAGATTTCAGAAAAGTAGAAAAATCAAGTAGAGGTCTAAATCGTGTTTAAAGACAGGAGAAGTTTTGTTTGTTTTGCGTAGAGAACTTTTCTGAGACGGTCAAGGGCAACCTAATTTTTCTGTCGAGGTCCTGTTTGTGGACTAATTTTTTGCTTCTTTCAAAAGATTTATACTCTGTTTATAATTGGGTGCACACACTCCTGGTCCGTAATTTGCCCTCTACTGGCCCGCTACTACGGTAAGAAACGCGTTCTCGGCTGACTTCTGTATGCATAGGCGACCTACAAGCGATCGATACATTGTTGCCGCTTCGTAGTACAGGGTCAGTAAAGGACCAGTGGAGGACCATAAGTTTGTGCACTCACTTATAAACAAAATGCTTCATAAAAAGAAACTTTTATTGAGAATTTCACTCAATGAAAGCACAAGCCACATCAGTTACAAGTTTTCATAATTTGTTTACAAATTTTATAGCTATAGTAGACTTATTTCTAGCTCATTCTCCGCGTTTTTATACATGACCAATGCACAAAGGCCCAAGCACGAAAATGCGGCACATATTGTTCTTTCAAGGTTTGGGTTACCATTTGAAAACTGTGACACCTTGCGATCTTGAAGCCTCTAACTCTGATTCATCATATTTTTGTGTCAGAAGATGCAAGTCGTGAAAGTCTTTCACATATTCCGGAATATTCTTTCTGTGCCTCTCAAATAATCGTTGGATAGTTCTGAAAGGCTCAGTATATACTTTTCAGGTAATGAGCTGGTTGATTTATACACTGGCTTTTCTCGTTCCGATTGCAGCCACGTCACTGGATCGTTTTGACGACGACGACACACCAATGATACGGAGACAAATAAGGGTGGGCCTAATTAGTTCCCACGAAACTATGGACGGCATTCATTTGCTACGTTGTCGGAATAGTAGTCACTTGGAAACGGCTTGTGTTTCCTGCCTAATGCCACTCTGCCATAACATAACATAGTTTTTTACGGGAAATTATTACTACCTGAACAAAATCTGAACAAAAAAAGGAAGTAAAAATGTAGCTAGAAAAAGGAAATAAGCAAACCAAAAAAAAACAGATGTATTTAACGACAGAAAACCTGTCGAATTACCGGCCATTTATCCGTTTTCATACTCTGAAGGGAAGGATACTTTTACACATTTAAAATGGTATATGCGTTTCTGAGACCGCCTTCTGACGCGAAATTGGAATTTTTCTCCGAAGGTGCGGATCGGTTCTAAGAATGAAGTAATAGGCGTTTTTGGAGCTTCGCGGGGAGAACAGTGTCAAGCAATTTCCAGAGTGTTCCGAGACAACTTTTCGGATTTGGGTTAAAACTTGTTATGAAAGGCTATTTGGGGTGATGAACCCAAACATTTCTTAATTTATTTATCATTACGTTCAAAGGACGCGCATAGTGAGGCATTCAGGTTAATCAGTAAACAAAAGCATGGATGGCTTTTTGTCATTAATCGGTCATATGGTTAGTGCAGTACTATTATTTGGAGGGAGGGGTAAATACATCGGTAGCAGTATCTGCTTCAGGAGCCGCATCCACTTTTACAGAGCTGAGACTTTCGAGTGTGCAAATCAGGATACTGCACGAGGTGCGAGCCGGCCAGATTTCAGACCCCCTCTCCAACGTAAAACTTGATCAGACCCCCCAGGAGGGTCTAGGTCAATTTGTGACAGTTGTCGCCCACCCCCTCCCCCTCCCGTCTTTTAAAGCTGATTTATTCAAACTCCAGCGATTTGCCTCTAATGTTTCTTGGCAGTAAAATTACGCTTTTATTATTCAAATGGCTAGAATAAAATTTTCAATGGTTCGAAAAATACCAAAGTATTTTTTATTTTTTATTATTCAAAAGGCTAGAATAAAATTTTCAATGGTTCGAAAAATACCAAAGTATTTTTTCACTCAAGTATTCATTGTGCGTATTCTGCGGAGAACGCTTTGAAATTTTGAGGTAATTTAATTTTTTGAAGGAAAATTATGCAGTTGGTTCAACGCTAAAATAGCTTCCCTCAAGGTAGCATACACGCTCGTAAATGTTGTTGAGATAGCAACGTAAACCTAACCGTACGGCTTGCGTCCTAACGCCCACGCATTCGGAAGCGTTAAAAGCGTGCCGCAACTACTTTACATGAGTGATAAGTGCCAACCTTGTAATTGCCCGCCCCAGCTGTATTTCTCCTCCCACAACTGGGAACACATTGAATCGCCGACATCGATAATGCAAACGGACAGCAATAGACATAGCACAGCCAAATGTGAGACAACGCAAAAAAAAATCTCCTGATTTGATTGAGAGATCATATTTTCACTTAGTGGCCGAGTCAGCCACTCTCAGTTGCAATGAAACTGGATCATTTCTGGCCGAAAACTACTTTTCTCGACTTTTCTCAGCGCAGATGTTGTCTAGAGCTCCGGACTTTCCATGAACTGTGAAAAACACAGGAGCAAATTTTATCGTGTATGCTGCCTTTAAATAGGATACTGAGCATTGAAATTCATTTTTGTGAGTTGAGCGTTTCATTCCCTCTAACCACAGAAGTTGATTATGTGTCGTTAACAAAATCTCTTGTTCTCCATTTGGACCCATTCATACTATTTACGAATCTCCCTCTCTGCCAAAGTAGCCCGCTCTGGCAGTGCGAATACTGAATGTTTTGAGACGCTCACGACTTCGCTTTCCGCTTCGACACGGCGATGTTGCCCGAATCAAAATTGTGGTCCAATCATCTGCATTCTCTTTTAATCATTCACTTCACTCCATGTCCTCATCAATGATTCGGGTGTTATCCTGCGCTATTATGTGCGAAAATAGGCTCTGTGCTGAAGTACACTTCAACTCCGCATTGCCGTTCAGTCCGCGAAGTGCGCGCTGATTGCGAACGAGCGGTGCGGTGTGGTTGCGAGTATCCTCAGACAGGGATGTGGGATCACACGGGTGGTGGAATAACCCGGGCACCAAAGGCAAAAAACGGCCGGGTGATCCCACATGCCTGTCTGAGGATACTCGCGACCGCGCCGCAGCACGCTTTCGCAATGAGCGCGCACTTTGCGGACTGAACGGCAATGCGGAGTTGAACTGTACCTCAAACGGGTAAAGTCCAGGATGCGCGTCTGAGGCTACTTTGTTCGGACCCTTCAGCGTATCGGGTCATGAAATCCACGTGATTGCTTTGAGACGCCTGCGCACAAATATCCCGAATGGATTGATTAAAGGCATCAATCACGATTGATTTCGTTTTCGAGTTTTCCGTATATAATGAGAGCTATAGTTCCCTATATAACAGCTACGTTGAAAAACCGCGAAAAATCCACTGAAAACCCCTTTTTTAGACCGAAAATATCTCATCTTGACAAAGGAAGAGTCGATCGTTAGAGATAGCTGTTTTGACCGACGATCTCACAATCAAGTGAAGTTTATCTCTCTTTCAAGTAACTTGTCGGGAAGGAAAGGTCAATCGATGTGTGTAGAAAAGTCATTCTTCACGTAATCTTTTGGTATATTCCATCAACTTCCCCTCAGTTGTACTGTATCAAAAGTTGAGAATTTACTCATATGATGGCTGACAGAAAATTGTGTCACATGACTGACGGAGGGCCGGCCTCTTTTGACGGAATTTGAGACATTCAACCTCAATTATCTTCAAAATAAGGCGTTTTCAACCGAACAAACTCTACCTACATTCTTAGGTGAGCCCAGAGAATCATTTGAACCGAAAAACGGTGAGTGGTTTTCCGGTACCATGCCTTTATGGTGATAACGTCTTACACTTCACCCTTTCGTGCACTCAGGCAAGGAGCCGCGAAAAAAAAGGAAATTGCCGAAATCAACTGTACCGCTGAAGTCCAACAACGAGCCAATTCATCGGCTTCCTTTGCTCGGCAGCTTCCTTTGCTTGCCGTCCCGAAGCAGCGGACACATTTAACGGAGAAAGCTATGAAAGGTATAAAAGGACCCTTACCGACTTTTACTAGGGGTTCTTCTCAGGTGCGTAGACACGCCTGGAGGCAGGACACGTTAGCGGAAATCTAGGAAAATCGCTCGGGCGTTTCTTAACTCGTATTGAAACCTCGGGGAATGCCGTCGTAAGGATTCTATGATCTTGCCAGGGTTATGAACTCTGACAGTTTTGAAATTTAATATTACTTCTTTTCGGGGGCTTGCTTCTGCTTATTAGATTATTTCAAAAGACGTCAATTCTGCCATTACACCGGAGTTTATAGTGATTAGGAGGATCGGTAAACAGCGCGCAAACGTGCATTGGTGGTTTGCGCTTCAGTTTATACTGCATATATAGCCCTATAATGCCCTTTATTGCACCATTGTCATGTACATATCATGACAGTGAGATGGCACCTAAATGCTGGAAGAAGCTTATGTCTCACTCGTTTTGCTGAGCACGCAAAAATCGCTCAGGGGCCAGAACCATCTCAGACAGTAGCAGGCCCGGAGCGCAACCGATCCCGCCCCTCATCGCTCACTGCGACCGAAACGCAGAGCAGTTGATATTCAAACTTGCGGTGCGTTTCGGTTGTGATTGCAACGTGCAGTGCGTTCAGGTTGCTCTTCGAACCACATGCGTTGACTGACGCTCGCATTTCGAAATCGGATGAATCAATCGAAACAAGGAAGAGCATCTGGGCTTCCTGCGATTTTTGAGCAGGATTCTCTTTGTTTCTCTTGTAGGGCTTGTAACTGATTTCCTCTGCTCAATATTCGACCATCCTAGAATTCACTATATTCTTCATATTTGTGCAATATTTAGACTGTATTCAAAAATGAAACGTTAACATGACTTTCCGAACGCATTTTGCAAATATTCATGGAGGGAATATTTCGGATTTATTTAATCATTTCGAAAAAATGAGAAAAACGAATCGCTCGGATATTTAAATTTATTTTAATGTATATTTAAATTTTAATGTTTGAATAAATATGTGCCATGCATACTTTCCATGGTTAGCTTTGAATCGTTCAACGAGATCAATAAAGGGACTCTGAGAAAGGGCGGTTGTTATGTATACCTAATAATATCAGGGAAATATACGGGACAGGGGCTCTTTACACACCGAGGAAGGAGTTGTCCCGCTTTTGGCTGCTTTAATTCCACTCGGGACCACTTCGCTCGCGTTGAGGCGCGTGACATTTCAAACTGCAAAAACGGGACAGCTCCTTCCTTGGTGTGTAGACAGCCCCGTGTCCCGAAATATACCTAATAGTTGGAGAAAATCAGGCGAAATCAGAGGATTAATGGGTGAAGTTGTGAGGGAAGTTGTGACGGAATCAAAATTCTAAGCAGGGGAAAGTGTATTAAGCTGAAAGGTATTTCATAATCAGCACTAGCTCAGAAAAGTGACAATTAAGGGTCAGCTAAATTCAAGGAAATTCTGTAGGGTGGGGGAATTCGGTGAATGTGTGGAAATCGTTGGATTATTCCTTGACAAATCGATTAGCTTAAATGGGTGCGATAACCGATCAGCGAAGCGTCTGAACCACGTCGATGTATCGATTTTTGCAACTGTGTTGTCAAAATCGGTCTATAGAAAGCGCCCGGGGCGCAACCATGTACGCTGTATGATGTACTGTGACGTCATCAGCCGACAGTTGCGCTCAGGGCGCTGCGCCAATCAATTTCGTCGGTAGCACCCGGAGCTCAACGCATGCGGCGTGGATCGCAACATATGTGGCCCGGAAATTGCCGAATTTGTCACCCTGAGCGCAACATGGACGCGGCTCCGGGTGCACTCGGGGTGGGCTCAGGGCCCGCTATCGTCTGAGATTCTTGTTCACAATTACTAGGGCTCACCTTACCTTTGCCGAGTGCTTTATAAAACCATGTTTTAATAGTTGTAGGTAAAGGAACACTGCATTGATAGTCCGTTTTCCAAATCGCCTTAACGCCTCAGAGAAATACAGGAGAGCCCAAAAGTGGGCATTTTCATAGTCGTTGACGCCTTCCGCTTGTCGCCTGCTATGAATGAAACCTGAAGAGAAACAATGCAATGAAGTGTTCTCTCAATCTGATTCTTCCAGGCATTTCCGTATTCGATGGGTCTGAAACAGATGTTATCCAGCGACCGGAGGAACCGGTGGTTAGCATTGAGTGACGACGAGTTATCATCGATCATTGATCAACTAAACAACGACAGTCTTCTGCGGCGGCGGCGGAATGACCACCCATTGAAAAGTGAGTTGAAAACAAGATTGGGTCTTAGATTGCCAAATAAGAAGCGATTGCCAAACTACCTGTGTGCAAATATTGTAGCGTGCCCCATCGTAGCCTATGGTAGTTGACGCAGATTCTAAATCCCACCCCTGATTTCTAGTGGGGCGCTGGACAAGGATATGTGGTTGCATGAAAAATGCGGAGGCCGTTTTTCTGAACACTGATCTATTGTGAGGTGTGAAGGCAGTTTTCAAATGCCACGGGATCTGTAAGGGAACGATCTCGTTTTGTCCTTTTCGTAACATTTGAAAGTAATTGAATGCTGGAGAGGATGAGTTGTCATCTGTGCTTGACACTGCTGCAGGCGAAATTAGGCATATGACGAATTCACAAGAGTTAGTTAACTCCCTAGAGAAAATTGAGAAGTAAAAACTTTTCTCGCAAGTCTTCGAAGCAAATTTTTTCATGTTAATAAAAAAATTGAAAAGTGTTACCACGTTGACATCGAAGAGGAGCCAGCATCGATGGACCAGAATGTGGTCCAGCTCCGAAAAATGCTACTCCGTTTGAACTTGACCATGACCGTCGTGTAGCGGCAATATTCTGGAACAGGCTATTATCGTGGAACAGGGTGCAACATTCTAGGAGGCCCATTACACGCTCTCCGTTCTCGTTGGTTGCTCCAAGTCTATGACATCCCACTGTGGCTGAAGACCGTTGAGGTCCTTTGAATGATGGCGTTCAAGTCTCCGCACAATATCTTGGAGAACGTCTTCTCTTACTTGATGGTCTCTTTGTGATCGATATAGAGCCCGTACTTGTTGATTTCAGATGCCACTGATATTGGGGCGTATCCATAGATGATCGTCATGCTTGTTGATAAGTTGATTTTGATTCGAACAACGGTGAGGCTAAAGTTGATATCAGGAGCCCATCTTGTGCTCGAGGTTGCGGCGCACATTGAATCCAACTCTTCCTATGGGTTTCCTGTCTAACTTGGTTCCGTACAATCGGTTGTTCATCGGTTGCCCTTCTGGTACGTTCCACTTTAACTTTGGTTTGTTGTGGAGCCAGCGCTTCGCAGCGAATTCTTTTGCTAACCTTCATGGGCAATGCCAGATTAGCTTCTGAGCTGACGGTTGTGCAATTTCCGGTGCAAATTCGTAGACAGTGATCATGGCTCGTCCGCTGCTTCTTCTCCTGTGCACTTCGTTTTCTTCGGAAGTTTTGTTCTGCAGGTCTCTTCCGGCTGTTGTCTGGACTAGTACACGTAGAGCTCGTGCTGATTTCTGTGCCGCTCCGGGTACTCCTTGTACCTTTTCGAGCATGCATGAAGTTGCCGTGCGTTCTTGGAATGCTGCCCCTTGTAAAGACGACGCGGTGCCATAGCTGGTGTTCGCAGACGTGTTTCACAAAGAAGGACTCCCTACCTCAAGCTCTAGTACGATAAGATACCAGATGAACGTTGGAAGAGTTCATCCATTGTGTGCAAGAAAGTGTAAAAAAGCTGATGTCCGTGCGTTTAATCAAAGATCACGCTCTACAATAAGTTTTTCATCCTCGCTGTCTGTTTCTAAGATAGTAAAGCGTGACAACGAGTGAAAGTGATGTATATTTATCCTGTGTATCGTCCGAAAAAGGTTTGGTCTCCAAGACGGACTATGCAACAAAAAGAAAACTACGGGAAACTACAAACAATTAACGGCGAATTTCCTGCAAACTGATTTGTTTGATTGAGTTCTCTAGGAAAAAAAATCAAAGCAATTCAGTTAGCTAATCTACTACGGTTTTTTCTTTCCACGGAAATCATTAAGAACAAGAATACGTGCTGTTACTTAGTCTAGCTCAACTTCATACGAATCTTTTCTTTTGCTCTGGGATAATCCAATATTCCCCTTTACGGATGGCATTACTAGGTAAGCACAGGGAACGCCCGAATCTCCGATAATATGTACATCACTGTCTTGTTACGTTTCTTTCGTTTTCATAACTACCAGGTTGTCCAATAATTCTTGTCCGAAAATTTCACCATTTTTAATTTTTTTCAACTTTATTGAAAAACAAGTCTAAGCAACAATGTAATCACCACAGTTATCCACAACAGTGGCCCATCGATTGGGCAGGTCGCCGATGCCCTTAGCCTAGAACTCCGGGGGCTGCGACTCGAGGAAGTCCGCGATGTCGGATTTGAGGTTGTCGTAGTTGGTGAATTTTCTTCCGGCCAAACGGTGCTTCAGCGGGCGGAACAAGCGGTAGTCGGAGGGTGCGAGGTCCGGGAAATACGGCGGATGGGCAACCGTCTCCCAGCCGAGCGTCGCCAACTTCTGCTGGGTCTCCTTCGCCACGTGGGGGCGCGCGTTGTCGTGCAGCAGGTGGACCGTAGGCTCGTCGGGGACGCTTTTCTCGGATGGCGGCGGGTAGTTTCTCGAGCTGATCGGTGTGGATGGAGGCGGCGAACGTCCTGCCTTGCGAGAGCAGCTCGAAGTGCAGCATGCCCTTGGTGTCCCACCAGCAGCAGTGCGTGATCTTTAGCGGGTGCAGGCCGGCTTTCGGCGTCGTCGGCGGCTCTTCTCCGCGCGGCGGGCGACGTTGTTGTAGAGGACCCAGCTCATCCCCAGTGACCAGGTCCTCGAGAAACTCCCTGCGATGCGCAATGAAGGAGGACGGACTGGCAGACGGCTACGCGTCTCTGCTGCTGGCGTTCATCAGACGGTGGGGATCCATCGGGCCAGAACTTTGTGGTAGCCGAGTAAGTTGAGTCGATTATGGATGGGGACTTGCTGCAGCCGAGCGTCGTCGCTAGTTCACGGGTGGTGGCTTCCGGCTTCTCCTTGATACAGCGACGGACTTCGTCCTCATCCACCGCAAAAGCCTCCCGCTGTGCTCCCTATCCTCGAGGCTCGTGTCGCCGCTCTCAAAACGATTGAACCAGCGGCTGATTGTGCGTTGGGACACTGCATCCTCCTTGCACGCTCTGCAGATGTTGGCGACCGCGGTGCCCGTGTCATTGCTCCAGCAGCCACTCGTAGTACACGAACGTACGAATTCGACCTGGTCCATTTTAGCTTGTACTGGTAGCTAGACGCGGCGACTGCGCCTTATATACTCTAGCGTAGAACTTTGGAGAACCTTCTAGAATGTTCTTACACTTGCCTGATATAATAGCACTTTTAAGGAAAATTATAGAATTTTGAAAATTTTCGGACAGGTATTATTGGACAACCTGGTATATAGCAGGTGCTATGAAGAAAATGCAGTTTTCTAGCTCCATAAATAACCTAAAAACTATAACCAAGACTGTAATACGCCTACGAAAATAGTTCTTCTCCCGAAGCCGTTTTGTGGAAGTTTTCTAGACTTTAATGATTCAACAAAGGGTTCGGTCAGAAAGTAGAGGGATATGTATATGATAGAATATTACTAAAGGACATCGCGGTTGAAACAAAGGGATCCACCACACATCCGCCACTAGGAGCACGTCTATTTTTTATTGAAGAAAAACACTACAATAAGGTGTACCACAGGGATTGGGGACTACTCGGATAAATTTCATCATGAAAGGCACCGCACGCGCTGAAAACCACTCACCATTTTTTTGGGTTTGAATCATTGATTGGGCCCGCCTGAAGACGCAGGAAGAGCTTGTTGGGTCATAAACGCATTATTGTGAAGATATGGGAGATCGAATGCCTCAAATTCCGTCAAAAGAGGTTGGCCCTCCGACAGTCATCTGGAATCAAATGAGAAAAGAAAGTAGCTTATCAACAAATGATATGGCTTAAAGGCAGAGTACACCCTCAGACAAGAATTTTGTGATTTTTATTTGATTGTGTAGCAGACGCCTCCTCTATAACACGTGCCAAATGCGAGATCTCAATTCCTTCAAATAAGCGAAATGTTATTTCGGTGTCTCTACAAACACTCCTTGTACCTTTTCAAGTATATATGAAGTTGCTGCGCGTATGTATTTGGGTTAGTGCCCCTTCCAAAGACGACGCGGTGCCATAGCTGGTGTTCGCAAAAGTCTTTAACGAAGAAAAACGTCCTAATCCATGCTAAAGAATGATAAGATACCAGATGAACTTTGGGGGTGCATCCATTGTGGGTAAGAAAATGTATACTCTGTTTATCTTGAATTGCACAAAACACGGTCCGCCAACAACCCTCTAATTGGCCCGCTAGTAGCGTAGTGTACGTCCACGACGCGTTCTCGGCAGACCCGGGTGTGCACCCGGTGGCCGAGTGACGGCATTGAAGAATCGATCGCTCTGCACACCGGGGGCACACCCGGGTCTACTGGGAAGGCGTCGAGGACGTACACTACGGTACTGGCGGGCCAATTAGAGGACTATTGGCGGACCGTGTTCTGTGCAATTAAAGATGAACAGAGTATAAAAAAAATCTCATGTCTGCGCATTTAATCAAATATCACGCTGTACAATAAGTTTTTTCATCATCGCTGTCTGTTTCTAAGATAGTAAAGCGTGCGAAAGTGATGTACCTATATCTATCAAAAGGGTCGATCGAAAAAGTTTGGTCTCCAAGAAGGACTATCTAACGAAAAGAAAACGATGGGAAATTACAAACAGTGAGCGGCGAAATTCCTCGAAAAGTATTCATTTGATTGAGTTCTTTAGGAGCAAAATTAAAACTATTCGGTTAGTCAATCTACTACCGTTTTTCCTTTCCATGAGAACCATTAAGTACAAGAATACGTTCTTGTAGTTAGTCTAGCTCACCTTACCACAAGTCTTTTTTGTGTTTGTTCTGAGGACCGCCGATTTTTTCCCCTTAACTTCCGACATTACTAGCTAAGCACAGAGAACGCGGTCGCCCCGCTCTCCGAAAATACGTCACTGTCTTGCTACATTTCTTTGTTTCTCATAATTAGCAGGCGCTCTAAAGAAAATTCAGTTTTCCAGCTCCATAAAAAATTGAAAATGATGACTGAGAGTGTAATATGTACGTCTTTGAAAACAGTTCTTTACCTGAAGCTGTTTCGGGGAGGTATTCTAGACTCAAATGGTTCAACAAAGGGTTTGTCCAGAGAATAGAGGGATATAGGGGCAAGAGTATCGGAACACTCTTCCAAACAGTTCAGTCTTCCGCGTAAATCTCTTCTATAATTATCCGTTACAAGTGACCTCCGAAGGCTTAATAGAGCATCAAACTCTGCGTAAATGTAGTCTATTTTAAAGTTAATTTCGAAACCCTGATTCATGAGTTATGAATTTTTGAATAGAATTACGAAGGTTTTAGTCATGAGTGTGCAATTTTTCGAAACAAGAATTTTAGAAACGAAGGTGACGAGCTGTCAACGAAACGGTCATCAGTGCAAAAAGGTTGCGTTTTCGTGAATTTTCTCGAGAAAAAATTCGAAATGAACTCAACTGGAAACATTTCAACACGAAACTGTGCATGAGACGCAAAGCTCATTCAAAAGTGTAAATCATAAGGCTTCTCGTTCACGTTTAGTAGTAGAACTTTTCAGGTGAGAAATATCACACTGTCGCCTAGGAGAGGCCTGCCCTCAGAAGTCGAACAAAATCTGCTTTCCCAATTCCACAAAAATTCTTTGGTGAGCTCTTGTAATGGCTAGTCAGCGCCAAAACATTGGGCAGTGGCTGAAGCCGCTCCGAGAAATTACATGATTTTCGACAAATTTTTTGCAATAACTCGGTGCTTAATTTAGTAATCCCCGTGCGAAGTACACTGCGCCACATAGATTTACGAACACCCATTTTTCAAATATACTCCTTTGAACTCATCTCGGCATGGAATTTGCAAAACTTGATGAAACTTCAATATGTTTTAGGGCACCATAAACCTTGCCTTACGCACACTCAAGATTGAATTCTGGGAGCACAGCCTTTTTATACCGGATTCACTTATAATTTTGTGCTATTAACTCAAATTAGGACTAATTCCTCAGAACAGGACCGAAAAAAATTCAAACCCATGCCACTTGTTCGTCATCAAAGGTTCTTCAAAGATACTTATGACATTGCAAGAAAGTATTTCCTTACGGTATTTCCGGACGGTTAAAATTCAACAAAACCGGATATTTTATGGAGAATTTATCCCTAGAAATTGTTTGTCATTTACAAATTTGAAGGCATGTACGGTGTAGGTTTTCAAAAGATCAACCGGTGTATAAAATTCTCTCCCTTTTATTATTATTCTGGTGTTGAATGAGATACCTAAGAGGTGCGAACTTGCATGAATTCATTCTAAGTACATACATCTCTAACTATAAGAATATGGAACAAGGCACTATTTTTTCCGCAATTATACACAATGGTTTCTAAGTTTTTTTGATGATAAAGAAGTGGCACGAAAATGGATTTTCAATGGACGGGTTCTGAAGAAATAGGCTAAATTCGAATCAATACCACGAATTTATAGATGAACTCCTTTTTCAAAA
The DNA here is from genome assembly GCA_029168955.1 of Aplectana chamaeleonis. Taxonomy (NCBI): domain Eukaryota; kingdom Metazoa; phylum Nematoda; class Chromadorea; order Rhabditida; family Cosmocercidae; genus Aplectana; species Aplectana chamaeleonis. Next base: position 14,550 of record JAPDOI010001356.1, read on the forward strand.
ACCGTGCATTGAGAAGTGTAGCTTGAGTACGTGTTAAGACGAGGTTCATGATGCCCCATGACGTATTAAAGTCTCATCACGTTTTGCTAAGTTCAAGCCGAGATATGCTAAAAACATCATATTTGAAAAAAATGGATATTACTTATGTGGCGCAGCATATATTGAACGGGAATCAACTTCAATAGGGTGTAAGACTCCAAGTGTCATACTGCTTAAAGGCACAGGACACCCAAAAAATTATTTTTCAGATTCCATGCTCATCTTGGAGAGAGTCACACGCTGATCACAGTGGTATCTCTGAAATCGTCCAAGACCCCCTTTCAACAGAGTTATGGCTCCTTGAAAATGCCTGGATTTTGAGGGCGAAAATTTAGCGGACGAGTTGTCTCAGGCCTGTATTTCTCTTCATTCGCCATCACTGCACGCGTGCAAAACAGGGTGAGGAGATAGACCGGAAATGGACTGAAGAACGACGACTTGTTGGAATTCATCCATCTATCAAGCCGCTATCGAGTTCGAAAATCTGGTAGGGGGCCGGGCCTGTGGTGGTGAGCGAAGGGGGTCGGGCCTGTGGTGGTCGCTTATATCTCGCCTATTTGGAGGAATCGAGATTTCGCATTTGGCACGTGTTATACAGGAGGGGTCACAAAAATCTAAAAATTCATGTCTGAGGGTGTACTGTGCCTTTAAAGACACAGGACACCCAAAAAATCAATTTTCAGATTTCATGCTCATCTTGGAGAGAGTCACACGCTGATCACAGTGGTATCTCTGAAATCGTCCAAGACCCCCTTTCAACAGAGTTATGGCTCCTTGGAGATGCTAATATTTAAAGGGTGAAACTTTGGTGGACGAGTTGTCTCAGGCCTGTATTTCTCTTCATTCGCAATCGTTGGGTGAGGGAAAGCCAGGGTAAGGAGACAGTCCGACAATGGACTGCAGAACGTCGACTTGTTGGAATTCATCCATTCATCGAGCTGCTATCGAGTTCGAAAATCTGTTTTGGGGCCGGGCCTGTGGTGGTGAGCGGAGGGGATCGGGCCTGTGGTGGTTGCTTATATCTCGCTTATTCGGCGAAATTGAGATCTCGCATTTGGCACGTGTAATACAGGAAGGGTCTGCTACACAAATACATAAAAATCTCAAGATTCATATCTGAGCGTGTACTGTGCCTTTGACATATCGCAGATTAGAAGATTCTCATTCACGATGCAAAGAATATACGCATTGCTCTGTGATAACTTTTGTAACCCGTTCGCTCTTTTCAATTAAAGTATGTAGTACAATACGTCTCATACCCGTAAGAACATCATCAGACGTAAAATGTCTGAAATGAATTTCTCAAAGGCAGTGTTTACGATGAAAAGAGTGCCCTCCCACCAACGTGAACAAATGAAAGCTTGAAATCGTGAGATGAGCGATGGTTTCCGATTATTGGCCTCGTTCTTCCCTACATTCTCGACTTCTCTCTTTACTTAGGTCAGCTCGCATACATCGGCGGCAAAAGACGGAAATTAAAAGCCTCGGAAAGCTCGTCCACCATGCTTCTCGAGCTCAATTTTTGAAGGACCATAACTCCGTTCCCGGAAGGTCGTGTACGATTTCAGAGACATCGTTGGAATCAGCATGGGACCGTTCTCAAGATAGGCTAAAAAACAGAAAAAGATTTTCATCGCGAACAGTGCCTTTAAGGGTGCTCGTCTGATTATGAAACGTATTTTATGCTACCTATCAGAACAAAATTCGACCCGCAATTGCGAACGGCAGCAGTTGCAGAACGCAGCCTAAAGATAATCGTGCTGTGATCATGGGGTCCCTTCACGATTGAGCTTTGCCCCAGCACGAATATCTGCTACGGCGGTTGTCGTGAACTGCGGACTCGAATTTCGTTCCAAAAGGGTCAATACATTGGATTTTTAGAGAATCAAATTTGTAACCACTAGGGAACCCCAAACATGTAGAAACGTTTTTAGGAAAAGAGAGGTCGATGTAAACAGAACTTCTTCCAACTATACTAATGCTTTCGCACAGTAGAACATTTCCACTAGAATCTCGTGTTATCCTAGTAGTAACGTAATTCGCCCCACAAGGTCTCTTCGAATTCCAAATGAATTACGCTTTGTGTTAAGACCTCAAAGGCAGGGTTCTCCATAAAATCGGTTGTTGTGGTATCCACATGAATTCGTAGATGTGGCTTTCACAGAAGTGAAAATAAGTAAGAAATTGGAGCAAAAGCGCTCAGGAACAAGTTATTGTTTGGTGTCCTCCCGCCCCCAATTACCTAGATTTGTGTAAAAGCTTGTTTTGCCAACTTTTATTTTGCTTCCAAAGTAATTTCTAAGCATTTCTGGAGACTACTGACTACTTTAACTGCGAAATAAAAGGCGGATAAGCAAGCATCAATGGGTACATATCTCGTTAATTAGGGAGCCAGCCGACACCGGCAACTAGCAGTTATACTGTGCTTCTCTGGGCCAAATTCCGGTCCGCAATTGCGTCTTGACACGCTTCGCGACCGCACGCGCTCGATTCAGTCGAGTTTCCAGCGGCAAAGCCGACTCGATATGGTTTTTAATACAGTTTTCTCCAATTTTGTTTAGTTTCCAGTTTCTAAAACCCACCTAGAGTCAACAGATCGGCAGCTGCGGTCTGAAAGCTCTTCCGACTGAAAGCTCTTCCGACTCGAACCCGCGCGGCCGCGAAGCGTGTCGAGACGCAATTGCGGACCGGAATTTGGCCCAGAGAAGCACGGTACTTTGTTTTTGAGCGTTTTTCGGGTTCTTTCACTTATTTTTACTTTTGCGATGACCGAATCTACATTCCCATGAAGAGAGCTCAAAAGTCGTTCTTATCGCGAACATTGCCTTTGAAGGCATCGCACGCGCAGAAAACAGTATTATTTTTTCATGTTTTCGTGTAGTTTGACCTCTCTAGTGAACGAAAATTTCGAAGGGGCCTCCTTTTGTAGGGAAAAGTCAATCGGAACACATTGTAAATATGAATTTGAAATTCGCGCCAAAATCGTTTTTGGAGTTTTTCTGCGTTTGGAGGCCTCATCAGTGTCATTTTCAAAGTTTTTCTGCACGTGAGGCTTGTGCCGTAACTGTTTTTCATGTTGTGTGACGGTCGCATCAGCATTCTATGAATACATGCTAGATGACTGGTGAGAACTGGTGGCGGATCCTCATCTTTAACCCTTTCCACCGTCATAACTCTTCGTTTTCAACGCGCCAAAATTTACCGGTGTGGTGTACCGGGCTCTTTAATGAAATTTAGCCTAAAAATGGTAATTGGTTTTCAGCGCGAACGATGCCTTTAAACCAGATTACACATAATAAACAAGCATGCAAATTTGGGCTTTTCACTCTCAGATCTAGTGAATTTTGAAAAACCATCCCATCAAAGCAGAACTGGCATGCTGCCATAGTAAGCTGATAGATGACACCGGCGGAAATCGAACTGAATATGGTTACAAGATTTTCTAAGGAGGAGGATTCTCTGTCGAAGAAACCACAAAGATTGATCCTGTTATGCCTCTGAAGAAATCTAGCGACAAATCGCCAGTATTGAATACACAATGTGTGGAAAAAAAGTTTGCGAGAGTGGCACCGGGCGCGATCAGCAGAAACGGTATACATAGTTTTGTATCACCATGGAATTGTCGGAGCTAGAGAAACTGGTGAGACCATCGTAAAGTTGTACTCGTCCGTAATCTACCTGGTCAACGGGAAACTGAAGAACAACCTATTTTACATCACAAAATGCTCGGAGATAAATAGTATGTGTACAATATTTTCAGGATATGCGTGTCGATTCAAGTTCTGCAGGATTTTCGAGTCCTGAATTCTGTGCGAGTCGAACCAGCAATCATCACAGAGGCGGCGTCTATATCACTTCTATCTACTTCTCTTCACATTTCTAGAACATAGATGGTTGTTGGCTGTAAATAAGAAGATTGTGATTTGTGCTGCTCACAGAATCAGCAAGATGATGATGACAAAAAATGGCGTGGAATGGAGCCGATTAGTATCAAATTGTTCTATTAGAAACAATAATGTATGGGAAAATGACGCATGCATGTCAGAAGATTAGACCAGACATGGAAACGAAGCAGACGTATGGTTTGTACCCTATTTCTAGGGAGCAGCGATGCAGCTACTGACGCGCTATCTTGGTAGCGCAGCGGTTGTTTCTCCATTTCTACTAACGTATTCTCTCAAAAACAGCCGCTCGACGCTTATGATAAAGTAATCATAGTAGCTGTAGCCGCCTTCCCCCATCTAGAGATTTACGATCCCCTCGCCTCCAGGCGACAACTGCTGGTCGCCTCCAGGCGACAACTGCTAAGGAACTCGCAGTTGTCCCCTGGAGGCGACCTTCTGATCAAGCACCGGAGTCATGCCCCACCACATCCTCACGACCTGCGAGTGACATGCCAGGGACCTCGAGGTGACATGAACTCCATGTCACCTAGAGGACTCTGGCGTGTCACCTGGACAAAACAAAAAAACAAAAAAAAAGACGGCTAATCTCCCTTCCGTGTCAATGCAGGAAGGCGTCAGGCGACAAACACGTATTCCTGACTAATGTTTCGTGTTTGGAGTGGCCAGTCGGAGGCAGGGATGAGCGGAACAAAAATATGGAATTTCGAAAATCGGTTTTCGGGTTTCGAAACTGAAATTTTTTATCGGGTTTTGGGAATCGAGCGCGAAACGCTTGAAAATGAGCGGAAATGCGGGTTCCGGAACGCGGAAAAATTCAGAAATTATCTGATATTTTATTATTTCGCATTCCGCAGCGTTTTTTGCGGTTTTCGGAATGCGCAACGCGGAATGCCGAAAATGCGAAAAACTGCGGGTTTCGGAACGCGAAACTCCGCTCATCCCTGGTCGGAGGCTTTTCAGTATCAGTGTCAATTTTTCGTAGTTCACTTCCATGCATGAGTGTACGTTGAGCTGTCTGTGGCCGCCTGTTTTCAGCCGGTCCTAGCAGCTATTATGGACTCCTCAGACATTCGCCGAGTCCAACCCCAGCTCGAACGGGACTTTACCGGACTCACAGAAAACTCTTTTCGAACCGAAATTCTCAATATTCTCGAGGTCGATCTCTGTGAATCGTCATCTGAGTCGTGATCTCTCGATCAAATCAAGGTCATCTTTCTTTCAGATAACTTGTGGGGAAGGAAAGTTCGACCGAAATGTGAAGAAAAAAATTCTTCACGTAATCACATCATATGTTCCACAAAGTTCCACTCATTTGTGCTATACCATTTGTCGATCAGGGGTGCGTTCCAAGAATGTTCCCACGACGCCGTGGGAGAACAAATAGCCTTTCAATGGACAAAATTGCTTCCCATTTGTAGCTACCAATTATAACTATAAATTGCTTCTACGTGGCCGTACTACGTTTCCATTGAACCAATTTGCCTTGGGAAACGTTCTTCTGGACCGCACCCCAGTTACATTCCTTATTCATTTGGTGAACGGAATGCTAGACGACTGTCGTACATAGATCGATGGAGCAGCCGTCTTTCTTCCCGCTTTGAGATTCTTCATTTTAAACCACTTTAACTTCGGAGTGGTGCGTTATTGATGAGGCAAACTTCACAAGTGTAGTCTATAGGGCGATTCATTTGAGCCTGAAAATGGATAATGGTTTTCATCGTGAACGATGCCTGTAAGTCCAGCAAACGAAGGCATGGCGATCGTTTCTCTATTCGTAGCCCATCACTCATTGCTTGGCGCACAAACTTGGATAACCTGCACTGCAATAAGGCGGTATGGCGAGCTAAGATCTGAATTCAACCTCATTACGGAACTAAAGAGAATAAAGCCACGCACCACTAGTTTATGAACTTTGCTCCTTGACCCCTTCTACAATTTCGGCGTCACTTCTTCAACCGACTGACTCCTTTGTCAACTCCTGAGTTTCCAGACATTTCAGAATCAAAGATATGTAGTCATTGCTCGTCTGGCGCTCATAAACTGCGACGTTCGTTTTGTGAAGGAGGCGACGGCAAGCAGAAGTTAGTCCACAACGACGGTATGTACCCATGACTTGTTAAAGCTCTCTTCCAGCAGTTATTCAGAAAATTGAATTCATGAGAAATTGTCAGTATTTTTTGTGACCATAGGAGCTGCTTCTAATTAATCATTCGCTTCAAAGAACTCAAATGAATGAAGGTCACTATGCAGAGACAAAGGATTGTTGGATGATGAGTTACATGGACTTCACTGCATACAAGGGCTATGGAGAACTTCTTCACATCCGAGTTAAAAGCTGCATACACGTTCGCATTCATGGATGAGATGACTACGGACATAGAATGGTAGGGCGCAGAACATAACGCCCACAAACTTTAAAGGCAGTGTCCTCGATAAAATCAGGCTCCGAGTTTTCACCGGACCCTGAGAGGTCAGAGTTCAACTTCACTAGTAATGACGAAAAAACGGCTTGGAACAAGCACAGAAGAGCCCTATACGGTCCCCAACTCAAGGGTTCCGCTCACGCAACGCCCACTCCTTTCAACCACCTATATTCCGTAAATAACTGGAAAGCCCATTCTAGGGAAACAGTATATAAAATACCGCCCGTAGGATTTGGTCAGAAAACGAGCGAGGTCGGGTTTTTGCGTCTTTTTCGTCTTTTTTGAATAACTCGCTTCAAAGGCAATTTTCATCGAAACTAGAGTGATATTCATGATCCTGGCGTTGAGGGCTATCCAAAGGTATAGCCATTGTCGGGATTTCGTGCAGAACCATGGAAATTTCGCAATCAACTAGCTCTCTAGATACGGTAGGGATATGGTAACGCAGACGGAGACGGTAGCGCTCCATTCGTCATGGTACCGTAGTCACAAATCTGGCTTACAGCGAAACATTTTTAGTTCCTAATGAAACCACCACAATGGTTGAACCAATGGGTAGCCCTCTGCGCCAGGATCATGAATATCTCTCTAGTTTCGCTGAAAGTTGACTTTGAAGCGAGTTCTCCAAAAAAGTCGAAAAAGACGCAAAAACTCGGTCTCGCTCGTTTTCTGACCAAATCCTAAGAGCGGTATTGTACATGAAGGGGGCTATAGTCCACTCCTCTTGACTAAACTTACCCCATTTAATGATCGATTACATTCTCAAACTGAAATTTCGGGTTGGAAAACATTATCGGTAGCCATTGAGGGAGTGGGCGTTGCGTGAGCGGAACACTTAAATTAGGGCTGTATAGGGCTCGTTCGTGCTCGTTCTTAGCCGTTTTTTCAACGTTTCTGGTTCGATAGGGCTCAAGCCTCCCCATTTCCCGTAAAAACTCGGAAACTGTTTTATCGTTGACACTGCCTTTCAAGCATGACAAACGACCCACAATGCCGCTACACGAGTTAGAATTTGGCCCCGCTCCGTAATTCTCCGCCCCTGTATTTGCCGTGCTCCGAAATAGGGGTGCTGGGGCATTTCCATCGTCGCCGCTTTCTGTGGTTTACCTATTGCACTTATTGTACCACCCAAAAACGTCGCTGACGGTGGGAGTGGTCCAGCCCCCTGTTTTGGGAAGGACGGCAAATACAGGGGCGGAGAAATACAGTGCGGGGCTAACTTTTCCTGTAGCCGCATTGTGGTTCGTTTTGACGCTTCAAAATGCGTAGACATTATGTTCCGAGCCAGAATATTCTATTTCAGAAGTTATCTCAACCATGGTTACGAACGTGTATGCTGCCTTTAAATAGCTTACTCATGGATATACCGAGGTTTTTTGTCCGAAGAATGCAATCGGCGCGCAATCGTTAGTCGCGTTTAAGTTTTACCGCGAGTTATCGAGCTTCGAATTCGCTTAATTCTGTCTGACCATCATGTCCGGCCCAGGTTGCCTCCGGAATCTTGGCCTCTCCGCGCTATAAAGGCACCTTCCGTGACGTAAACCTACTCACCGCAATGTGTTGCTTGTAGGCGTGTTGTATGAGACGAAGCCAATTCGAGAAGGCTCTCAAAATATCTTGTCATACTGTTGATGAACGTCGCTGGCCGAGCAACATGAATCCATTTAGTGAGAGTTGTAAGGTGTAATGGGTGTCATCCTGAAAACTGTTTATTAGGAAGCCATAAATTTTGAAATGGTACTATGTTTGCCCCCTCCAAAATCTGACTGGTACCTTTTCGGGTGTATGTCGGGTTGGGGAGTCTTCGTGCAGTGAGGAACTTCTGCGAACACTAGCTCTGGCAGCGCGCGCTCTTTATATATGGGGCAGCATGCCAAAGGCGTGCGGCAACTTCAAACTTACTAAAGCACGTACGAGAAGGGTCTGGAGCGGCACAGGAGGAAATACGAGCTCTCCGCTTACTGGAGCTAGCGACAACCGAAAGGGACCTGCATGGCAAAACTGCCGCGGAAATTAGGTGCGGAGGGCAAGGATCAGCGACGAGACATGAACACTGCCTAGTGATTTGCAACGTCAATTGCAGAACCGCCAACTCAGAAGTTGATTTGGCAGTGCTCATGAATGTCAGCTGGACCCGCTAGGACATGCTGGCATTCCAAGAATACAAAGTCAAAACGGAAAGTTCCAGAGGGACAACCGACTGGGACATGACCACATTTGGAGCCAAGGTTGACAATAAAAACATCGGGGAGGGGAATTCATTGTCCGAAAGAACTTATTGGTCAACCGATTCGGACACTCAAATCCTTCGTCGGACGCAGCTCGGTCGCGTCGCCTTCGCATTGGTGCAAAGCATTCCTATCTTGATCAATGCAACCCTCTGCTTACTTCAATTGCTGGTATTTCTGAAGCTGTTTTTGAAAGGTTGTATAGCAGCTGCTAAAGAGAACATAGAATCGGGTCACAGAGAGTTCTCAGTTCAGCGCAAAAAGGTAAGAATGCCTATCTATCAGGAACTTTCTGCGGCGTTTAGGAATAGTGTTCCCAATTTTTCTTTGAACGTTTCTGTGCTAAATGCGAATCTGGGTCATAGGTTCGTTGGGGTGCAGACTAGAGTGTTGGAATGAGTATTTTTCTCGAATATTCGACTAAACGAATAATTCGAATAATCCACTTCTTTGAATATTCAATTATTCGAATAAACGAATATTCTACTTCTTTGAATATTCGAATATTCGAATTATTCGAATATTGGAATAAACGAATATTTGGGCAACACGATATTGTGTACTATCCCATTCAATCCGCTCAGGCAAACTGGGGCGTCGACAACAGGTTGGTAAGTTGTCATCTCATAAACTGCACCCTCTTGACAACTCAAATTTTTTGTCAGCCTGACAATGAGAATTCAGGTGAAGCCCACCGGGAAAGTGGACGAATAGCATCACCTTGAACCAGTACCATAAAAATACGCATGAAAATGATACAATGTGGCGGTTTTTGCGAGACACTTTCATATTCCTCAAGTGATGCTATACTTTGGCGTCGCTCGAAATTCAAACTTTTCTCTATAACTAAAGGTGAAACGGGCATTTCTAGCGTTTTAACAAAATTCTACGAGCAGTTTAATATATTGTACATACTTGCTATCTTCTTCTTATCTTAATCGGTTGGCTTTCGCCTGACGCGGTCATTCCGCATCTTCACCGAGGTGTGCCGTCCTAGTAGTCAGCCGTGTCCATTTTTCACGGTCTTCAGCCACAATTTGAACATTCCATCCAGCTGTCACTATTCCATTTCCTGCGAAACGAAACATCGCGCCTGAACTGTCTTTCGATGCCGAGTGACTTCAAATCTCTCTTAACCACATCCGTCCAGAACTTTCGCCTACGCCCAGGTGGCCGTTTCCAGACAGGATTTGAAGCATTCTTAAAGCGTGTTGCACGAGACGATCCGGCGTTCTTTCTAGTATATGCCCGAGCAGTCGAAGTCGACTTTCCATTGCTGCTTGAGATGGCGTTAGGAGATGCTGGCACCTCCCTCGTGTCAAAGCGTTGATGTACTGCGTTGATTTCCTTGTAAAGGTCTTCGTTATGGCATACACGCGGCCAGAAATATCCAAGCAAACGCCTAAAAAGCTTCCTCTCCGTGCAATCCAACCTTTCCATCTGCGTTTTCGGTGCTGCCCACGTCTCCGATCCGTACATCATGATAGGGCGAATAGCGGATAGGTAGACGCGCAACCTGACTTCCTTCGCGATGGTGGTAGACCACAAACACTTGGTTAGAGAATTGAATGCAGACGTAGCTTTCGCACATCGTTGTCGAATATCCGCTGCATAACTACCATCGTTCTTCAGCAAACAGCCCAAATAACAGAAATCGTCCACCAGTTCGATACGTTGTCCGTCCACACAAACTCCAGTTGAAGGCCTCTGAGAGACCCACATCTGCTTCGCATTTGTCGGAACGAAGACGAAGTCCATAGGCTGTGGCATACTTCGAAACGAGGTTCACAATCTTTGCAGTTTTGGCGTTGTTTTCAGCGAATAACACAATGTCGTCGGCGTACTCCAGGTCGACAAGGAGCGTCCTTATGGTGTTAGGATCACATCCGCAGGAAACTGTTCTGCAACTCTACGCATGATGTCATCAACGGCGAAGTTGAAAGGAAAAGGTCCTGCAACGGCTCTTTGCCTTACTCCTGGGTTCACCTCGAAAGCTGGCGAAAATCCGACAGGTGTACGGACTGCTGCTGTTGTTCCTTTGTTCATGTCCTCGATTAACCGAACATACTTTTCCGGGACTCCATCTGCTCGCAGAGCATTGAGCAATCGATCACGATGAGGAGAGTCGAACGCGGCTTCAAAGTCCAAAAAAGCAAGCTGTAATGGCTTCGAAAACCGCTGCCACGATTCAATTACTCTTCTCACGACGAACACTTGGTCGATGGTCGATCTTCCAGGTCGAAACCGGCTTGCTCATCTCTGGTCGTTCCTTCACGATGTTTGATAAGTCGCTCGAGAATGATACGTTCTAAAACCTTGTACATGACACGAAGTAGAGAGATTCCTCTGTAGTTCTTAGGATCCGTGACGATAGCTTCTGTGAAGAGGTACGATGATCGCATGTCTCCAATGAATCGGGTATCCTTTCGCTTATCCATATGGCACGGATGGTGTTGGTCATTTCACGAATCCCAGACGGAGGAAGAGCTTTCAGCATTTCAGCAGTGATGTTGTCATCTCCACCTGCCTTTCCATTCTTCATTTTCCGGACACAATCCAAAACTTCAGACTCAGTCGGCGGTTCCTCACTGACATCGTAATGTGCTCTCTGAACATGCGGGAGCTCAGGTACTGATGGCGCTGGACGATTCAGTAGTGAACTGAAGTAATCCTTCCATATTGGCAGCGTCGCATCACCAACTGCAACTCCATTGGTAGTGTTCAAGACAGGAGAACATCTCTCCATCTTCCCGCTATACTGTCACAGCAACGTGCAGGCTTTCTTCGGATTCTTCTCCTCCCAAGCCTTCTCGAACTCCTTAGCTCTACACGTCCACTCGTTCGCGGTCACTTTGAAGCTGCCGACGCAACTTCCTCCTCAGACGCTTCTCCTCCACGAAGTTTCCTGCAGTTCGGAGAGCACATACTCTGTTGTAGGTAGATGTTGTTTCTTCTGAGACGTAGGCGAACTTCTTCTTAGGCTGTACAACCGGGAGTGCCTCTTTCGAAGCGTCCTGGATGCACTTGACAAAAGAATCCGCCTCGCAAAGTTTCTTCTGAGTCCGTACTCCGATGTGAATAGAAACGCGTTGTCGGAAATTCCTTCTGCACTCTTCATCTCTGAGACTTGTCATGTCAATCCTCTGGAGAGGCTGAGCCCCTCGCTTCTCTTATGAATCCTCGCAGTGAAGTTTAACAAGAACAGGACGGTGATCCGAATCGAATGCGACATCCCACACAGCTCTAGGATCTTCGAATGTCCGATACTGGAATATTCCTCGTCAGGACATAGTCAAGCTGTAGTTTCAAAATTGTCATCTTCCGCTTCCGCTGCTCTTCTGGAGATAGCCGGGTTGGCCCCTGCCACGTAAGCTGATGGCGGCGATGATTCCTCTTGAATGTCGATGCAATAATCAGACCACTGCGTTCACAAAGTCGACAAGGCGGTAGCCATTGTTTGATGTTCGCCCCACTTAATAGAACCTTTCCTGAGTACTTCGGATTGCTGATCAAGTCCCATCTTCGCATTTGCGTCAATCCCCACGACAACAGCATATTGACAAGGTATCCTGGCCAGCAACGTATTGAGTTCCTCTAAAACGCATCCTTCGTATTGTCTTCGGCGGTTTCAGTGGGCGCATGAGCACTCACTATCCACAGATTGAATCCTCTGTGATCCCGCAGTCGTACGAATGCATTCCGACACGACGTTGAGCCGAACTCCTTGACCATACCATTGAAATCCTTCCTTGCAGCTATTGCACAGCCTCCCACTCTCCTATCGTCAGCGTTACCGCAGTAGATGGTGTACTCTCCGACGCTGATGACGGGTCTATCCTGAGGCGGGTTTCGCAAAGCAGCAAACGGTGCATGGAAATAGCTCAGAAGTCTGGATAGCGCAGTTTTTGGATATCACTCGACAGCGATCGACACTTCAGGGTGGCGAAATTGTGGCTTGTGGCCAAAGACTCCATGACTCCCTAGGTACGGATCCTAAGGTGTTATGGACCAGAGGCCTTAGTGTGCCGGACGGCGACACCTTTATGCAATGTGCGGGATACTTTCGCGATATAGTTGTGCACGCTATATCGCTCGAACGTTCCCCGTGTACACTCAAACGTCTGCTGGGTTCAGTAGAAGCAGGGGCAACAACGAGCAGGTACCAACAGACTTGTTACTTGCTATAACTATAAATATATGAGGTACTGAAGAATTGTGAGAAATGTGGAGTCATTACGCTAAGTTGTTTGAAATGTAAAATCAGGGCAAAATGGAGTGCGATCTTGTCGAATATTCAAATTATTCGTGCCGAATATTCGAATAAACCGAATATTCCACTTCTTTGAATATTCGAATATTCGAATAAACGAATATTCCACTTCTTTGAATATTCGAATATTCGAATATTCGAATGTTATTCGAGTAAAAGAATATTCGAGCAACACTCTAGTGGAGACAGCGGTACGAGAGGTGAGGTTGTTTAGGATACCTGAGTGGGGATTTGTGAAGGTTCCCTATAAACTTGCAACTTCAAAATTTGACGTTTTCTCAATCCTCTTTTTCTTGCATTCGATATATTTTTATTTTTAGTCATTAATTTTGGAAAAATTTTTTCGTCAGATGACCTCCTTTGAAAATTCACCATTATAATGAAATGATCTGCCTAGCTCATGGAAAAATTTCCTTTGAGCTGTCTTAGAGTCAAAAATTTTCGGAAAATCTTTCCAAGCGAATTTTGATTAACTACCTGTTTTTCGCTCATAACTTTTTTGCCCTGCAAGATGGATCTCTGAACGGAGCTGTTTCCAGAATCTTCATAAAATTTTGCGTCGAATAATGCTTTCGATTCTAGAAAAGTACGTTTCCAATCCCTCAGCCGATTTCAATTTATGAAATAACGTTTCTTTCACCAAAAGTAATCAGTTTTCCGTCCATTACTTTTTTACCCTAGGAGGTAGCCGTTTTGTGAAGGTTGTTTTCGAAATCCCATAGAATTCTGCATTGAATAGCGTTTTCTGTTTCAAAAAATACGTTCCCGCTCTTCCAGCCGATTTCAGTTTATTAAGAGCCTTTTTTCGCCTGAAATTATCGGTTTTTCGTCCATAACTTTTTTGTGCTTGGAGATAGACCTCTGGTTGGGGTAGTTTTCGGAGTCTGGATGGAATTCTGCGTCGACTATTGCTTCAAGTTTAGAAAAATGTTTTCTCGATCCTTCAGCATAATTCATTTTACGAAACAACGGTTTTTCGCCTATAACTCTTCAACAGCTGAAGACAAGGTTTTGGTGAAAGTTGTTTCTGGAATCTACGTAAAACTCTGCGTTGAATGGTACATCGGCTGTCTAACTTTGTTTGCCTCATAAGTCAGCCAGGCCGGTGGAGCCGAGCTCCGTAGTTATCTCCATCGGGCGCTCTCGTCTCTATGGTTTAAATGAGAGGCGCAGAGTTCTGCTGGAGCCAACAACAGGGCTCGGCTCCACCGACCTGGCTGGCTTATGGAGCAAGCTAGTTAGGAACCCGATATATCATTCGACGCAGAATTTTACGTTGATTCCAAAACCAACCTTCATCAGAACCCCCTCATCAACGGTTGAAGAGTTATAGGGGAAAAACCTGTGTTTCGTAAAATGAATTAGACTGAAGGATCGAGATAATATTTTTCCAAGCTGGAAACACCAGTCGACGCAGAATTCCATCGAGATTCCGAATTCCATCGCGACCTTCACCAAAGGTCTATCTTCAAGAACAAAATAGCTACGGACGAAAAACTGATATTTCAGGCTCTTTATATGTTGAAATGCTCTTTATAAACTGAAATCGGCTGGAAGGTGGGGAACGTATTTTTCAAAACTGGAAACTCTATAATGCAAAATGCTATGGGGATTTCGAAAACAACCTTCAACAAAGGTCTATCGCTAAGCACAAAAAAGTTATGGACGAAAAACCGGCAATGACACCCATCAAATCTTGAAAATGAGTTGCATGAGTGTTGGGTCACTTTCATTCTTTTTCGGGGCGTTTCACCGTTTGTCAGCGGTTTTCCCAATGGGGAAGGTTCCCCCCTCACCTGCCCAGAGGTGAAGGTTGGTGGAGTACATCGCTCCACCCAACGAAGCTACGCCTCCAATGAGGCTACGCGTTGAAGCGGGACGCATCTGAAGCTGTCCTGTCTGTACCTGTGAACTCGTCCCCGTCGCGGCGAGACGAGTCGCATTTAAACTTTTTTGTTCCAAATTTCACCGTTTCACGCATGCTCTTTAAGGCGAACTCGGTCGTAGAAGATGGTTACCTTATCCCTTTCAGAGTATAGTTCACTTGAAAGAGAGTAAGGTAATCGAAAAGCAGTGAAAATGTGGGAGTCACCGGTCGGACTATCATGGGTGGCCTATTTAGCTCGCGAAGTAGAGTGAAGTAGAATATTCGGGAGCTCTGGAAGGGAATGGCTGAGCCTATAGAAATCCTGCCGATTCGGAGCGACATATTCTTGATGAGGTCATCACCTGGATTCGACCCGGCGAAGTTACGGCAATACCGAGATTCTGCCTCAAATCTTCCGTGATTTTGCCTTTGCCTTCCAAGATTGGAACCATCGACCTTCACTGCGTTATCGTCCGAACTAGGGCTGCGCGTTATAACGTTAACGTGTTACGCATTAACGGGTTAACGCGCTTTTTTTTTGGAAAATTAGCGATTAACGCTTAACGAAAAGTCCTAAAGTCACGTTAATTTGGGTTCGTTAATTGTGGTGGAATTATGGCGCTGATCGATCTGCTTCAATGGCGAATTTCAAAACTGGGGTCTTACACGTCGCTTGGCTGGCGGCTCGGTCAAATTTCGCTTTTTGTGGAATATATCGCTGACCTCAATGTTTCCCGTTCCATTGGTTAACTATTTTAGTTTTTTCTTCTCTAAGTCGAAGAATTCCAATTCGTGTTGTAAGAAAGAAATGTGAGATTTAAGATTACCTCTCCGCGGTCGAATAGGCTACCAGACGAGGGTTGGGAGTGAGGATTGAAGGCCGGGGTGGTGGTACTCCTGAGCATACCGTCAAGCCTGCGATGACCAAGCCGTGTGACGCGGCTGCGCAGCGTGTACTACATTGCCCCCGCCACTATTCTATGTGATTTCGCCAGCCTGCTGCTCGGATTCCAGTGACTTTGAGGATGAATAAGTCGAAACATGTTAAGAATACAGTGCGTTTCAAAACTATAAAGGCACCCTATTTTCTTGGAATTCTCGAACCCACGATTCGTATGGAGGAGAACCTAGTACAGTATTCGAGCACACTTCGTACACGTGCTCTGCCATATTCACAACTTTCCCATTAGTTTCTGTTCTAAATATTTTTGGACCTTTTTTGATTTTACTCTGTTTCAAAACTATAAAGAATTGACGAAATAGTTGTTTTTTTTCTGATATCGTCAGATTCACTCCCCCAATTTTCACTTGAGCATGTATTAATCCTATTTACTGCAGTTTACCGTGAATCAGTGCTCCCTACCGGAGGTTAAGATCAAGAGGATGTGTTGCAAGAAACTGCACACTCCTTTGGAGAGAATGCTGCATAATCAGGGAATTCCATCGATAGGATCGCCACCAGGGATGTGCGGCAAACGATTCTGAGATTTCGGCAAACGGTAATCGGCAAGAAAATCCCAAAAACGGCCGGCAAACGGCAAACGGCAATCGGCAAACGGCAAAAAACCTCATCCCTTAGATTGGCCCAAAAGTTATTAACATGTGCCGCTCTACTTTTTTTCCTTTTTTTCCAATACTTACGTCAACATTCTAGTATTTCTAATTCAAGGGAATAGTTTCATTTCAAGACATCAGATGGACTGAAACAAGATACAGAGGGACCTCATAGAAATCAAAAAAATTGCCACTGCGGCTTCGGCTCCTACTGGCACCAAAGAGGCACTATCCCGGAGTAGCAGCGGCAATGTCGTGGTGGCCCTGCGATAGTGCCGCTGCGGCTCCGCAGTTGTGCCGCTGCGGCTCCGCGGTAGTGACTCTGCGGCTCCGCGGTTGTGCCGCTACGGCTCCACGGTGGTGCCGCTGCGGCTCCGCGATTGGTAGCCGCGCTCTGAAAAAACCAGAACCGACTGCGAGTAACCCATATGACATGAGTCATAATACAACTGGGTGGTGATTTCGCGTTAGGTTCGCGCAAAACTGCAACATAACGGGAGCTGACAGAGAAAATGGAAATAGATTATGAACGAAGAAAAAGATGAATAGCTTTAGAAAAAGTTCTCCTCAGGACTTTTTCAAAACTATCCATCTTTATTCGAAGTACTTCTATGATTGTTTCCTAATCTTATTTTGTAGCTGCTGCAAAATCCTCCTGGCAAATGCAACTTTTGGTGACTTTCAAAACGCTTGCGGTGTTGCTAGCACTTGTACTGTGTACTCGCTCCACATAACTTCAATACGATTATCCCTCTCATAGTCTGATATAGTACACAACGACCTCCTCATCTCACTAGTACGCGTTTTTTATCCAGCTTTCCATTTTCATTTTCATTTTTTTCATCCATCTTTCTCCTCATTCACACACTAGTTCCAATTTCTCTGTCAGCTCGCATCAAAGGCAGGGTTCGCGAAAAAAAAACCGTTTTTGGGCTCTCTTCATGATTATGTAGATTTGGTCATCAGAAACGTAAAATTACGTGGAAAACCCTGGAATCCGAGGGTAAAACGCTCAAAAACAAAGTTAAACGGCTAATTACCGGTGTCGGCCGGCCCCCTAATTAACGAGATTTTCGTTAATGCTTGTCTATCCGCCTTTGATTTTGCTGCTAAAATAGTCAGTAGTCTCCAGAAGTACTCAGAAATTACTTGAGAAGCAAAATAAAAGTAACAAAATAGGCTTTCATAGAAAACTTGATAACTGGGGGCGGGAGGACACCAGGCAATAACTTGTTCCGTAGCGTTTTTTCTCCAATTTTTCACGTATTTTCACTTTCGTGATGGCCAGATCTACCTTTCCATGAGAATAGCACAACAACCGTTTTTAACGAGAACCCTGCCTTTAAGTAGAAATTTTGCGCGAATTTGCTGCGAGCTGAAAAATGTTCAAAAAATCTTCAGAAAATTTTTTCTAAATCAATATTTTCCCAGAAAAAACAGAATGAACTATTTTTTGGAGACTTTTTCTACACTATGCGTATCTAGTGTCTCATAAGGTGGCATGTGAGTGCGTAGTTTCAGCAATGTCTGGAAATCTTCAAATAAAAAGCTCGGGTTTGGGTGCAGTTTACCGCGATTTTTCCGCGAACATAACGCGAGTTAACTCGCATTTTCAAACAGATTTACTACCACCCCAGATAACTCGAAACCCCGGATAACATTTTAGCGAACAACGGATAATCGGACAACCCTTAGTGCTCATACAGCCGCGAGCATAGGCGGCGTTTCCTTCCCATGTTTTGCCGGAAAAATAACAAAAATTTCGGCAAACGACAAGCGGCAAACGGCAATTGCCGCACATCCCTGATCGGCACAGTTGTATGTTCTCAGAAAGTTGGAGCTCGCCACCCGCTAACCAGAACTCCGGCGGCGCGCGAGCGGAATGGTAGCGAGTGGCGAGGACTGGCATGCTGGCGCTCGCCACGCGCTCACCACATTACTGCGGCGCGCTCGCACCGCACGGCGACGCGCTCGCCTAGCGCTTGTCGCCGAAGAAAAGCTAGCAGGTGGCCAGCTCTGAATATGGCTTCCGCTTAGAATTCAGGCCATACTTGAACTTTCTTTCCTGTTATACGGTGTTTTCGTCTGCAGAGGAGAGTCTATAATATAGCACGTGGCCACGCCTGTTTTTCCGTGCCGCCGCGCAATTTAAGCACTAACTCAGGGTTTTACCCCATTCCAAAATCAGGAGAATCGTAGCGGCATGAAAAACAATGGGCGTGGCCATGTGCGATATTATAGTTCCCTCTGCTGCGCTGGCACCGTTCATTCTTTTTCACAGTAACAGTGCAATAATCTATTACAGTTAGTTTCAAATTGATCAACAAATTCTTATAACTTAACGTGTTTATTCTAATTTGATCGTAACAATTAGACGCAATACTAGTTCATCACAATTTTTTGAATCTCAACGTAAACTTTGGTGTTCATATTGATCAAATGTTCAAATTCCCCAACCAAATATGAAACTGCCGAATCTTTCTTCTAAAAATATCTTTGTGAGGAGCTGCGGAGAAGGAAAACGGAACGAAAACATTACGAAGAAAATTTTTTTCTTGAAATATGAAATTCATTCGGGATATTCGGTAATTCCTTACCTGGATTATTATTGACTTATTTATTAATACGCCCTAACGGACCTCCAGTCAAAACAGATGAAAAAACTGAATAGTGAACAGAAAGCTGAAGTCAATTTTATACTCATATTCTCTTGTCATAAATAGATGACAAGAAAAAATAAGCGCGAGACAACTTGTCGACGAATTTCTCACCGTCCGAAGTCACAGTTTTTGATAGGCCTTAACTCTGCACGCAGTGGGTTCTGCGCGGTTCTCTGGCCGTATTGATGATACGGGGGGCGCAGGAAGGGGGCGCAACGGGTGGTGGCCATCGTGCATCGACACTCGTGAGGAGGGGGGAGAAACGGGGGAGGAGCGAGGTTCCTGATTGGACGCAACAGATGGGGGCCGGGGCTAGCCCGTGTTGCGTCCAATCAGGAACCTCCCTCCCCCTCCGTTTCTCCCCCCTCCTCACGAGTGTTGATACACGATGTCCACCACCCGGGCGCAACCATCCCGTACCCGACGCATGGTCACCAGTTTTGTGCCTCTCCTGTCGAGATTTCAATAGTGGAGGCCACCCTTCGCCACCTGTCAGAGCAGAGACAGGCATGGGTAGCCACCTGCAGAGACGGAGAGGAGACCGTCGGGTGGCAGTCTGCTGTGTCTCAGCCCCGCTATCAGCGCATTACGGCGGGCACAGTAGAGTGAGGACCGAATATTCGAGTTCGAATAAGTATTCGAATTTTTCGAACGAATTTTAATTCGAACATTCGAATATTCGAAAAGTGTGAATATTCGAACATTATTCGAATTCGACTGTTCGCAAAAGGTGAAAAGTCGAACATTATTCGAATTCGACAATTCGCAACAGGTGAATATTCGGATATTATTCGCATTCGACTATTCGGAAAAGGTGAATATTCGAATATTATTCGAATTCGACTATTCGCAACAGGTGAATATTCGGATATTATTCGTATTCGACTATTCGGAAAAGGTGAATATTCGAATATTATTCGAATTCGACTATTCGGAAAAGGTGAATATTCGAATATTAGTCGAATTCGACTATTCGTAAAAGGTGAATATTCGAATATTATTCGAATTCGACTACTCGGAAAAGGTGAATATTCGAACATTATTCAAATTCGATTATTCGCAGAGGTGAATATTCGATCGTTATTCGAATTTGAATTGGAAAACTTTGGAAAATCGACTAATAAACTACAGATTTGTAATCAGCGCCCCCAAAACCCCCTTGGAAGAACTTTAGGGCAAATCTGGAACATTTTTCCAAAACGCTTCCAGAGCCCTCTAATCGGTATAAATAAACGATGAACGGAAAATCCGTACAAGTCCAAAACGCTGTCAGTCTGGAAAAGTATGGAAAATGCGCCGTCACCCAAATTTTGCCTTGGGGGGTAGTTTTGGGCGATGAACACATTTATGGGGTCCGTTTCCGAATTTTCGAAAGATTGATGCCCTTTTTGGAGGGTGCAAAAAGCACAAAAAACGACCTTTTTAAGCTTGTAACTTCCTGGAACCTGCAGCTCGGGGCTGGATACTGCGCAGTTTTACTATTAAAGGCAGTGTTCACGATGAATATCGCACTCGAGTTCGACCCAAAAATGGGATTGTTTGGTCGTGAGGTAACTATTATAAAAGAAACAGGGAAGAAAAACGTCCAGAATAAGTCAAAATAACGGTTTTATAAATTCAGGGCGTGGACGAGAATCATGAGTCCTGCTGATTTCGGCAAGCGCGCGCTAATCGCGAAATCTGCGCGAATCGATCATGCTGAACGCGGCAGAGTTGCTTGGCAATTTGCCATCGAATCGTGTGCGGCGCCACAAGCTTGTCCGATTGGGGGCGGACCGGGATAGGTAGGTGCACCGGGAGAGCTTTCAAAGCCGTTTGTATTTATTTCTGGCCAGATTTCGTTGCTTTCTTCGACCCTATCCTCAACAGCACCTGCCAAATTAGTGTTTCACACCGAGACTTCGAGAACGAGATTTATTGTGAACACTACCTTTAAGCCACTAGAGATACTAACCATACTAGTCGCTCTGGCAGATGCGTTTACCACTTTAAACATTTCCCTTGTAAGTGAACAAGTGAGGAAGAGTTTCGAAATCCTGAACTCTCAGATCTCAAATTTGAGCTTGCCTCAAGCTCGTGGAGGTCCGAATCCCGCTTTGCAATAATATTAAAGGCAGTGTTCACGATAAATCTCGTACTCGAGGTCTCGGTGTGAAACACTAAATTGGCAGGTGCTGCAGAGGATAGGGTCGAAGAAAGCAACGAAAACTGGCCAGAAATCAATAAAAAAGACTTGAAAGCTATCCCGGTGCGCCTACCTATCCCGGTCCGCCCCCTAATCGGACGAGCTTGTGGTGCCGAATACGTTTCGATTGCAAATTGCCAAGCAACTCTGCCGCGTTCAGCATGATCGATTCGCGCAGATTTCGCGATTAGCGCGCGCTTGCCGAAATCAGCAGGGCCCATGATTCTCATCCACGCCCTGAATTTAGAAACCGTTATTTTGACTTATTTTGGACGTTTTTTTTTGCTATTTCTTCACTACTAATAGCCTCACGACCAAACAGTCCCATTTTTGAGTCGAACTCGAGTGCGATATTCATCGTGAACAGTGCCTTTAAAATATGCCTCACACTGCCTATTGAGATGTATAGAGCCTCTACTAAATATATATCAGTCAATCGACGATCTTGCGAAACCATATCCGGAATTTGGCTATGATTTCCGGTGTTGATGCGCTTTTTAGACGTCCTTCACGTGGATCGTCTTCAAGGCTTCTACGACTACGTTTAAATTCAGCAACCCATCTTTCTTCTGTTCTAATTGTAGGTGAACAATCATTATACCCCTTTAACATTCGTTCGTGAATTTCTTTCGATGCTACACCTTCCAAAAATAAGAGTTTTATCACTGCACGATATTCAATTTTTCCATTGCTGTGACACGGCGACACTAAATGGCTTGTAAACAAAGAATGAATTGACAGATTGAAATAAAACTTCACATACGTTCATATGAAGAGTGTACCAACATAACAAAAAAAATTTTGGGCTAGTAGCAACACCCTCTCTTATCGAACGACAAAACTTATTGAACAACCTGGTACATATACGAAATTTTTCACGACATTAAACTTTTTTCATAGGTTTCTAGGTGATCTATTCTTCTTTCGTTAAATTTTCAAAACCTTACAGTTGGCCAGAGCAAAAAGTATAAACGCCCAGGAAGTGCAGATTATGAGTGCGAAGAGATGACATAAGTTTCTCTAACCTTCTTTTCCCCAGGCAATAAAAGCTCGAACGCTCTTTCTGAAGCTCAACATGTCTGTGCAAGGAGTACGTAGTAGGTGCAGTCGAGCAAACTTTCTCTTTCCTGGTGTACATATTTTGACACTGATTGTTGGATAACTGCCGGTTTGGACACTGTACTACTCCTCAGAGACGGAAATCACGCGCATACCGCGCGGCTGTGCCGTTCGAGTATAAATGACCTAACGCGTCGTTCTCTCCACCGTTAAGAGCCTGTCGTACCTATATGGCAGAATTATCTTCTGCCTCATAGCCTCACCCTCAACTTCTTGGGGCTTCATATTAGTTGAATTCTGTACCATCTGCATGTGCAGTGAATTAATACACGTGTTCAGAGTTTGCGCGTGGCACAATTGGGGCCAACCTCAGTCCTCTCCACCAAACCGGGTGCATTGGAGAATACTTATTCTCTGTCCACGTGTATTTTTCATTCATACTCAAGCGACGCGGCAGTGCGGGTATGAAAAGTGGGTGTTAAGTAGTAACAATGGCCTATCATTGTTAGTATACAGTAACATTGCAGTTTTCCCTTCACTTGACTGCAACGCGCACCATCAGAGGGACTCCTCGACGGTAAGCCTGTGGGTAAAGGTATCCACTATAAGATAAAGATAAGGAATCGGCTTCCTGAATCCCAATTGGGATGCGCAGCGCATCCAACGTCGTAATCGTAGAGGATTATATGATTTTCGCGCCTATATGTGGCTTGCAGAGGGCCAGCCGACTCCTCAATAAGTTCCTTCATCTCCCTAAATGGATCTGGTGTTTGGCCCACTTCGGCGAGGATCGAACCCTAGCGTGTACAGCGAACAGCAGCGCTTCCTACCACCACGCCACACGTGCCATAATCGATAACCACCACAGCGAAATAAAGTGTCTAGCAAGTGTCTAGCGTGGGGGAACAACTGCAGAGAGTCTGGGTGAATTATAACTTTAACCTACTGACTTAGCTCCGATTAATCCGATAACTTTTTTCCCATTTCAATCCTACAAATCGCGGTTCACGGTTTTTCTGTTTTCTGTCCAATTTTTGTCTGTTTTTACAGAAGACATAAAAAATGGCCAAAACGGGCAGAAAACAGAAAATTCCGCACACCTCTGATCAAAAGGCCGGTGCTGCCGTGATGGCTGCACATCCACGCGCAAATTTTCGCTTTCCATTTTTATTCGTTATACAAACTTGTCACTTTTGTTAGCACACATGAAGCAAGGCTCATAGACGTGGCTCCGAGAGTCCTATTGCTCAACTTTAGTCGTGCAAAGCGTGGAGTAAGCTATACATGTGTTGAACCTGAAGGGTTTACGCAATAGTAGAGGCATCTTCTAAAGTCCGCAAGCATGTTATCTATCAGGGCTGTGCGTTATAACGTTAACGTCTTAACGCATTAACGGGTTAACGATTTTTTTTCTCGAAAATTAACGATTAACGCCTAACGAGAAAGTCTTGAAATCACGTCATTTATAATTCGTTAATTGTCGTAGAATTATGGCACCCAGTACTGCACGAGGGGCGGGTCGGCCCGTTTTGCCCCCG
This sequence comes from Aplectana chamaeleonis, assembly GCA_029168955.1. Lineage (NCBI taxonomy): Eukaryota > Metazoa > Nematoda > Chromadorea > Rhabditida > Cosmocercidae > Aplectana > Aplectana chamaeleonis. The sequence continues at coordinate 38,278 of JAPDOI010001356.1, forward strand.
CTCGAATGTCAATTTCGCTCAGAACCCCTCCCCAAGAGCGTGAGAAGGTCAAGTTTTGACCGTGTTCTACCTCGCCCCCTCCCCACCTAGGGCTGATGTGTTCAAACAGTGTTTATCTAGCAGGTTTGCCTCTAGTATTTGATTGCAGTTAAATTACTCTTGTCGTATTGAATTGTTGAAGCTAGTGCTTTGCGAAAAAATGCGGATGTTTGCGAGGACGAACAACGCCCATCGCATTTATGCAGAGAGGAGCTTAAAGTGCGAAAGTGTATGTATAAAGCAGTCCAGCAAATTCCGTACATGTACTTATCAATGAGAAAAGGTCGGTAGAAGATCAATACGCATGAATTCCTATGCAAAACGCTCGCCACCGATTGAGCGAGAGCGGTTGTGCTGCCATGAGTTTCAAGCACATCTGTCTTTCACCAATAGCTTCTTATTGGTAATTAGATGTGCAACATTTGGTGCACTACGTTATAACGGGTCCCTGTCTGTGCTGTGTAATAAAATGCGGATGTTTGAGGGGAAGGGAGTTCGATCCCGCTCGAAGTTCGTAGTTATGCAAGGTACGGATTACGATAGCAGGATCCTTGAGTCAAGCAGGGTCTATTCACCCTTTGTATATACTTTCACCGTCTAGGATGGAGGGTGAACACTGCTACAATGTATGGGCTCACACTTTCTCGGGTGTGGTCCCGCCGGAAGTCGGCAATTTTGAAAACTATGAGTCACGAGTGTAGGATATTTGAGTCAAGCGTCGCTGATTTACCCTGCGTACGATATTTCACCGTCTGATTGTGAGAAAGTTAAGTAGTAAATGAGTTATTTGGAAGAATCCTGGCTTTGAGAAACAAGACTTTATACTCTACCGTCTGCAACCTTCTGCAAATCTGAAGAGAGCCTTTTAAGAACATTAACCTGCTGAGGGTTCTTCTCTAAAATGCACTGTGGGTTCACATCTGACAAAGTACTGAGAAAACGCGTGAAATGACGCAGAACTCACACCAGTGGCCGTATTCATGAAACGACGGGAGCCTCCCGGGAGGGTCCAAAGTCCGCTGACCGCATACGTCGGCCAGTTCTAAAAACCTTCCCGGGAGGCTCCCGCAGTTTCATGAATATGGCCACAGGAAAATTTTCGCAAATGGCACACTCCAGAGGTGCCGTAGGCTCCAAACGGTAGGGTACAGAGTGTAGTTTCTTGAAACTAGGATTTTTTTCCAGGTACCTCATACAAAACTTAAGTTACTACAGTTTTAAAACCCAAGTTTAGATTCGTGAAGTTGGATGTTTTTTGTCTTCTTCCTCTATCAGTGTAGCGGTCTTCGGCGCTCATTTCAGACGCCGAAACTCAGCATAGAATAAAACAGCCACACTTGACTAAAATATACTACTCCCGTGACTCTTAGTTTTCAAAAATGCCGACTTCCGACGGGACCACACCTGAGAATTTTGTTAGTCCTCATATTCTAGCGGTGCTCAGCCTCAATTTTGAACGAGGAAATTTTTTGTACAGCGTAAATCGACCACACTCAACTCAAATATCAACTCTACTGATTCATAGAAATTTTTCGCAGAAATCATTCAGCATTTAGTAGGCAAACTGCTTTGGGCACCACATTGAGGATTCATATGTCTTACTTATCATTTTCGGAACACCTTCACGATAACTTCACCGTAAGCTTCCTGATTGAACACCGTCACTCACAACTGAGTTCAAACAGCATTTCAATCAAATCGCAATGCATAGTTGAATCCCATGTGAAAAACTGCTCCGAGCGGTTTTCACTCACATACACAATTGTCCGTCGGGTCTTCCTCCAAAGGTCAGACATCTCCGGAGCTCAAAACCCCCTGTGTGGGGCTCTATCCCGCGCCGAACTCTGTATGGCTCTGATTGATATGGGAGATCTGATCATTTAATGATTTTTGACGTGGTAATGTTTTAATTTTTAAGGTTTTAACGAAATGCAAAATTAACGTGTTAACGCATTAACGGGTTAACGCGTTTTTTTTCCGAAAATTAACGATTAACGCTTAACGAAAAAAATAATTTTTATTAACGCACACCCCTATGTATGAGTAGTACATATAAAAACCAATGACTGAGCGGAAGCACATCTCGTATCTCACAAGCTGACGAATTCATCATTGTGCAAAGGCCCCCCTGAATGAAAATGTATATTTCTTGGACTGATCACATTAACATTTGAGAGACGGCGTGTCCACACTGCTGACCCACTGTTGTATTGCCCCTGGGACCGTGTGTACACACTTTTCACCCGCGCCTTGAACTCCATTTTTCGAGCTTTCCTCAAGGGGATTGCTTTTCATTGTATTTGGAAGATCCGTACTAAAATGAACTTAAAATTTCTGAAAATTTAGCTGCGTGGCAAAATTAAAGATTTTGTAATGGTGAAAAAAAAGCTTCAAAAAGTTCTTGGATTATCTTAAAAAATGATTTGACGTAAAATAGAATGAAAAAAAAGCCAGGAAATGAAGTGAAATAACCAAAAATGCGATTTGGTGGTCGATCGTTTTTCACAAGATTCTCCGTTAAACTTATCACAATGAAGTAAAGCGCGATATGGAATGAAGCGTTGCGTTTACCTAGCTTGACCTATGCTGATTCCATTATTACAGCTTTCAGAAATGGCGAATGTTTCCGTTGTGGGCTTGATTTCGTTTTTATAAGTTTAACGGAGAAGCTTGTGAAATGATCGACTACCAAATCTCATTTTCGATTATTTCACTTCATTTCCTAGCTTTTTTTATTTTCCCAGGCTATTGTACGCCAAATCAGATATTTAAAGATAATTTTGAAGCTTTTTCTTCACCATTACCAAAACGTTACTTTTGCCAGAAAGCTAAATTTTCAGAAATTTCACATATTTTTCCCGAAGGTTCCCATTTTGACTTCAAGTTCGCTCCACGATTTCCATTTTAGGAATGATGAAACATTCAACAGACGATATTGTCGTATGAGTAAAGTTTTTGAAACCTATGGCGCACAGCCATAAGAAATACCACTCATTGCCGCATTTTGTGCAACAAGTGAAAAATCGATATTATTGATCATTGATATTCGATTTTGCATGATGAGAAAAATTTCCCAAACAAGTGACTTAGAGTCATGAACAACAGAGAATCATAGCGGCATTGTGTGCAACAGGCGAAGAAAATCGATACTATTGATTGGCATTCATCGATAATGGCTGATGAGCAAAATTCTTCAACCAAGAAAACCAGTCCCATCAGCAATCACCACTCCTAGCCGCATTTCGTGCGAAGCGCGAAAATCGATAATATTGATTATCGATCGATGACGTGTCATGAGTACGAATTCTGACAAGTTCAGTACTTATCCCCGACGACCTGTGTCGATTGGCTGCAGATTCACCCACACATCCCGGTCTCCACAGCCGTAGCAGAAAAAAACAGTTTCCGTACCCCACGGCTAGTTTAGTACGTGAACCCACGATTTTGAGGTACCCTTCAAAGTTAAGGTATCAAGTTAAAAATGGAATAGCGATCTGCATCCATTACCAACCTTCTATCCAAAACTGAGCTCCCTAGCTCAGTTTTAAGTGTATCAACAAGATCGTGAACGCCGTCTGAAAAAAAGTAGATTAACAACAAAAACGCAATACTAGTGGGCAGACACGAGGCTTCTTACAAGGGAACCACAATTAGCCATAGTAACCATTCGGAGTGAGATGTATACACGATTGTAGGTCCAGGTAAGGTAGTAAACATATATCAATACTAGCTGCCTAGACCTCCCACAGAGAGCGCTGTGACCCGCCGAAGTTTGCTCCCCGCAGAAGAGGGGACACGTCTACGCGGGGTAATCATTTCATGGTGTGGCAGCCGTGGTGTAGTGGTAGAGCTCTCGCTTCGTGAATGAGCTATAGAGGGTTCGATCCCCGAGCCGTGCGAAATTTTTGCATTTTTAGTTTTCTCCTCGGAATATAATGATTTTCTTACCTTCGACATTTTTAGCACTTTCGCACATATAATGAGGTTTCGGAAATACAATTTTAGACACATTCTCTCGACGCATTCTGTTGCCTTGATGGAAGAATTGCGTTGTTTTCTCTTCGTTTGGCGTTGAAAATGGAGAGCGAAAATTCATTTTAACACTGATGGAACGATACGAAAAAATGGGAAAAGCACAAATGATGTTCACAAACGGCGCATCGAATAAAAACCGTACACTGACATCCGTCCTCGAAACAGTCTGCGGCCTCAAGCCGGAATAGGTATTCTCCCGGAGTGTCAAACTGACCTGGACGCTCGTCTACGTACCCTGCCATATGCCAAAAGTACTTGAGGAAATTCACAAATCTCGGCGCACAAAACATTCTGTAGACTTGCGGAATCACCATGAGAATGTTGTTTCTTTGTGCTACATTGAAATCGATGTCGTTAACGAGTATATGTGCTCGGATTCTCTTCATGACATTCTTCAATGGCCCGAAAAAGAAGACGTCGAGAGGTTGAATCATCGACGTTGCATCAGGAGGGATGTTCCGTACAACTACGCGATGGCCTAAACTAGGTTTTGCATGAGTGAATTTACCTACAGGACTAGAGTGAATTAATTACCTTCGGGAACTGCTTTGTTTATGGTCTCGACATCATGAAATGACGACCACGAGTCCACAATGAGATATGTCTCACGAGGTCCTCCAGGTACAAATACGCAGCTCCTCAACCACTCCACCATGTGATTTTTCGTCATTATGTGAGTGGTACCAGCTCGAACAACGAGGTTTGGAGCCTCAAAGTGACCTTGACGAGGGAAAACTCCGTTTCTTTCCTGCAGAAGGACAAACAGCTTGTCTCCAAGTCTGCCATCGGCGTAGACTAGTGGCAACACTGTGTAGGAGTGCGTGGTTGCCGCTTTGCTATCCACTATTCTTTCAACCTATAAAGCCAGATGACGGTTATTTGGCTTATTGAAGGGGGTAATCAAAGCAATAGCTATTATTCACCTTTTTACAACCGGCTGGTGCCAGACTTCGAGCCGTGGTCATTTCTTTCGCAAAGCCAAATTAGTCCCCATTACAAAAACAGGCTAAAGGAAGCGTTCTCTTGTCGATTTTCACGGATTCCACGAACTCTCTTGCCTGCATTTCTATATCTTCACGGGATCTGAACGTCCGTCTTGTCACGAACGTGGTAATTCTCCTTGAAACGACTCCATAACATCTTTTGAATGAATCAATCCATGTTGAGCTCGCCGTAAAGTTCTCAATGTTTTGTTGACGTGCGAGGTTCAAAGCCAGCGAACGAAGGTCGTGATCATGCAGCGATACTCCTTCAAAAATATTCGAGTGAATTTGTGTGACAATATTCTCCGTGTTATTACATTAGTACACACCTGCTTGAAACTTGCTCTGAACAATTTCATGAAGCAGATTGGCGAGATTCTTAAGTTTTGCGGCCCGCTGAAACCTCTGCACGTCGTGCTCCTCAATCGCTCGCAATTTCGTCAAATGATTCCAACATTTGATCCATCGGAAATTATGTTGCATAACCTTCAGCGTACGACTACCCTTCACTTATGCTCGATAGAAGGCAATAGCATCTTTAACCTAGAATATGTCCAAATGGAAAATGAATTTTGGAACAAAAAACATTCTCAAAGCTGACTAGTGGTAGTTAAACACACCCTGGCCGTTGGAACATAAGCGTCCCCGAAAATCACTACATCGTCGCCTGTTTCAACCGAGGAGTTTCCACCCAAGTAATCGTCTTCGCCGTTCCAGTCTGGATCATCGGCAGCATCGCTATCCAGGTCTTCTTCCTAGTCGGCGTCGCAGTGTGCCAAGATGCAGTCGCGTAGTATACGTATGAATTTTTCCGCAATCTTCTTCTCTTCGCAATGCTATCACTCTAACTTGTCACATGTTTTCTCAACTTTCTTTTCTTATTCTCGTACTCAAATGGGTGGGAAAACACTGGCGTGGAAGGCAAGATTGCTCAAAAATTGCCAAGTATATCCTGTTTCCGAGTGTGATTTATTTCCGTTCGTCGCGTGCGTCTGCGTGCGTACGCTGCGTCTCCTTCTCCCCACAATTTCTCGCTGTCTCTACCTTCGCTCCGCACAAGCGCGCGAGAGAACAGAGTAAATCTGGCTCGGAACCAGAGGATATTGTCATCCTGGATGGCTTTTGGCGCTTCAAACGTATTTGACGACATGGTAGGGGCCGTGCGGTCCTATTTATGCTGTTATCTCGACCACGTTTGCGAGCGTGTATGCTGCCTTTAAACGGCGGTATGCCCTCCTTCAAAACTTGATGATGAGGCCCGATTTTCCTTATTTCAGTTCTAATCTAAGCGGAACAGAGAAATTGGAACCTCTCAATCAAATTTTCTAGAGAAAAACTAACATTGGCGTGGATCCTAATGAGACTTTTCGTTCCTCTTTGAAGGTTGGCGCAAACTGGGTTCACCTACGTAATAGCATATGACACCGAGTTTGCGCCAACCTTCGAGAGTAAACGCAAGGTCTCATTAGGATCTATACCGACGTTACATAATTCTAATAATGATGTCCTTATGCGGACAGCACTCTACTGCTTCCAAATGAACTACTATAAGTTATACAAACCGTTCCAAATGAAATGTACTTTTCTAGAGCCAGTTTCGGACGTGGAGTCCAAATATGCCCTTTGCAGCTGCCTAGAGTCACCCTGGAATACGTTATAGCAGTTTTTTTCTCTGATTTTTGTACCTATTGTACCCTCGAAAAAGCGCATTAATTTTATGAAAATCCGGAAACAGACCTCATAATCGTGTTCAGGGCCCGAAACAGCCCCCCAAGGTAAAGTTTGGGTGAAAGCGCATTCTCCGAGCTATGTGCAGACTGATAGCATTTTGGACTTGTACAGATTTTCGGTTCAGCGTTTAATTATATCAATTACGGGGTACAGAAAGCGTTGAAAATTTTTTTCCAGATTTGACTTAAAATTCAACCTGAGGGTGATTTGTGACGCTGATCACGAATCTGAGGTTTACCTGTGGTTTTTCCTAATTTCGACTAAATTTGTTCAAAGCTTCCCACCGGCAGAAAAATTTGACGGCAAAATCGACTTTCGACGATTTCTGGAATGTGACAAAAGATGTGGCTCAAATCGTTCTTTTGGGGTTTATTTGAAGTGCTCAACACGAATATGATGTCAGTTTAAGAATTTTTGACAGCTTACGATAGATTACGTTGGGTATACGGTATAGTTGTACACGAACGAAATTTTTGAAAATTTTTCGATATTTTTTCGTTCGTTCGAAAATTCGTCGAACGTAATTTTTTCAAATTCCCGTTCGTATAAAATTGTTTTCGAAATTGTACAGCTATACGGTAGTTCGATCAATGTCACAGATTTGTCTCAAAGTTTCTATGTGGGAGTTTTTTGGGGTGCTGAATTCGAATTCTATGTCCATTGGTCCGTTTTCAAACTATTAAGTTCTCCCTCCTGAATAACATGTTACCTACCGTATCCTACAGTAAACCTATAAATTCCGACAAGCGAACCTCAGATTCGTGTTCAGCAGTACATGTTTATCGCAGTATCCGGAGAAAAATAAAAAAAACACCTCAAAAATTCCATGGTGGACAACATGGATGGGAATCAGGGTAAATGAACACCCCCAAATCATCAGAGATTCCTGACAAACAACTAAAAATGACGCAAATGACACACATAAAGGGATGGAAAAAATCAAAATCTGCCTACGAACGCAGTTGCTGAAAACTCCGTAAACCACGGAAACCTTCGGGTCCATCACGGGGAACTCCGCGAGGTGCATCTCTCGGCATGCCACAAACGCCCCTTCCACGGGAAGACGTTATTGAAAAACGAATCACAGATCTCTTATAACTAAAAAAAGAGAAGAAATACCATAGAAGTCTACAGCATCATCAAAAAATAAAACGAAATGCAAATCTCATATAACCGAAAATGAGAGCTTGGACGACACGATCTTCGTGATACATCGATTGATGGAAGCTACCACCGCCCCTCCCGCGAATGTTCTGTAGAACCGCCCATCGACCTGCGCAGCCGTAGACATCCCGAATTGACGTCCTGTGGACAACAACTCGGTCTGCGTCGATTTAAGGCACTCGGCGGGATTGCCGGTCGATGGGCTGTTTAACAGCCCGTCGCCCCCTGCTCAACAGCACACCGGGACGACCCCGCGTAGAGCTGCCTGTTCGCCAGCGGTGACTCGTTCTGGGCGCATCGACGTCCTGTAGACAACAGCGAACGTCTGAGCTGTTTAAATAAACATTCGAATTCGAACAAATCTGAATATTCTTCAGTGCAATTCTCATGATGTCGCTATTTACTGAACACGAATTTGAGGTCCATTTATCGACTTTTCAATTACTAAGTCGGGCTACGCCAGCTTAAAGGCAGCACACACGCTCGTAAACGTGTGTGAGGTAAATATGGAAATAGAATGGTATGGCTCGCAGCACAACGCCTACGCATTTTGAAGCGCCAAAAACGACCCACAATGCCGCTACACGAGTAAGATATCGGCCCCGCCTCTGTATCTGCCCGCCCCCTGTATTTGCGTCTTCCTCCAAAGCGGGGGGGGGGGCATTCTCATCGTTGGCGACGTTCGTGGGTGGTAGAATAGGTACAATAAGTGAATCACACACATCGACGACGAAGAGAATGGTCCAGCACCCCTTTTTAGGAGGAGAACAGCAAATACAGGGGGCGGGCAGATACGGGGCAGGGCCCAATTCTCACTCGTGTAGCGGCATTGAGTGTCGTTTTTGACGCTTCAAAATGCCTAGGCGTTGTGTTCTGAGCCATACCATTCTGATTCCGTAGTTATCTCAAACACGATTACGAGAGTGAGTGCTGCCTTTAAAGGCACAGTCCAACCTCAGAATCGCTCTTCTGCTCTCCTGCCTGTCTTGAGAACGGTGCCACACTGATTCCAAAGATGTCTCTGGAATTGCACAATACCCACAGGGAACAGAGTTTTGGCTCCTCAAAAATTGAGCTGCGGTAGCATGGTGGACGAGTTGTCCGAGGCTTGTAACCTTCTTCATTTGCAATCGATGTGTGTGAGCCGAACTGAATAAAGAGAGAGGCTAAGTATGAAGGGAAGAACGGGTCTATTGATCGGAAACCATAGCTTATCTCGCCACTGTTGGCTCGAAAGATCGTAAAAGGGGCGTGCCAGAGTGGCTTCCCGAGGTGGGCTCCCCAAGGCGGCTTCCTCCTATAACTCGCTTATCCGGAGGTACTGAGAGCTCGCAGTTGGCAAGTGTTCTATAGGGTAGGTCTACTTCACAAGTATGTAGAAATCTCATATTTCGCCCGCGAGCTTGGCCTATGCCTTTAATGGCATTATGTTTGCGGTAACCTCCAGCAAGTCTCACAAACGGATCCCGGCTCCTTATTCAAAACATTTATTTGTCTTCAAATAAGAAGCTCAAACAATGGTGAGGAATGAAGGGCATCGAGTATGACAGAAATAAACCCTGGAACTGAAAGCTGTGAGGCATTTTTGTCAATTCTTGACTTCTAAGAAGTTTTCCACCCTTACTCGACCCTGTCCGCACCCTAGCTTTTCGAAGTTAGCGTCCCTTACTCCTAAGACAAGATCCTTTGTTTCAATGATATGAGTTTTGTACGTGTAGACCTGAAAATATTCGAAAACTTTTTCGAATATATTCGAATATCTTTGGCATCCGAATGTCGAAGAACAGAGTCATTCGAATCTATTCGATATTCGATCTTTTTGTCTAGTGCATGACTATAGTTCACAGCTATGAATTCGAAGCAACTTTCTGAAATATCTCAGGGACTACATACCTGATACAATAAACACTCATATACTATGTTTTTGGAGCCAAATTTACTCTTCTCATTTGTGCGGAGCGAAGGGAGAGACAACGAAAAAGTGGAAGGAAAAGAAGACGCAGCATGTGTATGCTCGCAGACGCACGCAAAGAACGGAAATAAATTTCACTCATGAACATAGGATACGTTCTTGCGAAACTCTGAAAACGCCTGGAACTCCGTTGAAAGTAAGCGCAGGCAGCTCTGCAGTTTATACTTGAATTCTACGTTTGAAAAAGTTTTCAGGAATGCTCATTTCTCTTGTACTTTGGAGACTCTGATGAAAGACAACTACATACATAGGCAACGATCCTTAATTCCCTAATTTTTTGAGAATCTAAAATTCAAATTCTAAACTCAATAAGAGAGACAAAATCTGAATTAAATCTTAAAATATGGCATTCCAGGGAAGAAATCCCGAGGTAAACAAAAAATGATGAACAACTTAATTACCGTTTCATGATCTATTTAAAAAGGAATCAGCCCTTGGCTTTCCGTTCAGCTCTATGTAGCATCCTCTATTTCGAGAACTAGTCTACTCTGTTCCTTTGCTTTTGTGTGCGGAGCGGGCGAGAGCTCTGTCAAATCGGGGACACTCCGCGTTCGACTCCGGCTGGCGTTAGAGAACTCCAGGGAACGCGGAGTCCAGCGTAATGGTAGGCGGGAGGCCCCCCCGTGCATGCGATGATGACGTCAGCAGCTCCACCAGGAGACCCGAACTGGCATAGCGGGAGACCCGCATCGAGCGCCATGGTGATGACGTCACCAATCCACCGGAGACCCCAATGGGCATAGCGGGAGACCCGCATCGGGTGACCGGGAGACCCTGATATTACCCACGCGGGTCTGCTGACATACATTACCGCTCGTACGATTTGGGGAAAGCGCGTAAGAACGTGTTTTCCAGTCTTTTCAATCCTCTTGAATAACGGGCTCCAAACTCAATTTTGAGCGAAACAATGGTGATATCCATGACACTGCCCTCAACGGCAAAGTCATGAATATCGCCCTAGTTTTGCTCAAAGTTGGGTTTGAAGCGAGTAATTGAAAAGGACTAAAAAGACGAGAAAGCCTCCTGACGCGCTTTCACCAAATCCTAAGCAACATTATCTTCTAATAAAGGAGCCATTCACGTCCCATTTAGACGAGTTTCAAAGGAACTCGTCGTGTGCCGGACAATACGTCTAACTAAGGTAGTCACGACTTTTTGTATAAAAAGCGGTCAACAAAAATTTATTATCACATGAACTGGTGGGAATGTTTACACGAACCTTAAAACGCCTCTAAAATTCTAGAGGAATATCGATTCAAAATTGAAAGAGAATCCCAAAATAACAGCCAACAATAGGGTACAATACCACGGAACAAAACAAAACCTATAACAGATGGAAAAAATCTTGGAATAAATTTTTCAACAGTTGGGTACGATACCTTGAACAACAAAAAAAAAACCTAAAACAAATGAGTATGAGCGAATAACCGGTATGCTGCGAACCGAAAATTTTTGGTGGCCCTAACGAGACCCGTGATCCGACTATAGCTTCTAAAGCCAGATAGTGCTATAAACTCAGGCAATCGTTCGCACCATGTCAGCAAAGTTCATACTTTTCATGCGCCTGTGAACGTTTCTGTGGAAGTATGGAAGCATGCATGGAGCATGGAAGCGTCGGTACACAGTGGGCATTTCTGGAAGGTATGATGCCAACGAATGCCGGATTATTCAAGAGAAATGCCCCCAGGAGCGCACGGGAATAAATAAGACGAAAGCAAACGAATCTGTTATGAGGCTAGTTTCGATTAATGGAACGCCCAGCTACCGTAACAAAACAACTAAACATGATAACAAACGATAATATACGCTCATAATATTCAGGGTAAAGAGAAGTTGAGGCGCGATACACTGCTGTGTTCAAAAAGCAGCTTTAAATGCCGGCGGAGTATGAAAATGAGAGAACAGCTTTGCCTGATAGAAAGAAGTGCTCATATCCTAACTGATACTTGGAGAACTTCATATGGATTTCATTACACTAAAAATTTCAGATAGCTTCCATTGTAGCCCTTCGATCCACTGATCGGTGCAAGCACGCTTAGACAATTTTAGAAAAATCGCTGGGCACTAGACGTGGGACGTAGACGCATAGGCATATATCCGAAGCGGGAAACCATGCGGCTGAGCCATCCTCTCCATTTTCTCCATCTCCAGCCCGCGCTCTCTTGACCCGATGCTGAAAATGATTCACTTTGAGCTTAAGCTAGCACAAATTTGAGGGCTCAAAATAATTTATTCTGGTAACGAAAACATACGTCTGTAGTCTTCCAATGAAATATCCCATTCGCGACTTCGAATTTGAAGGTTCTGATGTCTGATCTGAAAAGCAGATGTAACTAAAACAAAAGCAATGAACAACTGAGAATATATGAAACTTGCAGCGCTTTTTGTAGAACTCCGAAAAGCTGCACACGCCACCCGCTTCTTTTCTCAGCTGTGATAAGCGAAAACATGAGTTCACTTGGAAAGAAGCAGTCTATTACTAATCGAGAACAAACGAGGAAAACAAACAAGTTACCCTCACACCGCGAACAATTATCAACTTCAGCATGCGAACTGCTGAAACTAATAATTGTCCGCGATGCAGATCATCGCGAACAATTATAATTCCAAAAAGATGCAAAATAGAGAACGCGACTTGAATTCAAAAGAAATAAAAGAAAGATAAAGAAACCGAGAGGAACAATATATATATATATATACATATATATATATATATATATATATATATATATATATATATATATATATATATATATATATATATATATATATATATATATATATATATATATATATATATATATATATATATATATATATATATATATATATATATATATATATATATATATATATATATATATATATATATATATATATATATATATATATATATATATATATATATATATATATATATATATATATATATATATATATATATATAAATATATATATATATATATATATATATATATATATATATATATATATATTAGGAAATCGAAACTGTGAATAATGATTGCAAAAACATTAGAATTTTGGCGTCAGCTTCGGTTTCCGTAGTCCGCACAGCGTCGTTATTTATTCGACGCCCACTTTTTCTCCCAGCGGGAGTCAGCATCGCGAGTCTCGCGAAACTTAGGCGTCAGATTCGGTTTCCGTAGTCCACACAGCCTCGTTATTTATTCGACGCCCACTTTTTTTCTCTCAGCGGGAGTCCAGCATCGCGAGTCTCGTCCTTTTTCTTGCGGGGAGCCTCCCGCAGGCCGTACGGAGGGCCTCCCGATGGTAAATATCTGACGCGGAGTCTGACTAGAATTTGCCAGAGAGGCAGCGATAGTGTGGGGGAGGGGGGTGGGGTCGCAGAATACGCACGCGCGAGGCCGCGCGCGTTGAACGGAAATGAATTTATAGAGAATATGGACTGACATTCCTGTGGTGTGCGTGGCGACTCTCTCTATTCTTTTCGAATGAAGTCCACTGCAACGGAAAAAGGCGGTAGAGCGTTCGCGTAATTCCACTAAGCATACCGTAGCCATGGCTAGTTCCTAGTTTTCAACCAATCGTCAGGAAACACCTGATAATTTTTTCCAGGCTTTGGTTCTTTCTGTGTCTTCTACCTTCTTGTTATTCCTGAGTCTCTCTATAGGAACGACTTTAGGTGAATAAATATTGTGTGTGTTGGGTGAAAGCCAATAAATTCTTAGCGTTTCCGATGTTTTTCTCCAAATTTCAAAAAAATTCAATATTCAACGTCGGCTAGGTGCTCGGGTGCTTCGCGGCGGACGTCCGGCACCATAATTGACGGCAAATTTGGGTTTTTTCCTGAATTTGGTAGAAAAACATCGAAAACGTGAAAACACGGTATGCTCCCACACACAATATTACTTCACAAAGAGACTTTCTCATAGATAGATGCAGGAACAACACGAGAAGAAGCAGAAAGAATCATCACACAGAAAAAGTATTAGAAGTTCCCTAACAAACTTAGAACCGAGCCGGACATGACAACAGTATGCTTACAGGAAACCATTTTAGCGTAGTTCGAGGTTATCAAAATGAAGTTTATAGCGAGAATGCCCATGGTTCGACTCTGAAAAAACTGAGAGCCACTCCGACCCAATCCTATATTTAAAAAAGTTATAAACTTGAAACCATCGGTTGCAGTAGTGAAATGACGTTCTACCTAATGTACCCATAATCACAGACCAAAAAAACTGGAACAAAACCTCATATTTGTGTTGACCACCCCGAAGTAGCTGCTCTGTGAAGCTCTGGTGAATCATAGCAGGTGTTGTTAGCGATAATTAAAAAACGTAAAACTCTCCTTACGCAGTTGAGGCACAAAAGAATAGAGCGTTCGGGGTGTAATGGTGAAAAGGCTAGACTCACAGACGTGACACTAGAGTTCGAATCCCGCCACCGCCAAATTTTTGCATTTTGTGGAACGTTCATATTTGGCCTTGAATTCATATCTTGACTCCTGTTCGAACATTTTGTAGCGCAAAATAACCTTGTGGTTAGGAACAATCCTGCTCGCTAACTTATTTTCTTCTCTCGATGGCACGGTGTAGATATTCATTGCAAGGTTAGGGTCAAGCTATGATGATCACAGAGATGGGCCGCAGCTTTGAACAGCAGAAGAGATGAGAGGCCGCAGGCAGTCCGAGTCCCTTCACCCAAAACTAGTCAGTCAAAAAACATTTTAAAAATATTTTTTTGAGTGAATCACAGTTCGCCATCATTTGTCAATCATTTGGTGGTTGAAATCCTGCACCACCTCGGGGCCGCATGAACTTACAAGCTAGAGAGAGCCGCACGAATTTCGCAGCTAAAGAGAGGTGGCCCTCACCTAGTACTAACCTTTCGTAAACAGGCCAAGGCTTGCCAGACATCGTACTCGCATGAAAACCACATTTTGATTTTTTCGTCCTTTTTGTAAAACTTGGATTCCTTATTGAACGAAAATGTCGAAAAAACCCCTGAGAAACTTTTATTTGTAGAGAAAAACTAGTTTGAATACACTGTGAAAATGAATCTGAAGCTCGTGCAGAACCGTTTTTGAAGTTCTTCTATATTCGTAGACCTAGTAACTGTCATTTTTGAAATTTTCTTGCATGTGGCGTTTGGACCATAATTGTTTTCCATGTTGTGTGGTAAGGCAGTAGACAATTCATATACAATGCAGAGGCCCCTATAGAATCCTATAAATGCATGGACGAACCCGAATCGCCCTGAAGAAGAGCCCTCTTCAAGAATTGATTTGTTTCTTCAAGAAAAAAAAACATATAAATTCAAACCGCGGCTGACGGGGCGGTTTAAATCTCATCAGCTGCCGGCTGGTAATTACCAGCCAGCCGCTGGTGAGATTTAACACTCAAGAGACCGCCTGCTCCAAGGCGAATTTCCACAGCCGACCGGTGCGCTCCACGGCTAATCGTTTCCGTGGGTGACATGTGTGGACACTCGGTCCGCTGGGAACCATTTAGATCGGAGCAGGCTTTTTTACTTACACAACCAGCACTCCATTTCCACTCCAACTGAGAGTACAGAGAGTAAATAGAGACTTGAAGTAAGGCCACAGTGAAGCAATGATTCACCGCTTTCTTACGAGCCTGCCTTGTCTTTATTTTGGAAGGTATTTCAACTTTGCATGCACAAGGTGCTTTGAAACACTTTTCGCAACTTTCTGGGCGTGCTGGTCACGAAAAACGTTTGCCTCTCGACTTCTAGAATTTCCTGCAGGTTAAAGGTAATGGTCAGAACTAAGCCATGCGGAGCCAACCTAAAGTATTGAAAATTTGAAAAATGAACGAACTTTAACTATGCAATGTCCTATTGAACCTCATGAAGAACTTTCGACGGACTCGTAAACTTTGACCTGCTAAATTGTCCGATGTAACCGATGAAAATTTCATCAAAAACCTCAAAATGGGAATCAGATTTATAATCACACCCCCCCCCCTCCCAAGTGACCACCTGTGTGAAGTCGCACAAAAGCCTCAAACGTTGGCCAACGGATAACGAACGGCAGACAACGACGGTGCTTTTGAAAATCGTGAAAAAAAACACCATTTGGTTATTCTTCGAGGCCTCCAAATACACCCTGCAGTTAAATATCAACAAAATTTTGAGCAACGAACTATTCACAGGTTTTCACCCTCCAAGTTATTTCCCCTCGCAATTTAGCGAAATCTGAAACAAAGATGACCGGCGGATAACATACCCCAACCGACGGAAATTTTTATTAGAAATTGTAAAGTAAATGAGAACACCGGAACCTTGTGCAGCAGCTCGAATGACCCTCTGGGTCAAAAGAGCAAAATTTGAAACTATGACCTACTGCAGTTATCTCAAATAGGTAGCACTGCTGTTCCGACAATCAACCAGAGGACATCAGTTGTGTGATGAGCATCATCTTAATAATTCCTTTAGCAAAGCTTGGGACAATTTCTTTCCTACCAAAGAAGCTCGAAAAATCGAAAAGTGCCATTTTCGGAGATGGTAGTAAAATTACTAAGAACACTCAAAATGCTTGACCACTGTGAATGTAACGTCGGCATGTATCCAGAGGAGACTTCGCGTTCACTGCTGAAGTTTGGCGCAAACTCGGTGGCATATGCTATAACATAGGTGCACCGAGCTTGCGCCAACCTCCAATATGGAACGCAAAGTCTCTTCAGGATCCATGCCGATGTTAAATAGTAAACATTACTAAGAACCTATTCGTATTTGAGGAGGACTTCACGCATTGGAACTTCAGAAAATATTGAAAGTTTTTTGGCTTGGGTGCGCAGTGTGGACACGCGGTCTCTTAAGTGTTAAACCGCCGCGCCAGCCACAGTTGGAATTTAAATGTTCTGTTGTGAAATGGAAAACATTAACGACAAGGTGACGACAATATAAAGGAGTTGTGAAACGGGAAAATTTCGCTGCTGAAAAGCAAACATTTATGAAAACTGCCCCGAAACCATGGTTATTAGATGAAAATTTGAAAAAAAAAAACAGAAAAGCCAGATGAATAAACTACTGCAGGTCATGATAGAAGAATAAATGATATCTACCGTAGGTTTACACTTAACTTGGAATTTCACAAACAAACCCGCAGCTTAAGAAGGGTTATTCGAGTTTACTGGATCTGTGGAGCAGGGGTGTGCGTTAATGGCAAAATAAATTTTCGTTAAGCGTTAATCGTTAATTTTCG
This sequence comes from Aplectana chamaeleonis, assembly GCA_029168955.1. Classification (NCBI taxonomy): domain Eukaryota; kingdom Metazoa; phylum Nematoda; class Chromadorea; order Rhabditida; family Cosmocercidae; genus Aplectana; species Aplectana chamaeleonis. The sequence continues at coordinate 55,409 of JAPDOI010001356.1, forward strand.
ACAAAAAACCGCTTCGACCCGTTAATGCATTAACACGTTAATTTTGCACTTCGTTAAAAAATTTTTGAACACTTCTTGGTAACAACGAAAATCCATAAATCACCAGAGGTCTTAGAAAAAAAATAAAATAGACCTTTTGATGACGTCAGCAAAACGTCATGGAGGGTCAGTAGTGTTTCAGATGATGTCATAGAAAGTAGGTAGCGTTTCAATTGACGTCAGTAGGACTTCATGGAAAGTAGCTAGGGCTTCAGACGACGACGTCAGGACGCCGTGGAAAATGCTTAGCGCTCTATGAGGGCGTGCGTCGCGTCTTTGAAAGCCAGCAGCGCTTGATGTGGAGTGTGCGACGCGTGGTAGAAACTATACTTTTACATTATCAGATTTTTTTTTTAATTCTTTGGAAATTGGCCTCTTTGGAATATTCGGTTCTCCAACTATTCGGACACTATCCTTTTTAGCATATTCAATTTTTCGAATCATACGGGAATTCGCCTTTTTCGAATATTCGAATATTCGATTAATTAGAAGCCGACTTTTTCAGTCTAATGATATTATGAATCATTCGATTCGGTCAAAGTATAACAGAAACTGAATAGCGCTTCATGTGGAGTGTGCGTCGCGTAGTGCACTTCCTACAGAGCGTGCGCCACTTGTTAGAGAATAGGTAGTCTTCAATCCCCACTAGCAACCCTCATTTGATAGCTTACTCAATCGCAGAGAGATAGATCGAGCCTCAGATATTCTTTTTGAAACACGAATTCCAATCCTTCGATATTTAGAAGTAATAACTAAAATAGAAAAACAACGGAATGGGAAACATTAAGGCCAGCAATATACATCACACCAAGCGAAAATTGACCGCGCCGCAAGCCGACGTGACGCGCACGGCCCCAGTTTTGAAGTTTGCCATAAAAGCAGATTAATCAATTCCATAATTCCACTGCAATCAACGAACTCAAGTCAACGTGATTTTAGGACTTTTTCGTTAAGCGGTAATTGTTCTAAAAAAAACAGCGTTAACCCGTTGGTGCGTTAACACATTAACGTTATAACGCACAGCCCTGATGTGGAGCATGATATTGAAATATACATTCGACGTCAAAGGAATTCTAACAGTTTCAAATGGATCTGCCTTGGGCTCGCACATTATGGGGTGCCATTTTGAGTGACCCGTTTGGCGAGCCTGTTCTCTTCAGCAGCTTTTGAAATGATTAGGTGTGCCTCACCGTGTTGAGCAGTTTTCAAAATTTAAAATTGGTTTTCGGTAGATTACGGTAAGTTACGGTGAGCAAAGGTCAGTTTGATAAAAGTCTCATACCTAGCTGAAATCTTCTACATTGAGCTTATTTGGAGCGTTGAACACGAATTTGAGTTTCATTGATCGATTTCGGAATTACTAAGGTAGGCTACGCCAGCTTAACGGCGTTTTATTTACAGTAACCTTTAGTAAGCCTTAGAATATCGGCGAATGGATCCCAGCCTCTTATTCTAGACATTTATTTGTCATCAAATAAGAAGCTCAAACAAAAGTGAGACATCTATATGACAGAAATAACACCTGGAGCCGTATGCATCAACGACTTACCCGAGAGGTAAGGGTAAATGTTAATCGGAATCTCTGCATTTCCTGTGCTCTATGCCGTCCCGTCTCGCTTCTCCGCGGAAAAGCGTGACAGACGCATAGAGCACAGGGAATGCAGAGATTTCGAGTAACATTTACCCTTACCTCGCGAGTAAGTCGTTCATGCATACGGCCCTGGAACTGGAAAATCTGAAAATGACTGCTCACCTGACCTGAGTTTTCGGGTTGCCGACTCGGAATTATTCGTAAATTTATTCGAATATGTTCGAATCTATTCGATATTCGGACCTCGAAAAATAGGGTCATTCGAATCTAATCGAAATTCGAACCTCGAAAGATGGGGACATTCGGATCTATTCCATACAAGGTCTTTTTTCAGAGCATATCTATAGTTCAGAGCAGAATTCGGAAAATTTTGTGAAATGCCCCAGACAAGACCTGGTACAATGAATACCCCTACGTTCTGGCTAAGCTCTAAAAACGCCTATAGCTTCATTCAGAGTAAACGTACCTGTACTCGTTTACTCTGAATGAAGTGATAGGCGTTTTTAGACCAAAACACTTGAAATCCATGTATAGATGAATTTGAGGGCCAGATTTGCCGCGCCGTTATCACCTCAGGGGTGTAAATGTGTCTCTAGCAGGTGAGATTGGAGAGCATTTTTCGCCTATTATATGCTTCCTAATAGCACGCTCGAAGCGTAAATCGACTGCGCTTCCTCCACATTTTCACCATATCAGTAAATATAGAGGGCGATTAGCCGCCATCCGCCCAAACCTCAGCGGTTGGGCGGAGCCTCCAGAGGCTGGGCGCAGTCAAAGGACCTCCAACTTGGGTAACTGGGCCGACAGCGATGTTGAAACTGAATCCTGCCCTAAGAATGCGTCAACCCTTGTCCAATTGAACGCGCGTCCTTCAACAGGGAAATTAACGCTGCGAGATTTCTGAACCAATATAACTACGTAATGACGTCAACGTAAATCGCCCTATTAAATGCTCAAACGTTGTCGACTTCGCGATAATTTCACTAATGTCGCGAGTATGGTACAACATTCACAAAAATGGGTCTGCCGTCGCGACAAAGGTGAAGTTAGCGCTACGAGGAAAAAATGGGCGTAACAAGCCATTCCCGTCGTAGGGGACTCGCTAACGTTTGGCAGAGTGGGCAACTCTGCAGTTGATACTCGAATTCTACGTCCGAAAATGTTTTCAGAAATGCTCATATTTCTTGGAGTCTGAAGTTTAGGATGAACCCTACAATAATCAATACTGACTAAGACACCGCTGCGATGAAAAACAACTACATACATAGGCTAAATTTCTTAGTTGCTTAAGAGCCTCCAATTCAACATTGTACCCAAAAATGACACAAAGTCGGAACTGAACCCTAAAATATGGCCGTTCACGGAAGAAAACTCTGAGGTAAACAAAGAACGGTGGACAAGGAAATTCCCGTTCCGTGTTCTGTATATAAAGTAGCTAGTCCTCGACTTTTCGTTGAAGACCACTCACTTCTTTCTGAAATGAAGATGCTCTTGACATTCCTACCCTTGTGCTGGTTTGACCTCGTTGACTTCATCATGACTATGGTCCTACGTAAAACAAAAAATTTCAATCACAAAGCGACTGATGGGGAGGGGAGGGGTTGAGGCGCGCCAATCTCTTCTCATTGGTCACTACGGACATGAAAGTATAATACCGCTCGTAGGATTTGGTCAGAAAGCGAGCGAGGTCTGGTTTTCGCGTCTTTTTCGTGTTTTCTGTATAACTCGCTCCAAACTCAACTTTTAGCGAAGCTAGGAAGATTTTCACGATCCTGGCGCCGAGGGCTACCCATTAGTTCAACCTTCGTGGTGGTTTTATTGGTAACTAAAAAAATTCGCTGTAAGCCAGATTTGTGATTACGGTACCATGACGGATGGGGCGCTACCGTCTCCGTCTGCGTTTCCATATGTCTACCGTATCTAGAGAGCTGGTTGATTGCGGAATTTTCATGGTTCTCCACGAATTTCCGACAGTGGCTATACCATTGGATAGCCCTCAACACCAGGATCATGAATATCTTCCTAGTTTCGCACAAGGTTGACTTTAAAGCGAGTTATGCAGAAAAGACGAAAGAGACGCAAAAATCCGACCTCGCTCGCTTTCCGACCGAATCCTACGAGCCGTATTGTAGATACATTTTATATAGACCGAAAGATAGCGTTATCTCTTTCGTTCACGAATTCGAAGGCTTCAGAACTTGGGCTTGTTGATAGTGTACACAGGAAGGAAGGGGCATAGGACGAACTTGGCCGGTATACATATGAGATGCGCGCGTTCTCTGGCAAACTGGGGCGTCGACAACAGGTTGATCCGCTCACTGTGAATCACCGCTGACCGACGCGCCCATATTCGGCGGGGCCGTGGCCGGGTGTTATGCTCTGGTCGATGTCGAGCTGTTGCCCAGCTAACGCTCTAGGTACAAGGGAAGTATACGACGCATTTTTCCGGCATGCTGTGAATGATGAGAGCGCAGCCGGCTTAATTTCCCAAGTTTGCGGTACATTGGCCCCGCACAGCATCTGGAGGTCCTGCCTATCCGGTGGTGACCCCAATGGAGGCTGGGCGACCCAGCCGTGACGCGTGTCGGTGTAAAGTAGTACCTAAGCTAGATGAAACAGTCACGTAGGAACGTGAACTGCTGCTAAATAGGCCGCTAAACGCGACACATCGAGTTGTCAACAGCCCGACAACAGGCGGACGTCGCTGGGCAACGTGCTGGTCTGGGGCTGAAAATACGCGCGATTTGACTTTTCAACAGGGAGCGGTTTATGAGATGACAACTTATCAACCTGTTGTTGACGCCCCAGTTTGCTTGAATAAGAAGACAGCTGTGTGAATGCCATCCATAAAGGTCTCAGAGTTGAAGTTGCGGCAATGCTCGCAGCGACGAACAGCGCTGGGTGATGCAATATCGACGACATTCGACGACGAGGGCGATCGACGAGGGGGCAGCGCAGACTTTTTTTAAAGGCAGTGTTCACGATAAATCTCGTTCTCGAGGTCTCGGTGTGGAACACTAAGTTGGCAGGTGCTGTAGAGGAAAGAGTCGAAGAAAGCAACGCAAACTGGCCAGAAATAAATACAAACGGCTTTGAAAGCTCTCGCGGTGCGCCTACCTATCCCGGTCCGCCCCCAAATCGAACGAGTTAGTGGCGCCGCACGCGTATCGATGGCAAATTGCCAAGCAACTCTGCCGCAGTTAGCATTATCGATTCGCGTAGATTTCGCGATTAGCGCGCGCTTGCCGAAATCAGCAGGGCCCATGATTCTCGTCCACGCCCTGAATTTAGAAACCGTTATTTTGACTTATTCTGACCGTTTTTCTTCCCTCTTACTTCACTAGTAGTTACCTCACGACCAAACAATACCATTTTTGGTTCGAACTCGAGTGCGATAATCATCGTGAACACTGCCTTTAACGCCGCGAAGGCCCCGCGTCACTGCTGGCGACTGACAACCAACGCCGCGACAACAACGCTCCGAAACATTTTATCAGGGTTGACGCCGCGTCAAGGTTGACGCTTGGCGATCACACCCTGGTCGCTGCAACTTTGTAGACCTCTCGAGACTGTTAATGGTCCAGATAGCAAACTCAAAACTTCTTTCCCACTAACTAAAATCAGTCTGAGATTTTCTGAAAGCAAAACAACACAGCTGAAATATTATTGGAGTTCCACTAGATCTCTTCATCTAGAATACATTATTTTATATAGGATTTTTAAAGTGACGGAGACTTTGATGGAGCTTTATTCGAATCCAGAAGCAAATTGGATATTCCATACTCATTCAGAGTTGGAAAATTTGATAGAAAAAACCGAACCCGTTAATCTTCAACATATGTATCCTAGAATTCAGTTTTGACCAACTTGTGTGTTCAGTTGGGGAATAGGTTTCTTTTTTTTTGAATTTTGTTTTATTTAATTTCGCCTCGTTGATATACGAGGTGACATGTTATAACTTCTTTAGAAGGGGATTATTTGTTCTACAACACAGAATAGTTCGTCTTTTCCAAAAAAAACATGTCATCGATTTTGGGGTCGATAAAGTGGAGGATGAAAAATTCACTTTACTTTGGTGACCCGAAAGTCAATGGGAGCGAGTACGCCTAAAACTATTCGCCCTATTTTGTAGGCCAGGTGATCTCCTTTCGAACGATTTGAAACACTATGTAAATAAGTCAAAATTTCCGGAGGTCCTTTCCCCAATGATGGCCCTCGAAGACTGACTCACGCACGTTCTGGACACTCGACTGAGCAAATTTGGGCGGATAGACTCCGATAAGGAAGTGGAAGCGGGTATCGGAAACAACGAAGAATACCCAATCGAACGAATTGCTGTTACAAACACTATCCCTGTAATAAAAACGAAAATTGCAAACTCATTCTTTGAAGGCAATCTCCACAGTAAAAATAGTTTTTCTGTTTTCCAGCCTGTCTTGAAAACGATTCCATGCTGATTCCAACGATGTCTCTGAAATCGTACACGACCCTCTGGGAACGGAGTTATGGTCCCCCGAAAATTGAGCTAAAGAAGCATGGTGGACGAGTTTTCCGAGGCTTGTAACTTCCGTCTTTAGCCACCGATGTATGCGAACTCACCTGAGTAAAGATATAAGTCGAGAAAGAAGACAAGAACGGGGCCTTTGATCGAAAACCATCGCTCATCTAACCACGAATTCAGGGCAACTGTAATAGGACGTGGGCGGAGTGGCCCAATGGGTTGGCTGGCCCACGAGATTTTCACCCACTTACCGGCCGTTTTTCGTCGCACGCTCCTTTACTGGGGAATGACAATCCACACCGCGATCAGCTGCGCGCAGTTTAGGTTATGACCGAAGTCACTCACAATCTCTATTGTTAGTAGCAAGTAGAAGGCTCAAGGTTCTCAATTTCGCTCACTTCAAACTACGATTGAATGGTTTTCTTTGTGCTGCGACAGGAATGGAGTAAAACTAGTCTAGTTGATATCAGTGCCCACGATAAAACAGCCTTTGAATTTCCACTGGAAATGAAGAGCCTCGAGGGGCTACTGATCGATGTTCTCAGAATGAGGGGCACCTAAAGACAGTTCTTCTGGTAAATGCGACAGAAGACCGCTACGCTCACGTCGTCGCTGAAGCGCCGCGTGCAATGTTGTTTTCCCGCATTGTGCACGCGGCGATGCGGTAAGTGATTTCGAAATCCTTTGACGTGGTCATGCCTGCCAATGGAATACACGGCCACCCACCGTACACCTTAAATAGTGAAGAAAAGGCAGATTTATTCAAAATTATTTGAAATCACAACTACTCGAATGAACATTCGAATAGTAGGCTTCGAATACCGAAAAGATTCGAATGACCCTTTTTATGTCCGATTTTTGAATAGATTCGAATGGCCTCTTTTTTGAGGTCCGTTTTTTAAATAGATAGTATTCAAATGGTGCGATCTTGGAAATTCCGAAGATGAATACGTATTCAAATTGCAATTATTCGAATCTATTCGAATGGCACAATTATAAGCGGCACCCCCTGGCTGCTCTTTCCTTGTCGTCGGGATGGTCGCGGATGCGACTGGTCTCTTGTTGAGGGTGCACCTGCGCCAAACCCTCTGCAACCTCGTTTGCTAGACGTCACCGGCAGCGAGGAGCTGTTGCACTGTTCGTCTTCCCCACACTAGACCGCTCTAACGGGCACGGCCCCAGCCGTGAACAATCGTAGGGGAGCCGCCCTGGTCATGGTATCATTCATATTTATGGCGTCTTAGCCTTCGCAATAAGTAGCTGAAGGGAACTGAGTTATACAGAAGGGTGCGCTCAGTTGCATCATCCTAGAACCACTCATTTACCGTGACCCGCAAATTGCTCAGCACCTCTAAGTATTAGGTGAAGTTTGGAGAAATTTGGGGTGCGCAGGTTCATTTCCAAAGTATTTTCTTACATTTCAAGGAGACTCTGCCGTCCATCACACTAAGGCCACCAGTTCGTGATCAAATTGTGGCTGAAGACCGGGAAAAGTGGACAACGCTGACTCCTAGAACGGCACACCTAGGTTGAGACGGGGACTGATGGCGTCAGACGGAAGCCGGCCGAGTAAGCCAAATAAGTCATGAAATGTTATAATACCGGGCACGAATCCCTCTCACATACGCTAGACGACTTTTCTGGAACAATCTAGGATGTGTTTGACAATGCACTTGTCAGCACCCACGTGGAGGTTGTCGTAAGCGAGTTGCTCGGAAAGACTTTTTGCTGTGAAGACGAAAAACAATGCAAACATTGAGTTTCCCATTTCTTCTCCATAAAGTCACGTTTTGCCATTCTTCTCAGCTCTTCGCTCTTTCTGGAAGTCGCATCCCTCGAATTATGAAGTCAACACTTTTTATAGAGCTGAGCCGCCTGCGGAATACCCAAAGAACTTCTATCGAGGAAGTCAATCGAGGAATTTAGGCACAACTAAAAGATAGGTGGAGAAGAATTAGTGACGCAGACAAGACTGCAAACTGTTGCACATGCATTCAAACAGAGCACTGTGCAAACACGGAAGTATTATATATGAAAACCCAGAAACTTATCGTCAGCAACCCAAGTTGAAGTCATGCACGCACTTGGGCTTCAAAAGCCATTATCTACCATCTCTTTCCAGTAGAGCTACAACGGTAGCCAACCATATCCAACTTTCCTAAAACAAGGGAACCATTTCATTCATTCACTTCCTCTTTCATTCATTGAATCATTCATTCATCAATACTGCAACTACAGTATTTTTTGCAAAAACGGCGTTTTACGGCGTTTTTTTGCGCGCACAAAGCGCTGCTTCGTCATAACTCGCTTCAGGGTGGTCTAATATCATATTTAAAGATATTTCAGAATTACTCTCAACCATAGGATTCGAACGGTATCTAGAAGTATAAATATCTATGCAAATTGTCAGCCTTTATTACAGAAAAAACGTATTTTCAGGCCAATTTTAATTTTTTTCTGGGTTTCCCGTTTAAAATATGCTAGGACGGATATGTCAAATGAGAAACAGAAAGCTCTCAAATATATTCTAACTAAGATTATGCATTTCATTTTGTTGGGACATTTCTATACACGCTTTCAAGGGCCACAATTACTGGGCCTCCATAACCTTAATTGTTCAAGGTATAATACCTTTTGTGAAACATCCTTGCTAGAAACTATGAAATGTTTATTGAACTCCTCCCCTTACGTAACATACGGTAGGTGACAACCATCCGCTTGCCGCAGCGAATTCAGGCAGATGTTTTCGGAAAACCCCGAATTTTCAGGTATTCCGTGCAATTTTTCAGCGTTCTCAGCGTCATAACAATTGTATTCGTCTCTACGACTTATCCGTCATGGCATCTTTTACACGGGAAATTACAAAAAAAATTTAAAAAACTGGTCTGAAAATATGTTTTTCTTTGGAATAAAGGCCGACAATTTGCATAAAAGTTCATACTCCTATATACCGTTAGAAACCTGTGGTTGAGAGAAATCCAAAAATATCTTCAAAATTAATTTCAGACCACCCTGAAGCGAGTTATGACAAAACGGCCCCTTGTGCGTGCAGAAAAACGCCGCAAAAAGCCGTTTTTGCAAAAAGTATGCGGAGTACTGTAGGCGGGCGACAAAACATTTTGTAGAACCCAATCTCTAGTGAGTGCACACGAGAGTGCGTGGAAAGTCTGCGACCGACGTTTACCTTGACTTTTCGGCCTCCTGTCGCCATCTGTTACCGGTTTATAGCAAGTGCTCCTGAGATCAGCTAACTGTCATGTGCGAGCCTTCAATTATGAACCAAAAAGTTACAGAATTACACAGCTTTGGCCCATTTGAACGTCAGTTGGTATTTTTTCCCAGCAACTCCGAGAAAATATGGCTTTCAGAGGTAAAAAGTATTATTTCATCGACCATTGTGTGACGTGAAATGTTTAGCTCCATAAACTCGGTAGAAGCAAACGGGTTTCTTCTCTAAATTCCGTCCTATGACTCAAAATGCTCGTCAAAGAGACATCTGTAATATTGTTTGAATGCACCTATGTTGTTCACAATGGCATGAAATGTGACAGTGGTGAAGGAGTTATCATGGGAACGTTTTGTCATATGCATTTGGATACAAAGGCCACTTTATTCCTTCAAAAAGTTTTGCCTTCCCTTCTTGCAAGTCTAAGAGTCCTTACTGCTACAGTAAAACACACTGCGGAGAGTATAGAGAAAATTTTAGGATATTTTAACCTTATCAGGTTCCAAGGAAATATGACTATTTTCATTTGTTTTCCATACTTCAAAAACTAGTAAAACAAAACAAATCGTTCGTCGAATTCGAGGCACAGTCATACACTTCATGATGACTGGTTATTTGTCCTCCCTGGTCATCAGAGCTGCGAGTAGACTTTAGAGGATACAACATGACAATGTTTCGAGATCTCCAAGTATGCGAGACCTTCGGAATACCACCACACCCATTGCCCACTTTCCGTCAGAATCCGACTTTGGAACGGGCTTTGGTTGCCGTTTAGAACTTGCATTCGTGCTTCGTGTTCTCCGTACCTTAAAGTCACGTGCGTTAGCATTGATTTCGAAAAGGACGTCCTCTCCAAGTTCTTCACAGCCTGTTTGGTGCTAGCCGGTAGCGTTTTCACCTTGCCAGAAATCGCGCAAGATTCGTGCTCGCCCGGAATTGTTCATCACTTTTCAAAAAAAAAAATTAAAAAAGCGGCATACACAACAATTAGAAAGGAGAGGATAAGGGCACCTTAGTGGTGATCGGCCGAAGCCAAGAGCCAATTCGAAATCAATTCTCGGAGAGGGCGACTCTGAATTTCGCACTTCTTCCCAGACACCATTCATATAGTTTCCTCCTCACTATTAAAGACAAGTTTATAGTTTGCCAACGGCACAAAATTCTAACTGAAGAGTAGAAGTTTTTCTTTCCTGAGTTTTCCATATTAAGGGCCCGATAACGTGATATCTTTATCAGCGGTGAGGCTGCTTGCCTACTTCCTAGTCTGTTCAGACGCTTACCTCTGGAGAAAGACGGTTTGTGAATGTAACACACCGCTCCTCATTTCTTTTATACCCTACCCTTTATCAATTGGGTATCATCAATTTTGTTTACCGTGAGAATTTTGTGCCGTTGGCAATTTATAATCGTTTCTATTTAAACTTCTTTTTTTTCGGACCGTTCAAGCAAGTGTCACATACGAGTTCAAAAAAGCATGTTAGGTGTCAGAATATATGTAGGTGCTTGTTATCGGAAATAAGGGGAACCCTAGGTGACTCTTGAGTTGACGTTTGAGGTGATCATTGAGCTATGCAGTCGTTGTAAGCCTCACCACTATTTCATGGTGGAACTGCAGCATTCACGAGACAAGTCACAGAAGTGGGAGATCCACCAGGAGGCCACACCTCGATTTCCGCACGTTTGAATCTTTCTTTTTTCTCGAACACAACAGCGATATTTGAATGTTTCGACTCTTTTGTGCATGCATATGTACACAAACTCATTGTTTGCAGAACCATTTTTATTCGTTCTCCTCGGAACATGGCTCAGTCATTTGTTCCATACCTTTCTTGCCACAGTGGTTCCTGACCACAACACTCCCTAGACGGCTTCACTGAATTTGAGAAAACACTCCATTGACGCCCCGAAAATTTTCAAATCATCCTTGTTATTGACCACACATTCATTCATTCGTTCATTCATTTGCTTTTAGCTATAAAATACTTAGCAAGTAAGATGCTCCGTCGAAGATCTCGGAATTCAGAATAAGTTAAGAACGGAACCGGGGGAAGTGGAGAGCTCGGGGCAGAAGAGCCATGGGTGCCAAACACCGCAAGCTCGCAAGAGGTGGCGTTGGGATCCGGATACCATCACAGTTGGTCCGCCAATTTACCGAGATCCACCGACGGGGGCTGCCTTTTGAATGAAAACAATGCATGGGTTTACATGGCGAAAAAACTCGAAATTTTTTTCCCAGATTCTTTAAAGGCAGTGTCCACGATAAATTTCATCCTCGGTTTTTTGCCGGAAGTTAAAAGTTCAGGGTCTCTTTGGAGCACTGGGGTCGAAAGAACGATCGAAAACGAGCCCGAAAGAGCTCCATACGGCTCCGAAGTCCGCTCGTGCTAGCCCTTCCGCTCGCGGTCGAGTTTTCCGAGGAACAGTTTGGTCCGTTTCTACATTAGCATCGCAGCGCGAGCGCGGCTGAGTTTTAGCATTGGGGGGCATTTTCGCACGCTGTTTACTTCAGGCCCATGCCCGCGCAACTCATCCACCGCTGAAATGCGGCTTTCAAGAAGAAGAGCTGTTTTTGGATGTTCCGCAGGGTTTTTCCTGATTCTTTCTTCACTGATGAAACAGTCAGACTCTAAACTTTGGTTTTCTGGTGGAAACTCGAATACGATTTTTATCGTGGACACTGCCTTTAAGGCATGAGGTTTCTCGAAGGAGGGTTGCCATCTGCACATAACAGCCGATTTCCGCTCGTAGAAAATGAGGAAGGCAGCCACGATGGCCACTTGGAGAGAAACTGCACCCTATTTTTTGTTTTTTTTTCGTCGTTGTTGACCTACCGAATGGTAAGTTTGGAAAACGCACCGTACATTCTTGTTACTCTATTCATTCTTCCCAATTTCCAGTGGGACGTTTTCCGAAACGTCGCAGGTCCCTCGAGTCTTTCCCTGGTCAGTGAAAGTATGGTTTTCGTTTTTGATCTACTGTGCTTCTCTGGGCCAAATTCCGGTCCGCAATTGCGTCTCGACACGCTTTGCGGCCGCACGCGTTTGCGAGTCAGTCGGGTTTCCAGCGCCAAAGTAGACTCTATGTGACTTTTCATTCAATTCTCTCCAGTTTTTCTAAGTTTCCTGTTTCCAAAACTCACCTAGAGTCAGCAGATCGGCGGCTGCGGCGCTGGAAGCTGTTCTGACCCGGGAGCGTGCGGCCGCAGAGCGTGTCGAGGCGCAATTGCGGACCGGAATTAGGCCCAGATAAGCACAGTAGTCTATCGCATGGACCAGGTGGCTGCGGGGTCAAGCGTACACTGGGATGATTTCAGTATGAGAGCAGGGGGCGCAGTTTGGCAGACCTCGCAGAGGGGGCGCAGAATTGGGTCGAGTGCGAGTAAAAATCATTATCCGCTCCGCCCAGAAGAATGTTCTGTTTCCATGTTCTTTTAGGAATTTCAAGCTTGGTTTTTGCCTTTATTTCAATTTTCTAATTTTTTTTCTTTCTTGGCCAACGAAATAAGAAAATACAAATAAAAATTTTCATTCAGAAAATTGTTGATAAATCTAAAGAGCCATGCACTTTCCATGTGATTGCTTAAAGGCAGGGTTCGCGATAAAAACGACTTCCGAGCTCTCTTCATGAGAATGTAGATTTGGCCATCACAAAAGTGAAAATAAGTGAAAAAACCCGGAAATTCGCGGGAAAAACGCTCAAAAACAAAGTATAACGGCTAATTACCGGTGTCGGCCGGCCCCCTAATTAACGCGATTTTTATTAATGCTTGCTTATCCGCCATTTATTTTGCTGTTAAAGTAATCAGTAGTCTCCAGAAATGTTTAGAAATTAGTTTAGAAGCAAAATAAAAGTTAACAAAACAGGGTTTTACACAAATCTCGATATTTGGGGGCGGGAGGACACCAAGCCATAACTTGTTCCTGAGCGTTTTTTCTCCAATTTTTTACTCATTTTCGCTTTTGTGATGGCCAGATCTACAATTCCATGAAGATAGCTTTACAACCGATTTTATCGAGAACCTTGCCTTTAAACACTGGAGTGATGCAATATGGGAAAATAACAACAACAGGAGGTGCAAACAAGAGAAATCACGCCTCCCCTGACAGGAGTTTTTTTTTTCAATGTTTCTAAAGTCATTTTGTTTCTGATGCTGCTTACCTTTGAAAACCCTTTGAAGTTTGTTCACAAAGATTTGGTGTGGTGACTCTTTGTGAAAGTTCGCGTATTTCACCTCTCTGGTAGAAAACAATGTGAGTGTGACATAAAGGTGTGACATGTGCGATCAATATAAAACCGTTTTCTATCCTACATACTGTCCGGCTGCTCCCAAAATCTCATTCCCAGTGTTGTGTGGAGACGTTTCACCTTACCAGGATACAAAAATGTACCAAAAATGTAAGTCCGGAGGTGGTCACGGTCGTAAAAAGTTGTTTTTTACCTGTACAGAAATGGTTTTCGAAACTTTGCATTTGGAGCACAGTTTTACAGTACCAAATTTATTTTTTTAGGGTTTTGTTTTCTCCGGACTTGTATGAGGAAAGACCTTTCCTAGTAGATCCTTCCCACATGGGATTTATTATTCAAGTTTCTCACTAGTACTATTCACAGTGTGAGTTCGAGATCCCTAGCTTTTGATTGAACCGAGAACGAGCCACTGGGATACCTAAACTCGTTCAATGGGATTTGGACCCCTGAAACCGCTACTCTTCTATTGAGGAAAATTTCAGGCAAACCCTCTTGAAAGGGACTGCGCGACATTTTCTAGTACAGCTTTCTGTGGACAACAGCTTGCCACCTCATATTAGCCTAGAAGGAGCAGATAAAGGTGTCATTTTTCGCGTTAAAAAGGCCTAACACTTCTTTTGGGCTTTGAGCTGTCAGGTATGAAAAAAGTTTTTCTCGTAGATCCTGTGCGTGTGGAGTTTATTCTAAAGCTTCCCACTAGTGCTCTTCACAGCCCGAGTTGGAAACTCCTGGCTCTTGTTCGAGCCGAGAACTAGCCATCAAACGAGGAAAATGTCGATAAATTTGTATATATACATTAAAAAGTCGAAAAAAAGAAAGTAGAGAATGAATGGAAAAATTCGAGCTCTTGTTCGCGGAGGGGGGGCAGTGGCGAGCCACCCACTGGGAGGTAGGGGGGCGCACTCTCCACCGGCCGGTCCCATTGAAACGCCTGACCTTTGACGGCCTCCTCAGAGGATCGCGGGTTCGTAATGGAGCACAATAGGCTTTCACCTCGACGAGGATAGCGAGGGCAGCACGAGGGGAAGAGCTGCTGCTCGAGCAGCACGTGCTGCCTTTGTGCTGCTTTTAGCAGCACGTGCTGCCCTCGTCCTCCATTTGTCGCCTCAGCTGCTGCTCTTTTTTGTGGCAATTGTAGTGTGGTAACATTGCTCAAAGTGGTCCGTTTGGACAGCTACAAGCATATTTACAATCAGCATGGGGACTTCTTTGTTTTGAGCATGCACATATAGACATCTGATTAGTTATATGTCAATTCACCAATTCTCTTTTCTCCCCCAAGCAAGGTGTATGGAATCTAAGCAATCGACTGATCTTCGTCTCAGACGATCGTGGGCTGTCAAGGAGCGCAACTATCTCTTACTTTTACTAGAATAGCGAGAGCAGCACAAGGGGACGAGCTGCTGCTCGAGGAGCACGTGCTGCCCTCCTTCTCCATTTGTCGCCCCAGCTGCTGCTCTGTGTTGTGGCCAGCTTAGTGTGGTAACACTGCTCAAAGTGGTCCCGTAGGTTACTACGACCATATTTATGGTCAACATGGAGAGTTCTTCCCTTTTAAGAACATGAACATGCCCACTTCCTGGGAAGTTGTATTGAGTTAACACAACCAATCGATCTCCAACCCTATCACACGGAATACCTTGAAGGCAGTGCCCACCAGGGCTGTGCGTAACTGAATTTTGTTATTTCGTAAATCGTAAATCGTAATTTTTCAAATTCCTCGTAATTCGTAAATCGTAATTCGTAATTCGTGACAGATAATGAATAATCACACACATGGCTTAAACCTCATTCGATATGGAAACACCTCATCACTGAAGTGCCGAGTTATCTTCAAACAAAACCTCAAGCCCTACCTTTGATGTGGAAACACTTCCGGAGCATTTACGGCGCTTGGCGTTCAAAAAATCTCAGGCATGGAGTCGGGCTAGAGTTACCAATGCAGCAAACGATTGGGAGGTGTATAGGGCTATATGTTTCAGATTTGACAAGCAATTGAAAAAATTCAACAGAAATATTGAAAAGAGGATCATTGAATCAGGTGAAAAAAATGCGTTCTATAAACTGTTGAATGCTAGATTGAGGGACAAACCCCGGTTAGGGCCTATTGAGTTTGATGGGTCCATAATAACAGACGATAAAGAGAGGTCGGAAACCTTTGCGTCTGTTTTTGAAAAGTCTTTTTGCGAGGAGGATGGGCCTAGTGGCGTTATGAATACTGCCCAGGAATTCAATACTATGGATGATTCTGTTTGGTTTTATCCAGAGGATGTTCACAAGTTCCTTTCTAGCTGGCCTAATTCATTTTCCGACACACCAGACCATTTGCCTTTAAAATTCATTACACATGTAGCCCACCTCATAGTTGGACCGCTTACATATATATTTAATATTTCGGTCATGCGAGCAGAGGTTCCGGATAGGTGGCGTGCAGCCTTTGTAACTCCTATTCCAAAAAAGCCCCCTCATACTAACCCTGAAAACTTTAGGCCAGTAAGCATTACCTCTATTTTCAGTAGGTTGTTCGAGAAGATCCCTAAGGTGAGAATATGCAAGCATTTGGAGGACCACTCAATAATTTCGGATTCCCAGCATGGTTTTCAGAAGAAAAAGTCGACGGTTACGGCCATGTTGCATTCACTTAACGAATGGACCTCACTCGTGGATGAAGGAAAAGGGGTTGATGTCATCTGTTGACTTTTGCGAGGCTTTCGACAGGGTCTCTCATTCCAAACTCGCCCTGGTTGGCATTCATCCTAGAATTATAGCATGGATAAGAGCCTTTTTAAGCAATAGGTCGTTTGTTGTTCGAGTCAACTCAACTTTTTCTGATCCCAAACCCGTTTGCAGTGGAGTACCCCAGGGAGGAGTTCTCCCTCCAATTTTATTCAATATATTTACTTATGAGTTGCCACGAATAGTTACGTTTGGTAGGGTTAAATGCTGTGCTTTTGCGGATGATTTTAAAATTTTCTCTCCTGTCCAGACGGCAAGCGACAAGCAGTACTGGCTAATGGCTTTGGATAAGGTTGTAAGCTGGTCTAGAGAGTGGAGTATGTTGCTCTCAAAGGAAAAACTAAAGTCTTGCACATTGGAAGCGATAGTTCAGCTGCTGTTTATACCATTGATGGCCACCAGCTGGAGGTTGTCGTCGAGATATTGGATTTTTGTTTCCTGGAGCTAGTAAAGTTATGTATAGCATGTTCAGAGCCCTGTCCAGCAACAACGAAAGGGTGCTTCTTAATGCTTATAAAACGTATGTTAGACCACACCTTGAGTATGGGACTGTTATTTCCAACCCTCACAAGGTCTCGACCAGGGGTGTTTTGGAAAAACTCCAAAACAGCTTCACACGCAAGGTGATGATCAGGGTCAGGGGTCTCAGCTATGATGAAATGCCCTGCAGCATTGCTAGGAATAAGGAACTCCAACTTGAATCGCTGGCTTGCAGATGGAAAAGGTTCGATCTTCTGATGGTTTATAAGATCTTGTATGGGTATGTTGGACTCAAGCCAAATGATTTCTTCCAGCTCAGGGCGTCTACCACAAGAGGCAGCAGCTTCAAACTTGTCCGCAACAGAGCCAGGAAAAGTTTGAGGCACCACTTCTTTGTTAATAGAGCAGGAAGTGAGTGTGAAAAGTTACTCAAGAGGGGCGATCTCCCTACAACTCTTTCCGCTTTCGAACGTAGCTTGGATCAGTACTTGATGACTGAGGATGACTGAGCCTGTTTCAATTCATATTGGTACTATATCTGTTTCTTGTCCTTTTTATATTCGATGTTTTCTCTTGTTTTTCTATGTAACTTAACTATGCAGGCGTGACCTGCAATAAACAAATACAAAATACAAAAACACTTTAGTGATGAGGTGTTTTCACATCAAAGGTAGGGCATGAGGTTTGGTTTGAAAATAACACGGTTCCGAGCAGTACTTGAAAAAATTTCAGTGAACGTACGTGGGATAGAAGCAACTTTACAGAACAGTAAAATTTTAAGCTTGACCAAGTACCGAACCTGTGCCACGTTTTGCCCTACTCTTGAATTTGGAAATATAAAGAATCATCGCTATATCAAACACAGTTCGGTGAAAGCCAAGGAGGGAAACACTGTGTTAGGAAAAATGCGGTGTTCGTGAGTTGAAGGCCATATCTGTCTAGGGAAGGATACACACTTGTTTAAAGGCAGCATACACGCTCGTAAACGTGATTGAGATAACTACGGAAATAGAATGGTATGGCCTAGATTACAACGCCTACGCATTTTGAAGTGTCAAAAACGATCCACAATGCCGCTCCATTAGTTAGAAGTTGGCCCCGCCCTGTATTTTCACGCCCCTTGTATTTGGCCTTTTCCTACAACGCAAGCTTGCTGGGTCATATTCACCGTCAGTACTGTTTGTGGATTGCCTAACAAGTGAACCACACACGTCTCTGACGGCGAAGATGGCCCAGCAACCCTGCGTTGGAGAAAATGGCAAATTCAGGGGGCGTGAAAATACAGAGGCGGAGCCAACCTCTAGCTCATGTAGCGGCGTTTTGGGTCATTTTTGACACTTCAAAATGCGTAGGGATTATGTTGTAAGCCATACGGCTCGATCCACATTGTTATCCCAACCACGTTTACGAGCGTGTATGCTGCCTTTAAAGGCACTGTTCACGATAAACTTCATCCTCGAATTTTCCTAGGCAAACGCTTCTCATGGCTCTCAGAAGCAGAACAGTGTCGAAGAAACAGGACGAAAAGCTACCCAGTAGCCGCAAAACGGCTTAGAAAAGTGAGCAAACCCCGCCGCTCTGGGCATGTCCGGCCCCTTTCCGCCCCGCGACGTGAACAATGGAACAATCGAGAACGTGAGAAGAGCGATAGTTTCCGATCAAAAGCCCCGTTCTGTCCTTCATTCTCAACTTATCTCTTTACTCAGGCCAGCTCGCATACATTGGCTGCAAAAGACGGAAGTTACAAGCCCCGGACAACTCGTCCACAATGCTTCCTAGCTCAATTTTTTGAGGGACCATAAATCCGTTCCCAGAAGGTCTTGTACGATTCCAGAGACATCATTGGAATGAGAATGGGACCGTTTTTAAGATGGGTGAAAAAACAAAGAAGATATTTTCCACCGCTCCACCGACTTGGCTCGTTTATGGAACAAAGAAGGGTTGGAACCCAATAACAAATTAGAGAGGCGGTCGGTGTAAAAGCGGAGCAGTCGATCGTTAGGGAATCTCATTATCAACAACTATATTTTGACATAACCGACCTCTCTGCTGTTAACTGCGCCCACCTGAAAATGCCAGAGAAAACTTTCACAGCATGTTGAAATTGGAAAGAACAATCAAATGCTGGAAATGCAAAAAAGTTAATTCTAACCATGTTGTAGACAGCAACTTTATATTCTCTGAAGATTCTCGGCTCTGAGCCCCATCGAACAGAATCGGGGCCGCTTGACAGTTTGGCTCTTGCTCTCAATTTCTGCTGTTGCTGTTCGGGCGAACTACAGGAGCTCGGACAACAACAACAGTGGCCCGGAAAGCAGCAACAGTGGCTCGGACAGCAACCGAAGTCGATTCGCAGATTGAGAGAACGAGCCGAGCTGTCAGTCGTCTCGAGGCCGAGAATCGCCCGAGTTGTTCTCCTCAGTCGCATTTTCACGATTTGTTACGATTTGTTACGATTCGTTACGATTTTAGGTCGAAATTTCGTAAATCGTAAATCGTAAAAAAATCGCCAAAAACGGCCGTAATTCGTAAATCGTAAACCGTAATTCGTAATTACGCACAGCCCTGGTGCCCACGATCAGAACACTTCGGGTTTCCAACGTAAATCGAAAGACCCGGGGCTCAATGCATCAATAGTGCCGAAAAAACGGCTAAGAACGATCACAAAATAGCCCTTTACGGTCCCAAACTTGGATGTCCGCTCACGCCATGCCCACTTCCTAAACGGCTGCCGATCAAAGTTCCTGACTGAAGTGACCCGAATACAAGAAGGCAACCGATTATCAAATGGGGTAAGTTTTATTGAGCGGAGTGGATTGTAACCTCCTGGATGTATGTTGTTACCCCTAAGGCCGGATTTCAGTAGTTTACGGATCGGTACCGGTTGAAAGGAGCGGGCGTGGCGTGAGCGGAACACTCAGGTTTAGGGCCGCACAGGTCTTTTTACGCTCGTTCGTAGCCGTTTTTCGGACATTGGTGGTGTTTTCATATTTCTGGATCAGTGAGTGCATCGGAATGATTTTCGCATACCTTCCCCGCTGTACACTTTTTCGACAGTTCTGTTATCAGGTCGACTGTACCAACATCTGTTGCTCGCAAAAAAACAATAGAGGGAGTCGAAGTCAAACGATACCTCCTCATGAATATGCAGCAAAGGTTTGTCAATTCAAGGCCAATTTGTCTTCGAGTGGAAAACCAAGCACCGCCGGCTCGCCGTTGACCAAGACACGCTGCCATCCAATCGCCAAATCGCCGCGACCTTTACGCTACTAACTGCCAACTGCTCCTGAAGCCATTTTAAACTTATCCAGTTCATCTCCAACTGATCACCCTTCTATGTCTCTGCTTTTATCAAGCTGGCTAAACGTGCGGTGGGGGCCAACCCATTAAAAGCGCCGGAAGGCTCACTTTTATCAGCGTGCGACCTCTCAAACGTGAGTACTTTTATGCAAGATTCACATTTTCCGTTGCATCAAGTCTTCAGAAAAAACTTTCTTGGTATTTCACTGATTATCAAATTAAACGTCGTTTTCACTCTGAAGAAAATTTCAATACAAAAATTTGAAATGGCACACTCGAGAAAAGAAGTTCCTTGCGAGCAATTTAAACAGTTCAGCCCGGCTAAAAAAAAGATGAATCGTTCTGGAAAAAGGGATGAGTCGTCCTTCTTATTGGATGATGGTTGTACTGGTAAAACCGGCCGGAAATTCGAGAGGCGTTCGGCTCTTTCTAGAACTGATTTTTTAGCGTGTTCTTTCAGATTTTCAACAATTTTGTTTTTAATCTCGAAGGTGTAGAACGGAAAATTTTAAAAAATCACCTTCTCAACTCTAAAAATGTGTTCCCTTGAACTGCTAAACTTGTACTTGCATTTTGATAGAAAAACCAATTGTTTCGGTTTTAATGACAGAAACTTTTTATTTTTCCTAAAATGCTGAGCGGCGATGGTTTGCCAAAAATTAGGCGAAATGGGGAATACATACCGCTACTCTTCATCAGAGTAAGCACAATGCTCACAGAATTCAAAGCCACAACTCTCAAAAACAACCTTTCAATGAAAATAATAATTCGAACTCTTCCGAAAATGTCCACGATAATAATTTAGAAATAAGAAAAAATGTTCAAGAAATTCTTAAATCGTTGTTTTTTGGAAGAGAAGAAATCACCATTCAATAAATGATGAATACTCTGATATTTGAATTCCGTTCAACCCTGAAAGTTCCTCTAAACAGTGCTAATTTCAGCGACTCAAAATTATTTTGAGGGGAACTTTATTCTTGGAATATGTGGATATAACTTTTTTTACAAAGAAAGTCATAATTCTACACGTGGAAACTCGGAGAAAATTGGTATGGGGCTCCCAAAACTAATCTGAGATTGAACAGTTTCACATGTAGGGCTGGTTCAGCATTCGTCTCCTCGAGAATAAATTTGGAGAATCTACCCCGTTCTTTTCCTGCTCTGAAACGCAAAGCTTCGAGTATTCTTCTTGCATGGTATTTTTTCAATTTGGTTTTCTGCTGTATCATACTCTACGCCCGTTTTTTCACGTCGACCTTATGTAGTCTATTGATAAAAATAAATAAATAAATCGTTTTTCAAAATGAGAGAAACATATTATCACGCCTAATTCACATCTCTACAGTCCCGAAACCGGGTGAAAATCAATTATTGTTCAAGGTATAGCGGAATTCTGTGTCAAGAAACGTTTTTTGAGACTCACAATCACTACTGACCGAGGCCTGTGTTGAACGGCCCTCGCAAACTCGTGCCAGATACGAGGCCGACTAGGGTGGGCATGAGACAGCCCATAGTGCCAGCATCAATTCCATCAGCTATAGCGAAGATCAAAGGATATAATCAAGTATTAATAAGCCGTTGTAGATACGAATGAGCCTCAATGAGGTCTCTATTTTTGATAGGTCGACCCAGCAGTGATGCTGAGCTCGACATATCCCCTGCAGGAAAACGATTTTGAGAAAGAAAGGAAAGATCATAAATGAAGAGCAGCAATTGGGGCCACAATGAAGAGCAGCAGTTGGGGAGAGAAGAGCAGCAGTTGGGGCCACAATGAGGAGCAGCAGTTGGGGCCACAATGAAGAGCAGCAGTTGGGGTGACGAGTGGAGCGGTTGGGGCGACTGTAGCAGCAGGTGGGGCCACTATACGAGTAGCAGTTGGGGCAGTGAGCGGAGCAACAGAACATAACGTGCTGCCCTGGGCAGCAGTTGGGGAACGAAAGGGGCTTACACCTCGACGAGTAAATGCGTTAGTAATCCCTCGTGCTGCCTTACTAAGCCGCAAGTATCTGAGTCACTGAAGAATGGGGTTTCGATTTGCGAGGATGATCTACCGTCGCAGCCCCGTTCACTCATCGGACTAAAATTATTGCGCGAACTCTATGTTATAGCATATGACACCGAGTTTGCGCCAATTCATTTGTTCGCCTTTCATTTGTTCAAATCGAATAGGCTTTCTGGTGCAGGAGGCGTTCCGATTACTTCAACACTCCTGTTTGGATTCAACGTTGATCACTCCAGAGCCGGCATACACCATTGGATGTATGGTTTCCGTTTTTGTTTTAGTCTGACGCTTGGACAAGGCGGCTGGCCGCGTGGGGTTGGCAGCCTTACTGGAGAATGGGGTTTCGATTCGCGCGGGGTGATCTACCGTCGCAGTCCCGTCCATTCATCAGACTAGAATTACTACGCGAACTTTACACGCGCACGTTCACCGAAAAACGTGCACAAATTCAGGCAGACAGAGCGATAGAGTGTACGGTGAGAGGGCAAAACATCCCGCGTGCAAAGTGCCCGCGCCCATTTTGGGTTTATGCCGGTTCAGGCTCGTTTTCGGTCGTCCTTTCGTCACTGGGTCCCCAGGTTCCCCTACGCTTATCATTTTACGGCGGTATCTCCAAAACAATATCTATCGCGAGCGATGCCTTCAAACTTCTAATCTTACTAAGGGACCATCTTGTTGCGATTATTCTGCTTTTCTCAAGCTTCTCCAGATTGGACTTACGGGTCGCCAATTACTCAGGCTGTTGTGTCGAGTCTTCGACGAGAGCCGTCTGATTGAAACGCAGCACACCGCTCATCAATTTCACCGCTTGGAGCCACTAGAGGATGAACGCGAAACCATAGAAAGAAAAGTTTTCTACTAACGCTCACCCAATTTGGATGCCATGGCATGCTTTACTGCACTTCCTAGAATACTATTCGGTAAGGTTAGAGAGTAATCCTGGCTCAAAAACATGTACTTGCGTCTGAATAACAGAAATGTGTACATATCAGGTTACCTAAAAACTCCCCCACCTGTTGCAACACCCTCAAAGTGGGATAACCAGCAAAGTCGACTACTAGCTTATCACGAGTGGATTAGTACTTTGTTGAGAAGTCGTGACAAAGGGCCTATCTGTTAATATTTGCGTGGGAATTAAGGCAAGTGAAAGCTATTTGAGCTCTCTTAAAATGTCTTAGGCACTCTAAGGAAACGCTTATACTGATGGAAGACCTTCAGTGCTTTTTGTCACAAGAATGTAACAAGGTTTCTGAGTTTAACACTGAGCTTAGATAGCAGGCAGGAATCGAACCAGCATCGCATCGCTTTCCGGGTGATATTGTTACCATTACACTATCGACAACGCTCTGCATTCCTCAGCTAATTTACACATGAACTGTGTAGGCAAAACAACAACCACCCGTTAACGGGTATGATCCGGAAAGCACAAATTGGCATTAAATCCAGTTAAGCTGGGGCCTTTCGAAGACACAATTTTGATGTTCTAGACGAACTGAGAAGTTGATAAATTGCCATCATGAGCAAATAAAACCTCATATTTGAAAAGCAGGGAGTTTTACCACGTTTATCGCATGAGGATCTATTGCTAACTGTTGTGAATTTGGAAATTTCAATACATTCTCAGACACTGCGGGGGGGGAGGTGAGCTCCGGACAATAGAGCCCGTTTTCGAATAGGGGAGCGACAGCAGAGGCCTCACTCGAGTGGGGCTTCAGGGAAGGCCCTGCTCTATTCCGGCGCTATTCGGCCCCCTCCCGCCCCTAGAGGAAGAGACGAAAGAGATTTTAAAAGTTGGAAGGGCAGTTTACGACTGTAGAGGCCAAAGAAGGCATAGTAGGTCTAACGCACGCATCGTCATTCACGTCAAATTTTGTCCCGATTTGACGTAATTTCTCCCGTGATTTCTCAATCACGTGTTCAACCAGTATATAAGGCGCCCCACCTCATCGAGTGCCACACTCGGCCCAATAGGGCCGGCCCTGGACGGGGGCTTTGAGTTCCCATGAGAAAGGGGCATTTTTGGGGAAGAGAAGACGACGCTTTCTGGGAGGGGGTTGACGCCAGTGCTCCGGAGCGGTGGCGTGAGTGCTTCGGGGCCGTGACGTGAGTGCTCCGGGTCGGCAGAGCTTCAGGGCAGTGATGGCAGGGCTTCAAGGCAGTGACGGCAGGACTCAGATTAAGCGAATTCTCTCTTCGACACTCGCCCCCCCCCTCCGAATTGTATTACGGGAGAAAAGACAGCAGCGACAAACTTGTTTCGTTGAGTTCTGGTCCGGGTCATATTATCTTACTCAAAACCGCATTAG
The DNA here is from genome assembly GCA_029168955.1 of Aplectana chamaeleonis. NCBI lineage: Eukaryota > Metazoa > Nematoda > Chromadorea > Rhabditida > Cosmocercidae > Aplectana > Aplectana chamaeleonis. Next base: position 79,835 of record JAPDOI010001356.1, read on the forward strand.
ATCTTACATCCTGTGGCAGATAACGGCCGCGATGACCGCAGTGCGACACCATCAACATTTTTGAGTCTACGAGCCCACCGGGCTATGGTTCTGCTCTACAACGGGCTCATGTTTGACACAACTGATCAACATCTTCGATACTAGAGTTGAACGAGGTCGATAAAGATGTGAATCGGTAACTTCAAGGACTAATGCCACAATATTATTTTGCTCGTGTAGACTGTTTCTGAGGTGGCAACTATGTATTAAAACGACTCAATGAGCCCGGAAACCCTCCTGACCCCCCCATAGCCAGGGATCTTCAACAACCTTTCACATTGTGCAGTCCCCTTCAAAAAGCCAGGCGTGCAGTTCTATGAATTACTCACCCACTTTCTAAAATTCATGTTCCTTTGCATAATTTTTTACCTCAAGATCCCTTTACTGCAATATGATGTTGTGGCACTATAAGCGTGAGTCTCTAATAACTTCATAGAGTGCGCGCAATCATTTTAGTCTGAGGAGTGGACGGGGCCGCGAAGGTAGATCACCCCACGCTAATCGAAACGCCATTCTCCAGTGAGGCCGCCAACCCCACACGGCCAGCCGCCTGGTACATGAGTCAGACTAGAAAGAAAACGAAAACCATATATCGAGTTCTGTCAACACGCATTACATCTGCAAGAATCGCGTCACACGTAACAATGCAAAACGTGTAGGCTTTATTGACAGAAAATGTTGTCTGATCACTATTATTTCGTGGAGTCACTTACATTATAAGCTGATGATTGATAGAGTACTGCAAAATTTATTTCTCACCTTCTTTTAAAAATCCTTCTATTCTCTCAATAGAACCAGTTTGCCTACTTCTTAATCGTTTCAATCCGTTTTTCAAACGCTATTCTGCTTCAAGGTGCTACCACAGAAGTTTCCCATAGAAAATTCAAAAGAAAAATTTATCGTGAACGTAGCCAGTAATTCTTCTTGGGGACTATGAAGGCAACTCGAATGGTTAGTAACTGCAGCTAAAAGTCGACCGTAGCCAACATTTCGGAAACTTCGATTTCGTCTCTAAAAGGAAACTGATGCAAGCCATCGAGTAATGTTAAATATTAGCTAGCGACGGAGTGATGTCATACCATCCCTTGGGCACTTTTTTCTATTAAAACGGATTATGGCTTGCGCGTCAATAGGACTTGTCATTTTCGCTGCTCGACCATGATTTGCTCTTCTTTGTAAAAAGTTCTTGAACGAAGTTAGTCATAAGCAAGCACAGCTTTGATTGGGAGTAGAACCACTCTGATTGTGCTGAACTGGTGCTCAATTAATTCCACGCATTTTTGTATTATTAGGGGCAGTTTCATTTCACTAGCCTAATATATTTGTATTATAAGGTGACTGTTTTCATGGTGGGCATCGCCTCGAACATAGGCTCTGGAAAATCTCTAGTGACCTGTCGATTTCGATTATCACCAGTACCGGAGCCGTGGGACTCGGTGAGATGTACTTAACTGGTGATAAGGAGGTTCCGACGAAAAAGCCACCGCTCCGCGTGGTGATAATTGAAAACAGGAGTTCACTACAAATGTAAAAGAGTCTATACAGTTTACTGCACTGTTTAAAGGCTAGGGGGCGGTTGCGGTCGACACACCAAAACTACTGTGGAAAACCTGGCTTTTCGCCAGATTTCGTCATCGATCGACAGCACAGCCGATTTTCTGGGTGTGTTACGGTTTTCGTATTTTCCTCTGTTTTGTTTCTGCTTTATTTTTGGTTCTGACCTTTTTAGTATTGCAAATAGGGGCTTTTTAGTGCGTGAGGAGAAATAATCGTCTGTTCTGATCTTAAAGTGTCTTTTTTGAAATTCTACTTTAAAATTGAAAAACGGCTTATTCCCCTTCCCCGCGCACTAAGAAAAGCCCCTATTTGCGACAATATAAGAGTCAGAAACAAAAATGAAGCTGAATGAAGCATGAGAAAAAGACGAAACACCGTAACTCACTCAGGAAATCAGCTGTGCTGTCGATCCATGACCAAATCTGGCTAAGCGTCAGGTTTCCACCGTAGTTTTAGTGTGTCGACCGCAACCGCACCGTAGCCATTAGGATTGCGGTAAACTGTAGCAGTTGTTGTCCCTAAAACGCACGTTTCTTAGGGACACACGAATTTTTCACCCGGTTTCAAATCGAGGTAAGCAAAAAGGATATCGTGTGAATGACTCCTCCCTTCTTCCAGTATCTCACTTTGTAACGATTTCGTTCCTACTTTGACCCACTAAGCCACAATTAAAACTGCGTTTCCTAAATTTGTTCTTCGCTCTACACTGAGTTTGCTCCTCTCCTTGAGAACATACGCGCGTTGTTATCACAAATCTAGCAATATATGATTATTGCGTCAAAACCTAATTTGTGGCATTGCGCACAAACAAAAAAAGATACTGTGCTGATCTGGGTCAAATTCCGGTCCGCAATTGCGTCTCGACACGCTTTGCGGCCGCACGCGCCCGAGTCAGTCGGGTTTCCTGCGCCAAAGCCGACTCGATATGGCTTTTTTATACAGTTTTCTTCAATTTTGTTTAGTTTCCAGTTTCTAAAACCCATACAGAGTCAACAGATTGGCGGGTGCGGCGCTGGAAACTCTTCCGACTCGAAAGCGCGCGGCTGCAAAGCGTGTCGAGACGCAAATACGGACCGGAATTTGACCCAGATAAGCACAATAAATATCGTGATAAATATCGGATAACAGAAAATCGTGTTTAAATTCATGATAGCTCTTTGATCACAGAATCTCGCATAAGGCAAGTAACTTTTGTATTACCATTGAATGAAATGGCAACTGTATGGTTTCCGTTTTCGATTTAGTCTGACAAATTGACCAGGCGGCTGGCCGTGCGGGGTTGGCGGCCTCACTGGAGAACGGTGTTTCGATTCGCGCGAGGTGATCTACCGTCGCAGCCCTGTCCATTCATCGGAATAAAGCTATTACGCAAACTCTATATCCCATAATGTTGCGAACGCTAAAGAACAATTCCGCTGAAAACTTGAAATAAAGCTTCTAGCAAATCCTCTCAGAGTTTATTTAGCCCTTCAGTTAATTCTTAAAAGGAGTATGTACGATCTGCTTGCCTACACATATGCTCCGAAAAACCTAAACTGCTGTGGTGTGGAATAGGGGCTACCCTCACGAGCCGGTAGTCGCACCATAGAAGATGAGGTGCTCGAAGGCGGTTCGCGAGTTTCAGTGATGTTACACATCCTTGAACATGTTAATGTTAACAGTGTCCAGTATTAAAACCTTGTGCAGCACCTGCGCAGAATATCAATCCCTCACGAAGGTTCGCTGCTCAGTACCCAGCGTTCTTCACATCCACATAAGTTAGAGGGACCCGAATATAATGTCGTTTTCTTACTCTAAATTCAAACACATACTGCTCTGCTTACTTTCCCAATCTGCTTCAAATGTTCTTGGATTGTCGACGAAGGCTGGTTAAGACTATCTGACAATTCCCCGATCGTCTGACACGGATTCGCTTCCCATGACACGTTGTTGCCTAACGTTGGCCGATTCCAGCTCGATACGAGTCGGAAAGATCAAAATTACAAAATTTTAACTTGAAAAATCAGTTTTTTCATTTAAAAATGTCCAATGCATTCAAATAAACATCGTAAATATTTTTGGTAGCAACTGTTGCGTTACTTCCCTTGCGAAACTCAAAAATCATGCAATGCTGGATGTGTACTTTCTCTGGTATTTGGCTGGCCATTTTACCCAGAATTATGAAAGAGCTGTAATTCAATTGTTTATAAGTATAGAAGCCTCTATAACCTCACAATGTCTTTGGCATACCTCTGAACCAATCAATGAGCTGATAAATGAAAATCAAGTATGGGCATGCGCAGAAACTACTTTACTTTTCGGTCTTCCTAATGTAGATGTGCTCTACCTGCAGGTAAATGTGTTATGCTGCTCTGCGCTGAAATTGCTGGAAAGGATCTTTAAAGCTCTCCGCAGAACGCAGACACAGTGACTAGGATAGCTATAGCTCGGGATTCAGCCGATTTATTGCACTCAATGCAATATCCCATAAACGTACAGAACAGCCTCTATGACTCGCATTCAGAATCTAACGTTTGATTCTTCCACAGAGAGGTTTAATATCGTCGGGCTATTTGTTCTGCATTACCCCTCAATCTTTGTTGCATCCGCATCATTGAAGTCTCTGTTCTCATACTTCGTGTGTTCACTAGAAGTGCTGCTGTACTTGAAGATTTCGAAGATAGACACGTAGGACATTAACGCTTTCACACGAAACACGTGGTAGGACTGAATTAGCTTGGTGAGAAAGCTCGTCATTCAGCGGAATAATGACAGTGACTTTTCTGAAGAATTCTTTTTGTATCGGAACCTGTACTTGAGAGATCTCAGTCGCTGTCATTGGTTAGTTCTGGTGTGCAAACATATGTATGTATGTAGCAGCAAACACTGTTTCCACACTTTGTATTTCTAAAAATTTATCTTCCTGGCAAAAGTAAGGACGAGGCAATATCGTATTTAAGAGAAACCGGAAGTCAAGAAGAAATAGAAAAATGGCCTGATTTTTTTTAGAAAATGATTTGGCGAAAAATGGCCTGAAGTAATAACAAAGCTAAAAAATGAAGTGAAAGGACTATTAATACGATAATAGAACAATTGAAATAGACTCTCGAACTCCAGGATTCCGAGATAGCAGTATTCCTTCCTTTGAAGGCAGTGTCCACGATAAAAACCATGTCTGATTTTTTGGTGGAGATCGGCAGCTGCGGGGCCTGAGGCAACCCTAACGTTGAAAAAAATCAAGAAAAATGAGCTCGTAACGGTCCCCTGCGGCCCCAAAGTTGGACACCCGTCAACTCGTCACACCCAGATGCACTTTCCACGCCCACCGACGTGAGTAAATGAGTGCTCGAGATTGTGAGATGAGCGATGGTTTCCGATCAATAGCCCCGTTCTTCACTTTATTCCAAACTTCTCTCTTTACTCAGGTCAGCTCGCATGCATCGGGTGAAAATGATGGAAGTTACAAGCCTCGGACAACTCGTCCACCATGCTTCCCTAGCTCAATGTTTGAGGAACCATAACTCCTTTCCAAGAAGATCTTGTACGAATCCAAAGACACCATCGGAGTCAGCATGGAACCGTCTTCAAGATAGACGTAAAAGCAAAAAAACACGATTCTTACCGCGAACACTGCCTTTAAGCATGATCGGACTCTACAAGACTCTCCTGTTTCGAAATTATTAGCCTACTTTGTTTTTTGCTCGTGTTGGTCGATGTTACCCCTCATTGGAGGGGCGGAAGTCAGATTCGGCTACAAGATGTTTTTGGCTCGCCTACAAAGGGTTTCGGAGGACTGTGCACCTTTCCGTTCTTTTAGAAGCACCGGGCCGTCTTGTCGCCTAAATGAGAGTAAAGACCTTCAATGTTCAAGGCCGTCAACTCGACTACGAACGGATGGGTCTTGATGGTCTTTGCCGGAAACTTCATTTAGTTGTTCTAGTTTAAGAAGCCTGTCAGCCGCACAGCAGGTAGACTCTGGTTAATTTCAAGTGCACACTTGTTTTCGACTATCACAGCGCGGAGCGATGGCTTTTTCGTCAGAAGCTCACTGATTATATTTCCCTGAGGCTCACCGTTCCGCTGCTGGTGAAAATCAAAATCCAGAGGTCACTAGGATTTTGCCAGAGCCTGTATGTAATAGGCGCCCCCATATCATTGATAGTTGGCCTTTGGAGGCCTGCTCTGGATGGTTGAGTCAGTCTATGCACGATTGCTGACCACTGAGGGGATCTTTTCCATTGTTTGCACTGGGGGAAAGCGACTTAATGTAAATCTATGTTCTTTTATTTGCAATTGGTCTAGCTCTATAATGTGATCTGATCCGGAACGATGGCGGCGAATGACGAGAGAAAAAGAGGCCCACGACTATTTGTTCACAGAACTTCCGCTTTTCAAATTCACAATGTTTGACGGGCCATAACTCCGTTCCTAGTGGGTTCTGAGCGATTCCGGAAAAATCATCGTTATCACTTGAGGTTCTCTCCAAGCTGAGCAGAAAAACTTAGAGACGATTCGCATGGTTGGACTGTGCCCTTAAAGGCACAGTGCACCCTCAGACATGAATTTTGTGATTTTTATACGATTGTGTACTAGACCCCTCCCACATAACACGTGCCAAGTGCGAGATCCCAATTCCTCGGAATAAGCGAGATATAAGCAACCACCACAATCCCAACCTCCTTCGCTCACCCCCACTGTCCACACCCCTACCAGACTTCTGAACTTGATAGCGGCTAGATGGATGGATGAATTTCAACAAGTCTTCGTTCTTCAGTCCATCGCCAGACTGTCTCCTTATCTCAGCTCGCTTTCGTGCAACGATTGCGAATGAAGAGAAATACAGACCAATCCCACGTGAGCATGGGGGTGCAGATGTTGCAGTAAAGGTTTCAAAGACTACGCACGGACCCTTCTTAAAGTATGGTGTACATTTACACGTACTTTTCCACGTGGGGAACGCTGCTGAATAATGGTGCCAAAACAAACGAACGCAAAAACTAGAATTCCGCAGTGTTTTCCAATGTAAGTAGTTGACACTACACTTTGACACAAAGTCTACGCACTTGAGAAAGTGTGGATGTGGTGCAGTGTGAACAAGTTGTCAATGTTTGTGGTACAAATAGCCCGACTTCCTCGGATGCCCGTCATTCATTTATGGTGGCGCGGGGGTGGGGGTTGAAGCATGAAGATTGATGATGGTAAGTCTACATTCTTCGCTTTCAATGTTGTGCCAAGTTATGTATCATGCTCATGTTGCATAGGGTTTATTTTTCATCTTTAATTCTGAGGAACTGACAAGAACATGAACAGTCTAATTGTTTTCTTTTTTCAGCTTTGTTCTTACAAAGTTTTCTTCATTGGAATTAGGGATAATTAGAGTATTCTCTGAGCTTTTTGTAGAGAAATTTTAGGGTTTCCATAGGGATCATGCACTACGGCTCCTTTCGCGAATTCAGATTTTCATTCATACAAAGCTTGCAAATGATTCTGCAATTTTCGAAATGTTTCCAGGGTCACACACTTAGATTTTAAATCATTGTTCGAAACTCAGGACTGAGAAGAATCGAAAATTCCACTTTACGGCCCTACCCTTGCGTCCTCTCGGCAAACTATTTTTGCCCCATGTTGCTACCAGGTTGTTCAATAATTTTTGTCGTTCGATAAGAGAGGGCGTTGCTAATAGCCCAATTTTTTTTCGTTTTTTGGTACACTCTTCACATGTATGTACGTTTGTGAAGTTTCGTTTCAATCTGTCAATCCATTCTTTGTTTACAAGCCATTTAGCGTCGCCGTGTCACAGCAATGAAAAAAAATTGAATATCGTGCAGTGACAAAATTCTTATTTTTCAAAGGTGTAGCACCAAAAGAATTTCACGAACGATTGTTAAAAGCGTATAATGATTGTTCACCACAATTAGAACAGTAGAAAGATGGGTTGCTGAATTTAAACGTGGTCGTACAAGCCTTGAAGACGATTCACGTGAAGGACGTCCAAAAAGCGCATCAACACCAAAAATCTTAGCCAAAATACAGGATATGGCTTTGGAAGATCGTCAATTGACTGAGAGAGATTTAGTAGAGGCTCTACACATCTCATTAGGCAGTGTGAGCCATATTTAAAGTGGAATTTCGGGTTGTAGAAAGCTGTGTGCACAATGGGTGCCGCATTCGTCAACAATGGAACAAAAATACATTCGTATGCGACTTTCTCAGCAAGATTTGGAGCGTTTTAAAAATGATAAAGTGGGTGTTGTGCGTGGTTTCATCGCTATGGATGAGACTTGGGTCTATCACCATGGTCCTGAAACAAAACAAGAGGCTAGAGAGTGGTTTGAACCTGGTTGTTCGGCTTCGAAGCGAGTTAGTGTCCGCAAATCGGAAAAGAAGGTTATGGCATCAGTTTTTCGGGATGCGAAATGAATTTTGTTAGTGGATTACTTGCAAACTGGTTAAACAGTAAATTCTGAATATTATTGAACGTTTTGGAGAAGTCGAAAGAAAAAAATTCGTGAAAAAACGACCCGGTTTGCAGGAGAAAAGTCCTTTTTTATCAGAACAATGCCCCGTGCCACAAGATCAATTTGACAATGGCTAAATTCCATGAATTAAAGTTCGAATTGTTGGAGCATCCCCCGTATTCACCAGACTTTGCCCACAGCAACTTCCATTTGTTTCCAGAACTCAAAAAAGTTATGCATGGCAAGAGTTTTACATCGAATGAAGAGGTCAAAACGGCTGTTGAAGCTTATTTTGCAGACTTTCCGGATTCTTGCTTCTGGGATGGGGTTCACTGATGGGAGGATTGTTGGAGCAAGTGTATTAATGTTCAGGGAGACTATATTGAATAATAAAGTGTATTTCGAACCATAAAAATGTGTTTTTTTATTGAACGGCAGAACTTATTGAACAACCTGGTATGTCTTTGTCACATGTGGCTATCGCGATTTCTCAGAATTTCAAAGAATAGAAATTTGCTGAAAATCCGAAAAACCGGAATCAACGAGAAAAACTCACTTTTTACTGGCTTATGACCTTGAAAATTGTCGAAAATTTAGAAAATGGCGATTTCCAATAAATTCGAAAATCACGAGAAATTCCGAATTTGGATAACTAGGAATTTCTGAGAAAATCGCTAACTTGATATGCCGAATTGGTTGTGAAACTTGAAAAATTGAGATTTCTCTTATCGTAAATTGCTTGGAAACCTCCCAGGCAACGAACAAGAACATTTTCTTTGATCTTCAAACAGTGAGCATTGCGACGCGTAGCTTGACGCAAAACTTTTGCAACAATGTACTGGTTACACGGATGTGAGTGCATTAGTGATATACTATCGAAAATAAACATTGCAATTGAGAATACTTTACAGTCTATAAGTCCATTCTCGATTTTTCGTCGGATAGGCATGTCTTGAAATCAGCCAGCAAGCAGTGTTCTCCTGAGATGATGCCGAATTCCTCAGTGATTGATGCATAGTTTAAGTGTACGTTTTATTCAACTTCTATACACTTTCAAGGCTAAACATATCCATCTCGCTGTTATGTTGTCTACAACTTGAAGGTGGATTCGTTTCCTGTACGTCCTATGGGAGGATTCTGTCTGCGTCCCTGCTGGCCATTCTCAGTCTAGTTCAAAGTGTCACTGTGTTGATATTCTATTTTTTCCTTGCAGAAACCAATAGGCAGTGTGGGTAAGCCTTGTTGTGTGAACTCTGTCCTTCTTAAATAAATCTGTGCTTGTGAAAAAGAAAGGACTGGTTCTCCACGAGTTTCGTTTTTGCACCCCGGATTTCCAATATCAACCTTTAGAATCCCTGCGGGGGGGGGCTGGGAAAAGAATGCCGGCTTCTAGGTGCTGGCATTGGTTTCTTGACATGTACATAAGCTTTTCACCATCAATATAACTTTTTTCTTCAAAATGTATATCTTACGATTAGTTTGAAACAGAGGGTTGAGTGGCCCTGACGCGAAGATTGCTCCCAGAATGTGAATGCGCACCGCGTCTGAAGAAGAGTCTTCTAAGATGTGACCAGACGTGTGTCATCCTGCAGTGGAGCATCAAATTGGAGTGGAGAAGGTTCAGCAATCATTGTTCAACGAACTTCAGGACTCCGTGCTGAATAAGCACATAAGTTGCTTAAAACTAGGATAGTGAATCGCATCCTCCTTCTGAACTATCTAGAATTATGCAAAGGCAATTTACTGGGTTCAGCACTGATCGTAGATGTCGACCGCAAAAAAACCGATTTTGTGGCTGATCGAACGTGAGCTCCTTACAAGTTCCAAATTTTTGAGGATGGGGTGCGTTCTAGTAGACTCGATCGAACCGGGGAGTTGAGCTAGAAATGTTATCCGCTGACCAAAAGGAGCTTTTTATGTGTTTCACAGTTACAGCTTGATGGCTAATAGTGAGCGTGATCGACGCACTTGTTTAGAATTTGCGTGCTTGGTTTGTCACCGGTTTCACCATTTTTTTCTCGATGGTGCTCTTACAGGGAACACGTTTACTCCGTCTTCTTGTCAAAGAATGACGAAACTTCCGCCGTTAACGCTGCCTCAGTACTGGAGTCTCCTTAGAGATCAAAATTATGATCCATTTCTGAGAGGATCTCAGACAGTCGTGCTATAGTACGTCGGCACAATAGGGGTTGTATCCCAGGGCAAACATAGGAAACAACCCCTCGTTTTCAGTAGGAGCTGCTGGTAACAACAGCATATACTGCCAACGTATGCTGAGGTTCACTCCTTCGTTGTGAGCAGTAGTTGCCGCTAACGGCAGCAAATGCTGCCAACGTATGCTGGAGTTCAACCCCTCGTTACCGACAGCCTGTCTTGTAACAGAGAGAAAACTTGCGATACCACCCTCTTTAGCGGTATAGGGTATGATTCTTGTCACGGCTCGCAGCAAGGAACACAACCTCGCCACGGTCCGCAACAAGGATATCGTCTTTGCCGAGATACGCAACGAGGAGGCTTCCCTCGTGATGGACCATGAGGACAATCCCCTCAGAGTCCAAATTTGACGTTTAAAAAGTGACTAAAGGTCACCTTATTGGACCGCGCTCAAACGGCCAACTGGCACCTCCGTGAGACTGGCCGTCTTATAAATCCGCCGCCGTCGTACAAGAGGATGCTGCAATGCTCATTCGTACAAATTAATGCATGAGAGTGTCAGCAAACACTATGAGAGAGGGCTGCCGAACTCTAGCGCGCCAGGATAAACAAAGGGGTTGCATTCAAGCACGAGCAGCAGGAGCTGCTGCTAATTGGCAGCAGCTCCTGCTGTTAGCAGTAGCTACAGCAGAGGTGCTTCCGATCTTTTTGCACCCGTGCTCAAGCTCTATTGTGCCGACGTTCTACCCCACGACTGTTAGAGATAGTGAACGAATGCAGATCACATATGTAGAGTTCGCGCAATCACTTTAGTCTGATGAATGGATGGGGCTGCGACGGTAGATCACCCCGCGCAAATCGAAACCCCATTGTCCAGTGAGGCCGCCAACCCCGCACGGCCAGCCGCATGGTCCATGCGTCAGACTAAAATGAAAACGGAAACCATACCTGTACCAGTCTTTTGGAGCACTGGGGATGATTCGTACTCCTGCATGATGTCAGGATGCTGATTTCAAAGGTATATTAGAGTTCACAAAACGTGTTCTTTGAAGCGGGTATCGATCAAAAGACAAAAAAGAAGATTCTCCACGATGTCTTTTCGAAAAATCGGGGCTGGTTTTCGGTTAGAGATTTCATGCTTGTTATGGAAACGACTGGTCATAGCGGCAGCCCCCCAATTGCTTTTCCTTCGTTTCGAGAAAGGAATGGTGCAGCATGCAGCGAAAATAAACTTCATCCCGTGGTTCAATTGCGCGTGGTGCGTAGCGTTTTCCCGAAACATCCTTTCAACGCTCATTTCACCGTACTTGTCCGGAGAAGCTCGAGGTTGTCCCAGAGAAACACCTGAAGGTAACCAGTACTAAATGAATGAGTTTTTTTTCACAATTTTCAACAAAACGGACAGTCGATTTCTCGAAAAAACGGAAATTCTCGAAAAAAAAGTAAGCACCCCGATTGCGATACGTAAATAACACCACGGAATTCCACCCTCAATTCACTTATGCATCGGTACTGAAAACAGACTAAAAGCTAGAAAAAGAGGAACTCAGCAGTGAACAACAGCTGATTCTGACAGTCAAATGTAGAATGAAGATACTTGACAAAGCAACAAGACTATACCTTACCCTTATTGTTAGTGTTGGTCGAACCGCAGTATAGTCATTTACCGGGGCACCGGACTTCAGTCAGATTCTAGCTGAACTCCGATACACAAAATCTTTGGCTTGCACTTGCAATTGGCAAACTCAGGCAATCCTTCAATTTCAGGCCTCCAGTCTCATTACAATGTACAGGCCTCCTGCCTAGGCGAGACATTTTTTTTTGCATATTTTCAATTTCATACCTACTCACAAGCAAGGCGAACTTCATTGCAACGTTGCCTGATTTCTAACAGCACAGGAAGTGCTTGAATTAGATGGGAGCTCTAGACTGAAGTTCATATGATATTCAGTAGCTAGCTAACATCGGCATGGATCCTAATGAGATTTCGCGTTCTGCAATGGAGGTTGGCGTAAACTCGGTGCACCTATGGTATAGCATATGACACAGAGTTTACGCAAACCTTCAATAGTGAACGCAAAGTCTATTTAGGATGCAAGCTGACGCTATGTGCTTGGACGTTGCGGCTACTCCAGCAAGGCGACTGACAGATTGCTCAAAATGGATTACATGTCATGTGAACTTTTCACAAAAGAGGCGGAGTTGAAATTACATCCGCTCACCTTCATTCGCAGCTATCCCTTTAGAGACCGTTTCTCCACGAAAGATTAACTTCACTAGACTTTATTGTGCTTAAAAAACCCGGTCATCATTCTGGCGAGCTGGTTATGTTTGCTAAAATTTACCCCATAAAATTTTTCAAACAGCTTTAGATGAATTTGAGTAATTTTTTTACGTGGTATAAGTAAGAAATTTAGCGGACTTTAGCTTACTAAGTTTCACTGCTAAATAGCCGGAACGCTGTTGAGAACACTTCAATTTTGAAAACGAAGGAAAGACGAATAATGTGAGGTTTTCGCCTATAACTATCCTCGACTATACTAGCCGTACGCATTGCAAACGGATTATTTCCGTCCGCAATATGTACCAGTCCAAGTTCCGGACAGAATCACGAAAAAAAAAACCGTAAAATCGTTTTTTTGCTTTGATAGGTGCTCGTCTCAGCGAAGACGTTTTCTAAAATTCAAGATACCTTTGGAGTTCGCATAGTGCCTTTAAAGGCAGTGCCCTCGATAGATTTCACTGAGACAGGGGCTGTCTACACACCGAGGGAGTTTTCCCGTTTTCGCAGTTCGAAACGTCACTGCTCTAAACGCGAGGAAAGTGAGCACGAGTGGAATTAGAGCCGCGAAAGGCGGCACAAGTCCTCCACCTGTGTGTAGAGAGCCCCTGTCCCGATTTCACTTTCCGTTTCTCCGCAGTATAGCATGGTGCCTCGCATAGCAAGACGTGCTCTAAAAATCGTGAAAGACATGTTTTGGGCTAGAATAGGGTCAACCCTAATTTTTACGTTGATTTCTGAAAGTGGAGAAATTGACAGCCATAAAGGAATGATTCCTAAAGTTTGTCCGAATGAGAGTCCGCTCGCGCGGTCGGCGTGCGTGGCAAACGGCCCTCGCGGAAGCATTTTTTGACGAACCTCCGCTAGTCGTCTTATATTTCTACTAATCGATTCATAGATTACAAAAATGCCTTTGCGATGGTTGCCCGACACGCACGTTGATAGCGTGGGCGGGTAGACTTTATCCGTGCAATCAAGTGTCATAACTCACTCGGCAGTCCTTTCTTGATTTCCCCAATTTTGATTCATTCACATCAAGGGGGCGGAAAGGAGGCATGAGACGTTTGGGACACTTTGAACGCTTGTTTGCAGCCGTTTCTTACCATTCCTGGCTCGTTTTCTGCCATTATTTTATAGCTGGGAGTTGAGGTATCTCTTCGCCTATGTCTTGGTTGTGAAAAGTCACCGATAGTAATGGAAGCGAACTCTGCATTTTAGTGAGCGGTGAAAATGCATGGTGAAAATGCGCTATGTGGAACACGACTCAAACGACTGATTCTACACCACACAAATAGATATGTTAATAGGAAAAACGGCGCCTGTCTTTTACAGGACGCAGTATATGTTATTGCCACCACCTGTTGTAGTCAATCCCCCAATCCATTTTCAATCGACTATCGATTACTTCGTCTTCAACCGTGCAAATGTTAGCTGAAAATCTATGAATTCCCTGTTGGTTCAGCTACTCGGAAGTTATGATGGTGAGTTGAAATGACGTTCTGTCGCTGTCATAAAGATTTTTACCAGCATACCTACCCTCCTATATGTATATATTTTTCTTAGTCTTTTTTTGACTGCGTGTGCATTCAACCTGACATTTGTCACCTTTCTCGAAAGGGAAACTATATCGGCATGAGCATCAGTGGTGGGAAGAAGGTAGGGGTTAGATTATACCAATACGGAAAAATACTCGATTTAAATTTTCTTTAAGAATAAGCTAAACTTTCCGGAACTCTGTAAAGTGATTAAAGTGATTGGCAGATCAGCCTTAACCAGGACCTGTCAGAAATTGAAGGGGTTATCCACAAAAAAAAGCTTATGCAGGCCTATACAACGTTTGTCAGGCCCATGGTAGGAAATAATACGTCAGCATTCGATCCCCATAAGAAAAATGATGAGCACTTACTCGAGAAAGTTCAAAACATTTTCACGAGAAAACCTGTTAATAAAGTCTGCCCGAATGAGACTGTCCGTTCACGCGGTCGGGCTGGAATACCGGACGGATAGTAAACAATATCCCATTCAGCTGTGCCTCAGTGTTGGGAGGCTAGTTAGAAAATTACCGATCAACACGCACGCGGACCGCGTGGGAGGACAGATTTATTCGAACAGACTTTAGATCCAACGGCATCCAGCGCTCTCGGGTTCTGAATGCCGCAGTGAAGAACAAATTATTTGAGCTCGATTCCCTGTCGTCTAGAAGAGAAGTTGCAGATGTTTGTTGGATTTTCAGAATAATGTTTGGTCAGCTTTCCATACGCGCGTTGAAATTCTATACGCTCATTCCTTCTAAAACTAGAGATACTTTCCATAAAATTTGGTGATCTAAACCAAAATTGGACTTTGGGGCACACCCATTTGCAGTTCGTGCTGGATTGCCTTCGTTAGCTTTGGGGAGTGACAATTCTTTACACCTTGAACATTTCTGCTCCTTCAATCTAAGGGAGGGGGGTGCAGAACGTCTTGAAGAATGAGCAGAACTCCAAATAAACTAACAGTAGTGTTGTAGAGCTGCTGCTTGAAGACGAGTGAAGACTGAGCTTTATTAACTACAGAAGAATTGCACACATCAAAAACATACAGAGGGCCTTATAGGCCGCATCGTACATAACACGGGTTTTGTAATACGCGTTAACATGCAATGCTACGTCACAGCAATACACATAGCCGCCGCAGCCAAAGTGCAACGGCGATGACTCATAGTACAGCAGTGCAATGGCAACCTAATTCAGCCATACAAAAGGCAATACAATAAAGATAAACACGTCTTGACTTACTTGACTTAATCGGTTGGCTTTCGCCTGACGCGGTCATTCCGCATCTTCACCGAGGTGTGCCGTCCTAGTAGCCAGCAGTGTCCATTTTTCACGGCCTTCAGCCACAATTTGAACACATTCCATCCAGCTGTCACTATTCCATTTCCTGCGAAACGAAACATCTCGCCTGAACTGTCTTTCGATGCCTAGTGACTTCAATTCCTCTATTAACACATCCTTCCCGAACTTTCGCCTACCTCCAGGTGGCCGTTTCCGGACAGGATTTGGAAGCATTCCTAGAGATTGTTGTACGAGACAATCTGGCGTTCTTCTTAGTATATGTCCCAGAAGTCGAAGTCGACTTTCCATTGCTGCTTGAGATGGCGATAGGAGTCGCTGGCACCTCCCTCGTGTCAAGCGTTGATGTACTGAGTCGATTACCTTGTCAAGGTCTTCGTTTTGGCCTCCACGCGGCCAGAAATATCCAACCAAACGCCTAAAAAGCTTCCTCTCCGTGCAATCCAACCTTTCCATCTGCGTCTTCGGTGCTGCCCACGTCTCCGATCCGTACATCATGATAGGGCAAATAGCGGATAGGTAGACGCGCAACTTGACTTCCTTCGCGATGGTGGTAGACCACAAACACTTGGTTAGAGAATTAAATGCAGACGTAGCTTTCGCACATGGTTGTCGAATATCCGCTGCATAACTACCATCGCTCTTCAGCAAACAGCCCAAATAACAGAAATCGTCCACCAGTTCGATACGTTGTCCGTCCTCACAAACTCCCGTTGAAGGCCTCTGAGAGACCCACATCTGCTTGCATTTGTCGGGACGAAGACGAAGTCCATAGGCTGTGGCACACTTCGAAACGAGGTTCACAATCCTTTGCAGTTTTGCGTTGTTTCCAGCGAATAACAACGATGTCGTTGGCATTACTTCCAGGTCGACAAGGGAGCGTCCTGATGGTGTTAGGATCACATCCTGCAGGAAACTGTTCTGCAACTCTACGCATGACATTGTCATCAACGGCGAAGTTGAAAGGGAAAAGGTCCTGCAACGGCTCTTTGCCTTACTCCTGTTTTCACCTCGAAAGCTGGCGTAAATCAAACGACAGGTGTACGGACTGCTGCTGTTGTTCCTTTGTTCATATGTCCTCAGATTAACCGAACATACTTTTCTGGGACTCCATCTGCTCGCAGAGCATTGAGCAATCGATCACGATGAGGAGAAGCGCACGAATCCAGAGAGAGCGTTTCCGGGAGATCAGGTAATACCTAATGTCGGAAGTGAGCCTTAGTCGTGAGTCTGCATCGGCAGATGCACTGTAGAATGGGATATGGGTTTTCGCTTTCCTTGAAGAGATTGCAGAAGGTTGGGCATCTTTCGTTGTCCTCACCGCGAAGCGCGGCACGCGCGTGACGCGCGGGAGTGGCGGTGGACTATGAAAGTTACTTTACCGCGCGGCACGAGCGCGGGACGCGCGGTAAGAACTTTCATAGTCCATCAGCAACCGTCGGCATGGCGGAGCCGCCCAGACCAAGCCGTGGCAGCTTTACCGTTTCAATCAATAATTGCTTCTCGATTTGAGTCCCACTCCAACATAAATGATTCTGGGACCATTCTGCGTCACCGCATCCGCAAATGCAAGCCTGAAATTTCTGTAAAGGTCTAAGTTGAGCACCGCCCTGGCGGTGCCGCGGGAGATTTCATAGTGGCTTTCCGCTCATCCCGCGCGTGCCGCGCGGTGAAAAGTTTTATAGCCCACCGCTCGTCCCGCGCGTCACTGCGCCCGTACCGCGCTTTGCGGTGAGGACTATAGAAAGATGCCTTGAAGCGACTCAGACACTCATGGGGTAGTACGTCGGCATAGTATAAGAATTGAACTCTCGCGTACAAAGAGTGTTGGCAGCACATTTGCTGAAGCTACTGATTACACCAACAGCTGCCGCAGAGATAGCAGCACCTCCAGCTGGCGTGCTGCCGATTCATGACTTTGACGAGGTTGACTCCTACACATTGATTTGCCTGGCACGTGTGAGCCCGGCAGCTCATTACCCTCGAGTGTCTGCCGATCCCTTTTGTCCTGTAGGCCGTATTCATGAAAGGAACTAAAGCCTCCCGGAAAGGTTCTTGACACCAGCCAATGTATGCAGCTGCCAGACTTTGGACCCTCCTTTAAAACTCCCGTAGTTTTTCATATTAACACGGCCACTGGGGGATTCAATCCACTCTATTGTTTTTCAGATACGTGTACATCAATCCCTCCTCTATGTACGACGGCGGCGGGTGTATCAAGAGCGGCCATCCTCACTGAGTTAGGCTTGCTCTCTATACATTTCCGGAGGGCTTTTGCAGAATCGTGTCTTGACAAACCGTTTTCCAAATTCCCTGAATGCTTTCGAGATTTGCAGGAGATTTCCGAAAGCGGTTTGTCAATATTTGGAAAATTCCGCCTGACTCGTTCCGCAGCTTTTAGATGGGGAAAATTATGCTGGCCAAAGGCGGTTCTTGAGATTTCGAGAATGCTTCGACGAAATAGTCTCAGAACTTCTACTTAGGGGTTTTTTGGGCTGGCTTAACACAATTAGGGGTTTTTTGGGCTGGCTTAACACAAATCTGTGTACTTAGGTATACGGTAGCCCGGCCAAGTGGTCCATTATTTGATTTACGAAATCTTAAGGTCAGTGACGCTAATGAAGACATTATGCCTACAGCAACCTGCAGCACCTTTAAAGGCAGTGGGTCACGTTGAAAAACGTTATCAGAAAAAACTACAAAAAAATCAGCTTAGATCAAAAACAGCTGAAAAACTATGAAGGTAGCGCGGTGAAAAACGGTCTACAAATAGAGTTTCTAGGGCCCAAAAAGAAGCTAGTTCGTGCACACGTGCACAGCGATGACGAAACAAGATCGCAGTCTCATGCCGAGCAGTCAAAAATCATCGACATTTAGAGGACAGAAATAAATGCAAATTTAATGAATAAAAACAGTTGAATAATGAAAGCATCCACTTCAGTCAATGTTTTTGACTAGATGTGTACAAGAATTCTGAAGGTTCATTGATTTGACATTCAATTTCAAGCTAGCTGATGTTCTTGATATAAAGAGGTCATCGATGCCGATGATGTGGAAGAGGGAGCTCGTCCACCATCAAAGGCAAGAAAGTTCCAGGTTTCAAATTTGGGCCCTAAACAGTGGTTTTTTTCGCGATTTTTTGTTATAGGTCCTACTACTCGAGACCCAGGAAAGGATTTGGAGAGAGAAAAAGACGACAAAGCATATTTCTGATCGCGACCACTTCGCCTTTAAGTCTGGCGACAATTAGACGCCAGATTCGGGTTCACAACGCTCTTAATAACTCCCAGTTGAGAGTTTTGAGCCAGAAGCCGAAACGTTTTTCTCTGCACACCCTAAAAATCCCAGATGGGTACTTGCCTTTTTCGTCAGAAGCAATGAAAATACCATTTTCTGGAATCCCCTCAACCATTTAGGAAATTTTGAGCAAAGTACCTCCACAGACCCCATCCAGCAACGGCAACATGGTTTTCCAAATCGCCACGGGTTGGGTGAACCAGTCTCTAGTGAGAGAAGGCAGTTGG
This sequence comes from Aplectana chamaeleonis, assembly GCA_029168955.1. Lineage (NCBI taxonomy): Eukaryota > Metazoa > Nematoda > Chromadorea > Rhabditida > Cosmocercidae > Aplectana > Aplectana chamaeleonis. The sequence continues at coordinate 98,661 of JAPDOI010001356.1, forward strand.
TTGTAAAAGGTTGGTTCGGAAGAAGGTGACCTTGTGTCACTTTCTTCACGCTAACCATAGACGCTGGGGGGATCGTTTTTCACTTGGCCCCTCGCGAGGAAAGCTTCCTCGTTGTTGTGGGCAGCGGCAAAGATGATGTCCGCCTTGCTGCTGTCCGTGACATAGCAGATCATACCTAGCCCCACTGGAAGGGTGATAGCCCAGATTCTCTCTTCGTTTGCCGAACATGCTGCCGATAACGAGGGAGTAGTACTTCCAGAGCAGAAATCGGGTTGGCAGCGGCTTGAGCAGAGGTTGAATCCAATGCCAGCCCTGGGATGAACCCCGATTGTGTTGACGTACTGCCCCACGAGGTGTTCAAGTGATGTCTTGCCACGTTCTTAGCGATGTTCAGCGTTGATCTATGATTTTCGTTTTTCGATTTAGGCGCTACTACTAGCGCCTAAACTACTACTAGCGCCTTCATACTACTCAACGCCAGCGCGGCACGCGCATTGTCGCGCTGGCGTGGCGCTTGTGTACGAATACTTTCTACGCGCGCGTGACGCGCGTGCCGCAAGCTTCTGCGGAGACCTATGAATACTCCAGCGGCGACGCCATGGCCGGAGCAGTGAAGCTGGAATGAATGAGACGATCGATAAATAATATCAGTGGATGAAAACGCCGAGAGCGTTCCGGGTGGCAGTATGAATACCGCAGCGGCGACGCCATGGCCGGAGCCGGACGGAGCGAGACGCGCGTGCCGCGCGGGCGGGAGCGTCGAAGCTTCATTCATACACAAAGCGCCACGCCAGCGCGGCACGCGCGTGCCGCGCTGGCGTCGAGGGTAGTATGAATAGCGCCTTAGTCGCACGCATGGACCAGGGCAACTGGCCGTGCGGGGTTGGCAACCTCGCACTGGAGAATGGGGTTTCGATTCGCGTGGGGTGATCTACCGTCGCAGCCCAGTTTATTCATCAGAGTAAAATTATTGCGCGAACTCTATGTGAAGTTGCTTATAATCGTTGATCATTCGTCGTGGAGATTCCTGTGCAAAAGCATTAACAGAAAGGAACTATTATTTCTTAAAAGGACATATATAATTAAAAAGAACGCTGTTTATGAAAAGAGAGCGCAATTACGAGCCGTTACCTGCAGGTGCGAAAATAGTAAACCAGATCATACGATAGACTTCCGCCTCCTCTCGGAAAGTGCGCTATTGTATTCCAGTGCTATTCAGCACATTGAAGGCATTTGCTTAACGTGATAGGGAACTACGGACTTGAAAACGCACTGTAAGATTGGGGAGCGGCGAGTGATTGTATTATAATACACAGCGCCTCTCATAAGTCCGCAACGGGCGTGGAAATCAACCACCAATGCTCTCCTGTTTCTATATTTTCTCCTAGCCAGTAAGCTGAAAAGCTGAACGAGGAATTCAAAACGCATTGTAAGTGATGTTGCGTATGTCTTATAGTTCGCAAACAATTGTGTGAATTTCGATTCATTCCTGAAGACGCTATGATTTTTAGTCATCATAAGTCATATTTCTTTTCGCTTCTATTGAAAAAAAGTGTCTATATCGTGCTTTGTCAAGCAGCTTAGAGACACCCTTATCGCATTCCAACCATAGGATGATATTATTATCAGTAGGGGAGCACTTTCGCACAAAGGCACGTGCAGCTACCTTTTCCCCGTGCGTTCTACGTCTCCATCAGCTCCACACCGTTGAGTGTTGGTGTCATTTTGAACAGCTATCAGTATTATGACAAACTAGTTTTTTCCCGTAAGGCAGGCGCGTGCAGGAACTGCCGCAAATATTATTTGAGAAGTATTATTGTTTCTGTCCACAGAACGTTTAGTTTCTATGCTTCGCCTCTAGTTGTGACCAATGGGCAGTGATCATGGTTGCTTTTGCTTTGTTGAGAGATAAAGGAGTTACATATGACAATCCTCTGAACTCCAGTAGCGGAATTGATTACTGCCCATTCTCCACATGTAAATCATCCACCAATACTCTGTTTACTCTACCCATATGAGGTCTGTAATGAGCATAGTTTAGTTTTTTCTTAAAAAGTCATGCCTTTGTGCTTATGACGCCCAGAATTTTAGCGTCTTATCTACTCTCATGCTAGCAAACTCTCAATGCACCTTTTTCATTATGTTAAAACTTTCATTGGCTTCGCCTCCTCGACTTCGATAGCAGTATTTTTTTCGCCTGCTAGAGCAGTTTTGTCTCTACCAGCTCTGTAAAATTCCCAATAAATCCTGAATTCTGAATAAAATGTTCAGACTAACAACATCTCTGCATTTTCCATTTAAAACATCTTGCGGTAAATGATTTCTTGTGCCATTGTGTTCGCTAAACTGCTCATGTAAACATGAATCAATGGTAAAAATCTCGTTGCAGAAGAATTTATGCCTCTAAACTAGTTCTGTGATACTCCACAATGGATTTTGTTTGTTTTTGAATCCCACCTGGTCACACAAAAAGTAATTAATTTTCAAACTCGCTAAACTGTAGAGTTGTAGCCCACATTCCTAGCAGATAGAATACTTCCAATACTCATATAGAGATCCTTCCATCAAAAAATCATTACTCCGCATGACTTCAGTGGTATCATTCAAAATTGCTGCAAAACTATCAAATACAAATGCATTTTCCTAATTTTCCTCTCTGCCACATCACACGCGCAAAAATTCATGTCATATTTTTAATTTTTTTGAGCAATTAAGCCCTTCAAAGAGGCAGTGTTCACAATGGAAACCTTTTTTCTGTTTTTTCGCCTATCTTGAGAAAGGCTCCATGCTGATTCAATGATCTCTCTCAAATAGTACAAGACCTTCTGGGAACAGGTTATGGTCTCTCAAGATTGAGCTCAGGAAACATGGTGGACCCGAGTTGTCCAAGGCTTGTAACTTCCGTCTTTTACAGCCGATCTGTGCGAGGTGACCTGAGTAAAGAGAGAAGATGAGAATGAAGAGAAGAACGAATTGCTAACGATTGGATATCATCACTCGATCTCACGATCTCGAGCATTCATTTAGTTCACGTCCGGTGGGCTTCCGTTGCGCTTGTGGGGTTGCCTTGCGCTCGAAGTGGCAACCTCGGGCTCTTTTGGGACGTTACCTGGCTCGTTTTCATGCGTTCTTTCGACGTCAACGAGATAGTCCGCCTCCCCACTATCCATTCCTAGTGAAAACTGAAACACATTTTTTTATCGTGAACACTGCCTCTAAGTACGAGATAATAGCGAAGAAGCCTCTCAGCACCCTCAGCTTTCAAAAAAAAACTTTTAAACACCATCCAAACCATTTCTTTCCCGCGCCCTGCGTCGATTTCGGTGCGTTAAGCTGTGCGAGTGTGGTTGTTAGGAGTTTCCGAGAAGAAGGATGTCCAATGCTGGGCCGTTGGCGGCTGACACGGCCCTTCTGTTCCTCTTGGTAGATCGCTGATGTGATCTACCTGGAAAATGGAAAGGGGTTCTCACCGCGAATGCTACCATTAAGTTAGGTGTACTACACACACTCGTTTCCCATCCTCCCATGTGAACTACACATGCTCGCCCAGAGAAAAATCGCTGATAAAACATCAGCCACGTTAGGTGAAAAAAGTACAAGACCTTCTAGGAACGGAGTTATGGTCTCTTAAAAATTGAGCTAGGGAAGCATGGTGGACGAGTTGTCCGAGACTTGTAACTTCCGTCTTTTTGCAGTCAATGTATGCGAGCTGACCAGAGTAAAGAGAAGTTGAGAATGAAGGGGAAGAACAGGGCTATTAATCGAAAACCATCGCTCATCTCTCGCAATCTCGAGCGTTGTTCATTTGTTCACGACGGTGGGCGTGGAAAGTGCATCTGGGGTGTTACGAGCTGACAGGTGTCCAACTTTTCAAGGGCCGTAGGGGACCGTTCGAGCTCATTTTCTTAGTTTTCTCAGCGCTAAGGGTTTGCGCTAGGTCCACAACTGCCGATCTCCACCAAAGTCAGACATGGTTCTTATCGTGGACACTGCCTTTAAGAGAGGGCACTGTTTCGCACCAAAAAGGTATGCAGTGGAAATCATTGAGAACGTAGGACTCGAAAATACATGGTGTTTTGCAACTTTCTGAATATACATATGGTCTCTCACTTCTATCAAGGTAAGAATAGTTGGAGAAAACATCCACTCCAAATGGAATATGAATTTTAAAACTAACGTTTGACACAGTCATTGGATGATCTTTCGGGAAACCGAAAACCCACATCATATTTCTTAAACCGTCCTATGCAGTATTTCCTTATGAAATTTGATTTCTGATTGCTTAGTGTTACATTGGGAAGAGAAAAAGAAGAGCATTGGAAAACGTTTCAATTTCAGACCAGTCGTGTTTTAAAACTCTTTTCCACAAATCTTAGTGAGGGGCGTTATTTGGAGCGCTGAACACTAACATTAGTTTTGCTCCTAGTTCTTTGGTAAGATCAAGACAATTTGCGGTACTGTTGTCGCCTTCAACTTGATTCGAAAAAAAAAACGTCAGAAACTGGACGAATTGTTATTTTTTTTTTGAATGGCCCACTCTGTCTAGGTATCCTTTCCTTGTGTAACAACAATTTCTTATCTACCTTTGCTCATTAGATCTCTTAATTAGAAATCCAAAACTAGGTCGCCACTATTGCCTTTTCGTTTCACCCCTCGGTTTGCTAAACTGTTTTGTGTGTTGATTCATTGTTTGCATAAAATGTGATTGCAAAGGGATAATGCGGAAATAATTACCACGTGGTTGTAATTACAAATACTATGCATTTCAGCCGTTAAACCTCTCGCCCTCTGCATGCACTAGGAAATAATAAGGGACGAATCAACATGGTTCAAGTAAATGTGGTAAGTAATCAGAGTCCAGAAAGATTATTAGGCCTCACTTGTAGGATCGAAGTTATGCAGAGAAAAGTTTGTCGCTCGTTTCTTGCAAGGGCAGTCTGAATTGGCATGTGTGGTCATGCCTCAGCACTGCCTAAACACTGCAGATGCACAAGTGCATTTTGTAAGACGCTCACAAATGAATGTTAAAGAAAATTGAATTCCAGAAACACTTTGCAGTAACTTCGAAAATGACCATTCACTGCAACGAAGCCCCCGCTAATTCCAGGTCTCCATGGGCGGCAGCGGCAACTCGACAAGCCGAAGCACGCGCCAGAGATCGGATGGTTCGTCTACATGCTCGCATTTTCGGCGGTTATCGGTTAGAAGATTATTTTACCATTCTTTTCCTGGTGTTGCAGGTTCCTTGCACAAGTGTCTTTCCATTAAAGCAAGTAAAACAAAACAAAGCTAACCAAAGTCAAATACACTTAATACATGTAGTGGGGAAGTGGTTCGGATTTGCGTTAGGTGGAAAATAACCTGTGTCACATATTGGAACGACGTTCAATCAAGACAACTTGAGATCACTCTATTGGCCCCAGATTTGTGAAGAATCACATACAGTGCGTTCAGAAAGTATAGGGACACCCTCGAAGATCGAGGTTTCCAATAAAACTTTGTGTTTGGCGATCAATACTGTTCATCAATGAATTCAGCATCATGGAAAACCTATGTTTGATTAATTATATAACAATTGTGAAATTTTGTAAGATTTTATCTCAACTTTTAGAATTTTTCGCCGTTCAGAAAGTATAGGGACACATTTCGAAAATTCAGATTTTTTAATCCAAACAAAACTTCTCGTTGCAAGTTCGCTACATAAACTCAAGATGAGTACATGTGATATCTTTATTCCTAAAATGAATCGTGGTACTGCTCTAACTGCTGCTGAACAAGTTCAAATTCGTGCGCTCAGCGTTGCCGGGTTGAGCCAACGTCGAATTGCTACCCAGCTCGGAAGATCTGTCAATTGTATCAATCAGTTCCTGCGAGATCCAGATGCCTACGGTACTGCAAAGCGTACTGGACGGCCAAAGAAGATCAGCAATCAAGATTCGCGGAGAATAAATCGGCTCTGCTCCAACAGCACACTGTCGCTGAACCAGATTAAGTCTGAATTATCGCTCAGTGTTTCGAAAGCGACAGTCCGGAACACCATAAATGGCGATAAAAACATTGTCCGACAAGTGATGAAGAAGGCCTCGTCGTTATCTGCAAACCATAAAGAGGCTCGACTTGAGTTTGCAAAGAGGAACATGGCAACTGATTGGGCAGAGGTAAGGCAGTCTCATAAAATCCGGAAAAAATCGAGAAATCACGCAAAAAAATTTTAGTTCACCTTTTCCGACGAGAAGAAATTTAATCTTGACGGACCGGATGGTGCTCGATCCTACTGGCGAGATATGCGCAAGGAGCCTTTGATTTTCAGCAACCAGAATTTCGGTGGTGGCTCGCTGATGTGTTGGGGAGCATTCAGTAGCGAAGATGTTTTGTAGTTGGCCTTAACTTCTTGTCACATGAACTCGGAGGAATATCAAGAAACTCTTCGCACACCTCTACTGCCATTTTTGCCCAGAACACGATGTCAGCGTTTCACTTTCCAGCAAGACAGCGCGGCGGTACATGTGTCCAGGTCTACAGAAATCTGGTTTTTACGTCATCGAATCCGTTTGTTGCAATGGCTCGCGTGTAGTCCAGATTGTGGCCCGATAGAGAATATCTGGGGCATACTTGTGCGCCAGGTTTATGCCAACAATAAGCAGTGCAGAACGGTAGATGAGCTGAAGGTCGCTATCCTCGAAGCGTGGGCCAATCTGGATGAAAACGTCGTCGCCAATTTGATCAATTCTATGCAAATGAAAATTTTTGAGTTCATTGCTAATGGTGGTGCAGCCATGCCATTTTAGATTGTATGTTTAATTCTTTCTTTGTTCAATAATTTTTGTTTCTGTGTTGTGTCCCTATACTTTCTGAACGGCGAAAAACTCTGAAATTCGAAATAAATTCTTGTAAAATTGCTCAGCTATTTATAAAGAAATGAACAAATAGAGGTTTTTCACCTTGTTGAATTCATTTATGAACAGTATTCATAGCTTAAATATAACATGATTTTGAAAACCTTGATTTTTCAGGGGTGTCCCTATACTTTCTAGAGCACACTTTTTTTTTTTGATTGTCTTTCTGGTGTTCGAGACAACCACTGCTCAAGTTTCGTCGCGCTGAAAAAGACGCGCGTACTGCATATTCTACTCTTACATTTTTCAATTTTTTTTCGAATTTTCGGTTTTTAGAATAATCCGGAATTTTTGAACCTTTTACCTACTCGACTTCTCAGATAATTCGGGAATTTGGCACTTTTCGAATATACGACTTTTCCAATTTTGTATTCGAAGTCGCATTTTTCAGTTCAATGAATAATTCATATCATTCGTGTCAAAGTGCAGTGCATATTACTTACCACGACGCGCAACGGCGACAGTACACAGCGACCATATCGGTTTTTGATCATTATCGTTGACTAACACTTCATCGCTCCGCTCCTCGCGAGAAGTAGGAAGTGGGACCTTAGAAGAATCGATCAACTAAAACACTTATTTCTCAAAAACGAAACGAACTAAAAAAATAGGGCAGTTAAGCAAACCATTGGATAACAAATTTCAACTCAAACACGGTGGTGTTTGAAAAAGAGTGTTTTTTCAACAAAATCCAATAAATGCATCTCCGTTTTTACAGAAAGATATGTATTCTGAGCATTAAGCCATAGTCAGTCCCACGCTGGAATTTGATTCGAGCGTGGATGGGGTGGGAGCCGCAACATGGATGTCGGGAGGTTAAGCTTTCAAGAAGCACGAAGGCTTTAATGAGATTTCCTTTTATATGGACTAATTTCCTTGTTCCCCCAAACAAATGGGGCCAAACTCTTACTCAGACAATCTCCGCTTTTAATGCGTTTCAGATTATGCATTCAACTCTAGGGGTCTGCAGAGTTGCAGCGACCGGCGAGTGGTCGCCGAGCATCGGCCTTATGAAACGCGGCGACAGAAATGTTTCCGAATATTATCGTCGCGGCGTCGATTTACTGCTCGCCAGCGGCGGTGACGCAGGGCCGTCGCGGCGTCAAAACACTCTGCGATGCCTCCTTGTCGCCCTTCACGGTGCGTCGGACGCTTCCCCGTCGTCGAATGTGATCCAATATTGCGTCACACAGCGCTCTTTCCTTGCTGCCAGCAACGCCGCGACGTGAACTCTGCAGGCCCCTTCAGAGACAAGTAAGTTTTGAGCCCACTCCAGAGGAAGGCGTGCTAGTGGAGCGCGCACTGCTATGGTGGTCCAAATTACAGCACATGCCCTAACAAAACTTTCAATGCGTGCATGACACCGGCTCACTTGCTGAAGTCCCCGGTACTTGGTCCGCCCTGCCGCTGGAGACCCTCGTCCAACCGCTGGCGGCCCTAGATGGTGATCTGCGGAGAGCTTTGCCGGAGTCGCATGTCGGTGTGCCGGCCGCGTCTCGTAGAAGTGTGCTGCTACGATAGCGTTGGAATACCTTGCATTACGTGTTCCGGCAAGTGAATTTTGTAGCGCGTGCCCCTGCGACGAAATGTTGCAGCACGTGCTACTGTTTGAAACACTTGCCCACTTGCGTTAGAGTTTTCGATAAGTTCATTGTCACTCGAGTTGAATGCATATTCGACAGACATCAAATGCGGCGTTTCTCTGAGCAGAAAAGAAAACACATAGATATGTTCTGTAATGATAAGAGCTACGCATTACTACCTGATCGTGTCACCGCAATCTTGTTAAGACAGCAAAGGCTCCAGTACTGAACCTAAATGTGGCGGGAATTTTTCGAACTTTTATTGTGATTGCATTCCTTTCCACCTTCTCACCTTATCACATCATATCACCTACTCTTCAGCAATATTTAGTGTTTTACAGCGTAATAATCATTATCTAATTGCTGTTACTGCTGAGATAGTTATTGTTTTTGTTCAACCAGAGTGCATTCATGCAGGAAATAAAATTTCAACTGAAGTTCCTCGTTAGACGAAAATGTTTTCCTTTCTTGCTGCTTCAGTCGATTTCTGTAATTGTTGAAAATGAGAAACATAATCCGCTATCGCACTATCCGCATAGGGCTTTGTTTTGGACCCACTGTTCCGTAAGAAGCTCAAGAACTCTTTCAAAAAACATCTTGAACAAGACGCTAGGCTTCGACTGCTGAGAATAAAGAAGTTATCAGATAGGTGACAGATGAATGGGTTCATAAAAACAAGTTTTATCATAGCACAAACATGAAGAAAATTCACCTTGTGAACAAAGTATTCGCTGCGCACGTGAAGACTACTCCAATCACTGCTCAGATATTCTCTATTAGGTTGTGCACAAATAAATTTCGTTGTTCTTGCAAATTAGTTTTTTAACTCACTGTTTCATATGTATTATTAGTTCAATGTTGACATCTTGGAGCTTATGTACTGCTCTCGTTTTTTGATTTGCATTTGTTTTCGAGTTCATTCTTCGGGAATTTCAAGTCGAATGTCTACCATGCTATCTAAAAAGCAGATTCGTATCCATTTGCTTCATGAGTTCGAACATAGGCGGAGGGTGGTGGAGGCTCATGAAAATATCGTGGAAGTGTGGGGACCAGATGTCTTTTCAAATCGCAGTACTCAACTCTGGTTCCGAAAATTCCGATCTGTAGACACAACCCTCCAAAGATGAGCCTGGTCGAGAGTGGGATCCTAAACTTGATTACGACTGCATGAAGTCACTAGTGGAGTCGGATCCACGGAAAACTGTTCATGAATTAGCGGAAGGACTTCGAGTGCTGCCGCATTCGATCGTCGCCAACCATTTGGAGAAACTTGGAAAGGATAGTGGATGGGGAGGGACACCATGACTGGTAAATGTATAGCACTGATAGTCTTTGAAACTTGTTTTGTTAGCGATTTTATCCCAACTTTATCATTGATTATCGCTATAATGGTGGTCAGACCTACAGTGAAACTCAACAAAGCGTTCTTATTGTAAATCGTGCTTTTAGAAGCGCGAATAATGCGAATTCTGCCTAAGTTGTACTGGTAATTTCCTGAATCCCAATAAAGGCATCGTACGCGCTGAAAACCATGTCTCGTTTTTAAGCGTTTTTGAGTTGTTACACCCTTATAGTAACTAAAGTTAGCGAACAGCTCCCTCGAAAACGTTGACTTTTCAAGAAGGAATCGTTTTAAAAACCTTCTGCGAATCGTTTGAAATTCACGCCGGCATCGAGTCGGGATAGTTACGCGGATGGCGCAAGGAGCAGTTCTACAATTTGTCCATTGGCGCAGCGTTGGAAACGATTCGCCGACGACTACAATGCACTGACTGCACTGACCTGCACTGACTAACAGAAATACTCACCTGGGCCCTGCACATCGTTCTCGCTCGTTGTGTGACGAGAAATTACCAAGTCGATAAATGCCACTTTCGTCCGACGGTGCTCGTCAGCAGCGATACGGTAGCTGCCCTGTACTTAGCGACGCGCGACGTTCTGCTCAAATATTGCGAAAGTGCCAAATTGACTGACGAAAGGGCCGGCCCCTTTTGACGGGAATTCCTTACTTCCACTTCCTCTGTGCTCACAATTAACACGTTTTTGAGCATGCCAAGCTCGTTGTACGTTCTCACAGGGGCCCGAGGAAGAGATTGATCATAAAATGGTAAGTGGATTTCAGCGCGTACGATGCCTTAAAGGCATCGTACGCTGAAAACCATGTCTCGTTTTTAAGCGTTTTGAGTTCTTCACCCATATAGTAACTGGTGTGAACAGCTCCCTCGAAAACGTTGACTTTTCAAGAAGGAGTCGTTTTTAAAACCTTCTGCGAATCGTTTGAAATTCACGCCGGCATCGAGTCAGGATGGCGATTACGCGGATGGCGCAAAGGCGATTCTACAATTTGTCCATTGGCGCAGCGTTGAAACGGTCGCCGACGACTACAATGCACTGGCTGCACTGACCTGCACTGACTAACAGAAATACTGCCTGGGCCCTGCATCGTTCTCTTGCTCCGTTGTGTGACGAGAAGTACCAGTCGATAATGCCGCTTTCGTCTCCGACGGTGCGTCGGCGTACGGTGGCATGCCCTGCCAGCGACGACGTTCTGCTCAAATATTGCGAAAGTGCCAAATGACTGACGAAGGGCCGGCTACGCGGCGGAATTCGCCACCTCCACTTCCCTCTGTGCTCCACAATTGTACGTTTTGAGCAGCAAGCTCGTTAGCACGTTCTCACAGGGGCCGGGGAAAGAGATTGATCATAAAATGGTAAGTGGTTCAGCGCGTACGATGCGGCTAAAGTTTTATACCGGCATTTATGTAAATCAATAGAGAAGAAAAGAAGCAAACGCGTGATCTCGAAGCAAAAAGTGATGGTCTACCCAGTCAGAATGTGTACAGATATTGTCTTACCTTAGCAAATCCTTTGCAGCTGGAGAAGCCGAGGAAGTACAACAGTATGTTTTGTTGCCACATACTATAATGCTTCAGGTGGTTTCCTCTTTGGTTATGACACCGGCGTTGTCACTGCGGCTATGCTATATGTGCCCGGAAAACGCTGATATGAAGCCGGTGACAGCAATGCGGCAGGGAGTAATCGTCAGTGTGTCACCTCAGGTACGCGCCGGCTGATCCAGAAACCAAAGACCCGTTCTGCAAACGGTGGCGAATATGACTATATGAATGACTCGCTAAAATCTCCACTAGCAAGCCGTTGCTCTCGATAGCTAGTTTTGACAACTGTCTTGATAATTATGGGTATTCTTACGAACAAAACTGCCATTGGTGCACTGTTTTCTGCGCGCTGCAGTTCCGGACTACTTCGGCAGGAAGAAAAAGGTGAAGATCATCTGGCTTCATTGAAATTCACCGCAGGAGCACATCGTCGTATGTGGTGTGGCATGGAACAAACCCATGTATTGTTGGACGTATTCTTCTTGGAATCGCAATGAGTAATCGCCCTCTTAAAGCAGTGATTACGATGAACAATCGCACTCGAAGTTCCGACCTAAAAAGGAATTGTTTGGTGGTGAGGTAACTAATGGTGAGAAGAAACGCAGCGAGAAGAAAAACATTCACAATGAGCCTAAAATAACGATTTCTAGCGACACAAAAAGCGCGCTAAATCGCTGAAATCTGCGCAGAATCAATTGAGCTGAGCGCGGCAGAGAATTCAGTAACGAATTTGCCATCAGAGAACGTGAGCAGCCACAAGCTCGGCTACGAATGGGGGGGCGGACCGGGGATAGGTATGTAGGCGCACTGGGACGGCAGCTTTCAAAGCCATTTTTGTATCGAACTCTAGCCCAGTTTTCGCTGCTTTCTTCACTTTGCTCTCCAGCATCTGCCAACAGCATGTATCTCGAGTAGAACCTTGAAAACGAAGATTTATCGCTGAACACTGCCTTCGAATGGCGTTGTTGTTATTGTTGCTTTATTTACTATTGCACTCGCCTAGTATGCTCAATATACTTGGTCAAAACTGTAAAGATTTTCTTTTCGAATTTCCGAATATATTCGAAAATGTCTTTTTATCAATTTCCAAATTTTTGAATATATTGGAAAATCAAATTTTTCGAATTTCAAGCTTTCGAATAAATTCGGAAATGCAATTTTTCGAACTTCGGATTCTCGAATATATTTGGAAAACAGATTTTTCGAATTTCAAATTTTCGAATATAACCGAAAATCGAATTTTCCGAATTTTCGAACAATTTTTTTCGAACTTTCGAATAATTTTTTCAATTTTTCGGATAGATTCTCTCGAATTCAAAAATGATAGCTTCGATTTTAAAATTTAGTTCTAAGCTGTCATTTCACTGGGGTCAATCGCTTGGAGCTGTTGAGGTTTAAGACACTGCAAGCTGGGATCGTCTCGGCGCAGTGATGACAGCGAATCCGCCTTGGTACTATCGCGGTATGATCGAGAGTGGCGGCACTTTCTCGGCACTGTCGCGGCGAGGTTTTTTCCCAGAGGCAGGCTGTGAGTTGGGGGAAACACCACCAGAGGAATTCTCCGTTTTTTCATTTTTTCCAAGCACCTTATGCCTTCTTTTTTCTGTAGCTCATTTTCCAGGTTCTTTGACAAAAAATTATCCCTCGAGTTGTATTCTATTAGTCTTGAAATGTTTTCACTAAGCATTACTTTGCATCAGAATATCGATGTTTTGGCCAAATTCAGCTCAACTGTCAAAACCAGAATCTCTATCCAAACTAAAGAGGAATTCTTACAGGAAATGGACGTCGATTCGCTGCAACACACCCTTATAACCTCCAAAAGTAAGTATGTTTGGAGTGATCGTTGTACATAAGTAAAGCATCAATCGCTTCCTAAACCTTTCAAGGAACTGTTTTCTTGAAAGAGGAGGTTTTCGGAAGCTAAAAAAACCCTGGTACTCTCATATATTTGGCTAGCGGTTACGCCAATAAATGCTGAAGAGAGAGAAAAAGCAGTTTTGCATTGTGGCTGGCTACGTTCAAGATAACCAGCAACCGATGGAGCACGTATTTACGGTGGCAGAAATATTTCACGCGATCCAAGCGTGTGCGCTATCCCCAAATCAAGCTTCGGGTGGATAGATCAAGATGGTGCATGGATAAAGTGTGCTTTCGGGGTCGATCAGAAAAACAGACTTCCTGAAGAAGAAAGGGTATTGATTGTGCATTTCGATTATTCAAATTTCAAGAATTTCGAGTATCCTCTTCCAAAGTATTCAGATTTCGAATATTGTTCGAAAGTACTTTTTTACGATGTGTTCGAACATTTCGAATGTTGTTCGAAAGCCCGTTTTTCAAAGTATTCGAATTTCGGAGATATTATTCCGAGAACCACAATTTTCGAATTTTAGATGACTCGAAATTCGAAAGATACATTCGAATATTTTTCGAATAATATAATTCGGTCCAGAAGTACATATAATGCTTAAGCAGGGTCCCATACTAGTTATGGATTCGAAAACTTGATCTTATAGCACAGAGCCTGTTTCCATATTATTGACATGTATAGTCTACAGCAATGGCGTAGGACATGGTGAAGTTGCGGACTCTTCCTAACATGCTGTGGCACAGATTGTGTTATCACTCATTTTTCAAAATAACTGAGATTGCTCCATGAGTTTTTGTTTCCACTCTCACATTTTTTTACCTGTTTTCATTTCTTCACAGATGTAACATAGCCATATCGGAGAATACACATACTCACCGATCGACTAAAGCTGTTTCGGAAAAAATGAGTGATACAAAAACAAACTACGGTATGTTGGGTCGAGGTCCATAACCTCACCAGGTCCAGCTTTCATTGCCGTAGACGATTAAGAAGCGCATGTCGTGCATTATACATGTTATCCAAAAAAATTTCGGATAACTGCGAAAGCAAGATTTTCATATCACTTTCAGCTTGGTGTTCAAAGTTAAGGTGGTCTATCAATTGAACATTATTGTAGCATTGACACGATGCTATCTAGTATACATTGGATCCGACTCATTGATGCCGATATCGCCCTTTCATGCTTTACCCTGAACTGAAATGTTTATGTTTAGATGTACATACATATCTGGAAAAAAGGAAGAATGATCTCAACTTTCTAGAAACTGGGAGATTGGGCGACAAGGAATTCTAAAATATCCGATTTTTTTCGGATATGCGAATCATTTCAAATAACCTTCATTTTCCGAAAACTAATATGTAGTCGACGACAAATCTGTCCTCGCCTGAATGTCACAAAGAGTTTCGATTGGAAAACAATCGCTTCTTTAGGCTTAGGTCGACGGTCGAAGAAAAACTTAGCTTTTGCAGTTTTCCGAAAATGGAAATTCGGGATCCAAAGTGCATGCTTTATCTAGCTTGCCACCAACTCAAAAGCATACAATTTCTCAAAAGGTTGAAGTTTCCACTTGAAATGATTTTTAATAATTCGGATAATTTCGAAAGTTCGAGAAATAGTTTACAACCTGGGCTGCCTCGAATGCCGTTTCCGGCCCTTTGAACGGATTCTACACGGTTACGAAAGGAATCCTTATTCTAGGACAAAAAACTGTTCAAAAGCTTTACTAGAAATGCTGGTCATGAAAGGAACTACAGGCAGGACTCTGGCTCCATGCCAGTTGCATTTCAAGATCTCCCTCATCACCAAGATTTCCCAGCAGAGACCAGGACCTAATCCGGGAAATCTCTCGGGCGATGCGGAAAACAGGAAGAGACAAAAGCATCACTGTCCACACCATATGCACTATTATTTTCGCAGACGGCGGATTTCGTCTCCGCTGAGTATTCTACAACACAATTGATAAGACGCTTTATTGCACCAACAATTTCAGAACTTACGACGAAAAGCAATAAATTCAAAATTTTCATTCTTTACAACAAACTTTCATTTTATCAAATCTAACAATAATTTAAATCATCGTCAATATTCTAAAAAATAAAAATTTTCTAAAGGCAACGCTCACGCTTAGAATCGTTTTCTGCTTTTCCGCCTATCTTGAAGACGGTCCCATGCTGATTCCGGTCATGTTTCTGGAATCGTACAAGACCTTCTAGGAACGGAGTTATGGTCCCTCAAAAATTGAGCTAGGGAAGTATGATGGACGAGTTTTCCGAGGCTTTTAACTTACGTCTTTTGCAGCTAAAGCATGCGAGCTTACCTGAGTAAAGAGAGAAGTTGGGAATAAAGGGAAGAACGGGGCTATTGATCGGAAACCATCGCTCATCTCACAATCTTGAGCATTCATTTGTTCACGTCTGTGGGCATGGAAAGTGCATCTGGGTGTGACGAGCTGACGGGTGTCCAACTTTGGGGCCGTAGGGGACCGTTCCTAGCTCATTTTTCTTAGTTTTTTCAACGTTAGGGTTGCCATAGGCCCCGCAGCTGCCAATCTCCACAAAAAAATCAGACATGGTTTTTATCGTGGACACTGCCTTTAAGTGATCTTACAGGCCATAAAACGGCCAATGTCTCACCGTCGACTGCGTACCACGCGCTGCGCGACCGCACGCGCGTCGGAAGCAGACGGGTTTTGGCCGCCGCGCGACGAGTTTTGGCCGCCGCGCACGATGTTTGGCGACTTTCTCGCGCGTAATCGTGTATCCGAAACTCGTCGCGCGGCGGCTAAAACTGCCCTCATGCTTCCCACGCACGTGCGGTCGCGCAGCGCGTGGTTCGCAGATCGACGGAGAGACATTGGCCGTTTTATGGCCTGTACATGTTATTATGGCATAGTAAAACGGTGTGAGCAATTAGCAATGTCAGGCAGTTAATTTTTTTTACTTATTACAACAAAATTTTTCGTGGAGTGAACTCATACTCGCACGGAAATCGGCCTCTAAACCGAGTTTTGACTGAAGATTACTCATGGTAGGCTGTCCAGTTCCAAATGGAGCAGAAAAATACCATTTTAAGATTATCCGAATTATTTCGGATAAAAACTGTAGTGTCCATACATAAGTAGACGCATCCGATTCTTTTTTTGCTACCAGGAAAGGAGATTCTGTTAGATTATTATAAGATTCCCTATGCGAAAATCTACTCAAAATTCCACAGTATATAAAGGAAGGAAATAGACGCATCCAAAATGGGTAGTTATTGGATCTGGAATGAACTTGTCACGGAGGGTATGATTACCACTGAACTCGTCATGCCGAAAAACCCTGCTATTAAAAAACAGTATCTCAAGCATATTTATACACTCATTCGCAATTGGGAAATCCACCGCGTTGACTAGCCGCGGAGCGCTATAACCGTTCGCTGCGGACGGTATTAGCCGTAGAAGCGCGAGATCTCTTACAAGCTAATAGGAACTGGTGTGGGATGTAGCACCCTCCTTCCATATTTTATCGAACCGTATTTTGATCGAAATATCACGAATACTGAATATGGGATCCGGTGAAAATTCGCTCCGGTCTAGTCCCAACAAGGAAACATCTCCATCGTTCCCTTTGGGAATACTGTACGCTGAAATATCCAAAGTTTTAAAGTTCTTAAGTTTGAATTTTTCCTTTCTCTCCCTCTTTTCTCTAATTCTTGGCAGAGAATTCGGTCTTCAAGCAGGATTTGCACGTCCATGATTGTGCCTGTATACGTGAGCGAAGCATCTCCGTCGAACATTCGTGGGCGGCTTTCTGTTACCGGGTTCCAGTTAATGATCACAGTTGGCCTTGTCGTTGCCAACGTCGTTTGGTCGCCGCGTTTAGTTATGTCGCGACCCGGAACGAGTCGGATGGAGGTACGTTCACTGATCTATTTGAAGAATTGAAAGGGAGAAGATAAGTGAATACGATTAGTTCAAATCTAGGTTGATGTTCGGATTTGCGGGTGTTCCAGCTGTCATCCAATTCATTTGTTTCTTGTTCTTGCCGGAGAGCCCTCGATGGCTTTTTGAACACGACAAAGCAGAGGAAACAGAATCTGTATGTTTTCCCAAGAGCCCACTTTTCTGAATCCCAATATTTTTCTCTAGGTGCTCAGAAGGATCTACAATGGGGATGAGGATTGGGTTAGGTATGAGATGGCCGAAATCAAACATGGGCACCATATGCAAAGAATGGCAAAAGGAGGAAAATGACGGGTACAGGCATTTTTTTCTACAAGATCTGCTTTTGAGATGGGATTGGTAACCAATCAGCACTAGACGCAAAATTTAGTTCTTAAAGGCAGGGTCCGGGCAGAATTTCGATTTTGAGATTTCCCGCTAAATCGATGCTTTTGCTACAGGTAGTCCCACGGAACATGCGAAAACTGCGTAAAAACCGGTCTTCTTCAAGTTATTCCAGTCACTTCGGTCAGCCGATGATCCAGAATAGTCAAAAAGGTGTGGCCATCGTCCACATTTTAGCGGTTGTCCACGCATTCTTCAAAAACGCTGTGTAATTATCGGTCATTCCAGCCATGATTATCATGCTGTGAATACCGTAACCCTGACTTTGAGGCTGCTTTCTCTCGAGAACTAAGGACTCAGAGTTCGTGAAAACGTTCAGACGATGCTCAGCTAGGCCAGCCCAATCTATTCAACCTAAAATTTCGGTAGCGGTCAAAATTTGACTGGACCTTTGCCTTTACGTCCTCTTGGCAGGTAGCGCGGCCCCAGTAATATGGAGGATTTTGAAAACACCTCATGTACGGAAAGCACTTATCATTGGGAGCCTCTATTCAAGCATTTCAGCAGCTCTCAGGTATTAATACTGTCATATGTAAGTTGCGAATTCAGAAAAATTGCTACCTTTTATGACATTCCATCAGTAGAAAAACTTATTTAGGCTCATTTAGGTATTACACTACGAATATAATTCAATCTGCTGGTGTGACAAACCCGCATATACGACTATTTGGATAGCAGTTGGTACCTCATGTATGTTTATCTTTTTCATAGAAATGACCGATTGTTAGCCTCTCAAGTCAACTTTCAATGTTTTCCCCTTTGGTTAAAGTGCACAGAGAAGCAGATTCGGCTGAAAGTTGCCAGCACCATTTAAGCGCTGACTACTCGAAATGATTTTTTCTTTCATAAGAGATTACATTTTTAAAAGCTGTGGAACTTGAGCCCACGATTGGCAATCAGGAGGCCTGCTTCTTTGCTTTGTATCAGCTACCCTCAGGAAATGCCCCCTAAACGTCGTGCAACACCGGGACTCATGTGTATTATAGTTTGTAAAGTCGGAGTGCGCGTATTAATCAGTCATTAGCTACCTGACTCGTGAATAGTTGCGCCTATGGAAGAACGAGAGTACGTAAGGGTGCTATCATGACAGTTCATAGCCTATATCATTCACAGTACTGATATAATGTAGTACCGGTATCGCCTAAATAGTGTAGGCGATTGGAATTTTTTCGATTCGTCTACCTACTCCCACGCAGGGTTCAGCAGCCCGTTGCCGCAAGGGCAGGGGAAAAATACTTGCGACCCTCGACGGTCAGTCTGCGCCCAAAAAACTATGAGAAATTATGAGCCCCCCAGAAAAAAATTTGGCATCCAATCGAGTGTTTTTCTTACAAAAATCAAATAATGAAAAAATTAAGAAGAACTGTATGAAAAATTAGCGCTCTCGTAGTCCAATGAAAAATCATCCAGAAAAAAATCAGGGGTGGTAGTAATTGGGTGTGTAAACGCGAGTTAACAGGAGTTAAATTCGCGTTAAACGCGAGTTTAACCACACCAGATTGTAATGATAACTCTTGATAGTTAAGAGAGAACTCGCTCTAGTTTCACTCTAACATCCCCCAGTGGTAGGCCTCTTATACATCTTCCAATGAAAACTTGCCTCGAAAAAGCGACAATTGTAACCTTTGTTACGAAAAATAGCCTTTCAAAACGTTTTCAGGTCTGTTTTTCTCTCTAAAATTCCGCCATGTTGGCATCACTTCGCGGTACATGGATTCGCGTTTTAACATACTCTCGCAGACTAGCACGGAAATAGGGTGCTGGGGAAATGCACGAGGAAGGAACTAACGAGTTAACGAAGAAACTCACTCCCGAGGAGTTTTTGGATGCAATTAGCAAGATACAGTAAGAACAGTTTTGACCATGCTTTACACTGAGAGACAAGTGCACGGAGTTTATTTAATGCAGAGGGGAGTTAGAGGAAGTTTATGATAGCACTGTTAGCATGATTTTTGATCCAGGACGTCACCCTATCTTTAAAACTGGAAAGGTAAGTTCCAAGGGATGAGTCTTTAAAGCGCTTCCCGCCAGAGCACGGGGCGATGAGGATCAAAAACAAAGCAAGGATCATTGCTGAAACACGTTGGCCGTCTTCCTTTGGTGGCACTAATCAATCCCTCTCCCAATCAGCTGTTAATTTTTTTTTCGAGCGCCGACACTTCTCCCGCTTTTTGTTTATTTTTTCTTCTTCGGAGATTCATTCGCTTTGCTATTATCAGGTTAGTTTCATTTTCATAATTCATTGCATAGCACAGGCTATGAGGAGTATGTAAATAAATTATTTGTTTTGTTCGCGTTTTTCGAAGGGGGTTTCCTAGCTTTTTAGTGCAAAAAGGTAGAAAATTTTCCAAGCCACTGATTTTCAAGTGATTTGATGCTTTAGTAATGATTAATCAGCGTTAGTCGGGGCGTATCGGGCGAGTTTTGTAGGAAAGAAATGCGGAACTTGTTTCTGAACCAACTAAATTTGTTCTCCTTTTTCTGCAAAGATTCTAATACTCCCTCTTTCATTTGCCAGATCAGGGACATCGTGGTCTCTTATTTTTTGAGGGTCCACTGACATGCAGTTGCTTTGGAGTGCATTGGTAGAGAGCCACTCAGAAGTGTTTCAAATTCTTACCTTGAAAAAAAAAGTGGTACAAAATCTTTTACTTAAACGATGCGCATAATGAGTGTGTAACAGTGTTTCTTGTATATTTTCAGCACTAACTGCGGGCAGTGGGATTGGTTTCATTTTGAGAAGACGGCAAACACTTCTACAAATTCAACTGCATCAATGACCGAAACCACACCACATTTACCCCAATCTCGGACGCCAGACTTGGAGTTGCACACTTCCAAAAAACAATAGAATTCTTTTTCAAGAACAGAAAATAGACAATCTAGTTTATGATCATTCTTATAGGTTTTTAACTATCCATTTCCAGTTGAATGCAGGGACATTCTTTGAATTTATGCATTACTTCGACGAGTTAAAGGAATGTCTTTTTCGCACCTAGCGTTACCTTTTCAAGAACACCTTGTAAATAATTCATCCAGAAGTTCTTAAATTTTCGTTCACTCAGAAATTTCCTTCCGATAAATTTTTTTGTTTTTCAAAAAACTTTTGTTTGAAAATATCAAAAAAAGTTAACAAAGTTACTACAAATGCAAACTTTTGTCCAGATCACACGCAATTGATTGATTGAGGCTAATGATTAATCTAACATGTCTTTTCGAGAGTGGTCCTGAAAACTCACGGAGCTCACAAAAAATTACGAGAATTAGGATTTACAAGGAAAAATTTAAAATTGCGATTTTGATCGTGTTTCAAACAAGCAAAATATTGACGAAGTTCCTTTTGAAAGCTCTTCCTAATGAATAAAATAAATAGCACATTACTTGTATAATCTTTTCCGATCCCTCGTCTTTTCACCTGTAAACGTCGATTACGTGTCCAAGTGTAGAAAATACTTATGCGGACAGAAGGTCACGCATAATGTATGTGTAAGCAGAGGGCAGCTTTCGTTAAACCGGCAACAAACCGTGGCACCTATTTCGCGGTTCGTAGCCGGCCAGGAAGGTGGCGGTTAATACGTGTTAATTTGGCGGCTCTACTGCATTTAATTCGCGGTATGTTGGCGGCTTGGAAGGTGGCGGTTTCTTCGCGGTTAACACACCATTTACTACCACCCCTGTCCTACGACGGGCTGGATTTAACAAGTTTCCAGCTAGACAATGCGAAAACTCAGGGAAATAGTCCTCTTGAAAAAAAAAAGTTTGCTACTGACTCAATCGAAATTAATCCAGAAAGAAGGGGCATTACAACGGGCTGTTTTCTTACAAAAAAAATTAGCTGGAGTATGAAAAAAAATTGAAAAAAAAAACAGCCCGACGCCCGTCCAAATGCGCGGTCATCGTGGATTCTGGGCAATAGGTTGAAGCTTCCTGTGAAACTAGGATAAATGCTAGCGAATAGAACATCTGATGCAAATCCATTATAAACCTTGTATTTTACGCATGTGTGATAAAGTGGATTACGAATTGAAGCTTGTAATCATAACACTGACTTTTTACTTAATTGATGACGTAATTTTTTAGTAATAATTTATGAGAAGAATCCAGAAAATACCGATCCGCCTCCTCTCGGGCGAAGAATAGGCGGAAAGGCAAAAGGTGAAACAGCAATATTGGAAACCGTCCAGGCCTCGCGCCTCTCCTTAATAATATCCGGGCTTGGCGCCCTTTATCACGTCCTACAAATTTTATGTATTATTATTTCGGAAGTCTGAGAAGTTGGGAGGAAAAGCTGTGTGCAAATGTTTACACAGTTCGATTGTCTCAAAGTCGGGATTTTCGGTGGTCCGAAATTCTATAGCTGAAGGGGTGCCACCCGTTGGATAGCGATGGCAAAAACCCTGCGATTTGCCAACGTTGATTGCTAATGCCCACCACCTTACCTCGTCTAAACTCCTGTATACCAGTCATCGAATTTGAAAATGAAACTGTGACAATTCTTGGAGAAGTAACTGTGGAATTAATCTTTTCTCTCGAAGTTGAAATTTTTATTTTTAATGGGGGGGGTCGCACGTCTTATAGCGTTTTCTTAAGACTAAGTACAACGAATTTCCATCCTCACGGTTGTTAAAACTGCTAGATGAACTTGGTACTGGTTCTATTCAGGTTGTAGACGAGTGCGAATTCGTTTTTTATTTGCAAAAACCGCTTTAATACAGATCCTACTACGTTTTTGCTTCTTTCTTTCAACAAATTATATATTTTCTTTCAATATTTAATGCCTTTTTTGGCATGGTCTATGATCGAAAGTTATCACAAGGTAGCTGAGTTGAACGCAAAACTCAGATGTCAGGCAGGCCTCGAACCTGCATTGCACGCTTTCCGGGTGAGAGTGTTACCACTACACCACCGACACCCCGCTCTGCATCCCTCAGCTATTCACACATGAACTGTGTGGGCACAACAGCAATCATCCGCTAACGGGGATGATCTGGTAAGCACAAATCGGCAATAAATCCAGTTAAGCTGAGGCCGTCTTGTGATTGTATACTCGGACAGAAAATAGGCTTGACCGCGCGCAAGTTTTCGCCCTTAGTACCGACCGCGCGCAAGAACCGTTTCGACCGCTCGCAAAAAACCGAATAGACCTGACCGCGCGCAAAGCACGCGGTCAGTACGATCTTGAAAAGTTGCGAGCGTTCCGACCGCTCTTGTCCTTTTCACGGCTCCCACCTCTTACCGTTCGGACCGCGCGCAACTTTGCAAAGCGGGCAGAAACCGCGCAACTTTAGGACCAACCGCGCGCAGACGTGAGGGAGATTGCATGGTATGTAGCGGCGAGGACACATTCAATTTCACGCCTGAATCTCGATTATTTCTGCTGCAGTTTCCGTGTCATCTCGCTTTTTTTATGTTTTTCTTTATTTTTCTTTCTTTCCACTGTATGGTTCTGGGTTCCCCTTATGTCTCCTGTATGTACACCCCTTTTTATCATAACCTGCGTTGTTTACACTGGTTATTAGCAAGAATAACAATAATACTTATTGAAAACGGGTGTTGACAGTCGGTTGATGAAGACATGTACAGAATGTTGTCGAAGGTGTGTAGGGATTCAGTTGGGTGGGTCGCTTTGAGGGAAACAAGTAGGAAGCTCTAAAGGCGTGAAAGGAAAGTGATCGGAAGTGGGCGGGGCTTCGACAGGAGTGCGCTCAGCGGCAAAAAAAGTGCTGTGAAACTCGAAAAAAGTGTGGGTAATCAGGCTGGAAGTCTTTGAGGGCTTCGAGAGCAAGTTTTCAATGTTCCGAAATGTGGGCGGGGCTTCGACAGGAGTGCGCACAGCGGCGAAAAAGTGCTTTGAAATTCGAAAAAAGTGTGGGTAATTAGGCTGGAAGTCTGTGAGGGCTTCGGGGGCAAGTTTTCAATTTTCCGAAATGTGGGCGGGGCTTCGACAGGAGTGCGCACATCGGCGAAAAAGTGCTTTGAAATTCGAAAAAAGTGTGGGTAATCAGGCTGGAAGTCTTTGAGGGCTTCGAGAGCAAGTTTTCAATGTTCCGAAATGTGGGCGGGGCTTCGACAGGAGTGCGCACAGCAGCGAAAAGTGCCTAGAAGTTTGAAATAAGGTGTGCATTGTCGTTGAATGTGTGCAAGGGCTCCTAAGGAGTGTTTCGAAAAGTGGGAGGAGCTTATCCAGGAGTACGAACAACAGCAAAAGAGTGCTTTGGGATTTGAGAAAAAAATTGGAGCGACGTTGTAGGTGTGCAAAAGCCGATAGAACTGAGATTGCGGAGCCGATGGACTCTTGCAGCCTGTACTAGAACGCTAATCTAATTGTACGCATCAAAAACCAGCCACAGCGACTGTATTCGAAGAATCAATCTGGACGAGTTCGTATTTGGAGGCGGGGTTGTCGAAGCTCGTGGGCGGGGTTAACGAAAATTTTTGACTTGCATTGTTCAAATTTAGTAGTTTAGACTAGTTTTTGACGCTTCCAACAGCGCGAGCGTTCTACTAGGGGCCATACGACTCCAGTGGTTATCCCAACGAAGTTTTTGAGCGTTTCTGCTGCCTTTAGGTTGAGAAGAAGCTTTTGCATCTTAATGTATGTACAAAATGTGCATAGCGTGTACACTTGACCTGGTATTAACAAAACAGCTTTTTCAATAATAAGCTACTCTCATACTTGTTGCTACAGTTTAAACACAGCCAACTGATAAATCTGCTTTTGCAACATAGGCTCACGACGTTTGCGACTTAAATTGGTTCTATTTTTTCAGAAATTTCTGAGAGGTTTCGCATGGGAAGGCTCGAAGCGGCGACGGGGAAAATTAGATGGAACAGATCGAAGGCTACAAAGCGAGGTATGCGTTTTGTGTTACGGTTTAACAGTTGAATCCAGTGAGATTATTGTTCTAGGAAATGCTGAACCACAGTACGATGATCCCGTTGAGTTTCTGCGCACTACATTTGGAGAAGGCCGTCGTAGCAGAGCTAGGGTCTGTAACACTTTTTGGGACTAACTTTAGATTCTCCCCGACTAGATTTTTTTCAGAACTTTGTTGTTGTGACAGTTGTAGGTATTAGGCGGGACTAAAATATTCAGCATTCAAAGTTTATGCCAAACTTTGGTATAAGTTCCGTTTTCATTGTTTTGGATAGAGAAGCAAGCTCATGTTGTTCTGTCTGTTATGCAATGATGAACATACAGAGAGTACAATTATTCCGGGTTAGAACTAATCTTAACTGAAGAATTTGTTCATTCCTCTGAATAAGTGTGATGAAATGCTGTTTAATAGTGCTTATTCGTTCAATTTTGCCGCTAGTACTTGTGCATTAGTCCCTTTTTTTCGAATCGATCAGTAATCTGATTACAGCCGCTCAACGGATCATAATAACATATTAATCAAATTTCCAGAGTTCATAAACCCCTCTTTTTGATCCAAATCAGTATGCAGGTGTTTATTTTAACAATGAGCTCATTGAACTTTTCCTAAAATCACTTGATTTACTCTAGAACAAATAAGTTTTTTCTGATTTCATATTCGAGCGTCGTCACCTGCATTCCGTCCAAGGTTCATGTAGTTGATTAGTTCAATTTTTCGTATGGGCCGAATATCTAAAAGAACACTTTTTTGTAACTGCCTATTGAAGACCATTCTTTTCAGAACTACAATACCGCTGCTATCCAATACCTACATAATTATGTGACTTGTGGGCCGACTATCCCTAAAATCGCTTTGTTTTTTAAGTAAGTTAATTTTGCGATCGTTTATAAAAACGTCGTGCGCTGCGAAGTGCGGCGAAATTTTTAGCAGTATTTGCACGAGTGATGGAAGAGCGATCTGTATGTTTTCTTCATGAATTAGGTGCAGGTGAGAATCTCGAGGTTTGTGTTGGTTGAATTCTTGAAGTCTATCATTAAACACACTTGAGAACTACATGAAAAGTCGGAGTTTTGTTGCGAGAACCCCGGACTCTTAATTGAAAGTTTTCTAAAATTCAACCCAAACAAACCTTGAGATACTCTCATTTACACCTAATTTATGAAGAAAGCATACAGATCGCTCTTCCATCAATCGTGCGAATAATGCTAAAATTTCGCCGCACTTCGCAGCGCGCCCTTCCACTACTTCTACGAATACAGCTCAAAGTTTGGCCGCGTGCGACGCTTTGAAAAACGGTTGAAAAAACTATTTCCTTCAAAAACAAGCGAATTTAGGGATCTTTGGCCTAAAAGTCGCATAGTTAAGTAGCTTTTTTTATCTGCGAATATGATAGCGTTTTCCAGAAATCGAAAGTCATTATTAAAAAGAAGTTACGTGCATCAGACTTTTACCAAGTTTTCCAGATGCTCCCAGTTTTTACAAAACTTAGTGCGGGTACTGTAGATGCCCACTTAGTTTAACATGGGGAGATATTTGTAAGTTCTACTAGCCTTATAACATGCCCTACTACCATTATCTCGTTTAATGATATCGATTTCGCTTCTTTGCTGTAGGGAATCTCGAATGTGCTGTCGTCTTATTGTTAGCTATATTTTTTAAAGGCAGTGTTCACGATGATCATCATTGTTGGCTTTCCACAGTAAAATGATAGGGGAGAAGGATCCTAGGCTCCCAGTGTCGAAAGAACGGTAGAAAACGAGCCAGGAGTGGCAAAATAACGGCTGCAAACAGGCGTTTTGGTGCCCCAGACACGCCCCGGGCCCCAGATCGGCCCCTCGAGAGGAACAAATGAAGACTCGGATTATAGGAATGACCAAGTGAAGGAAGTGCTGATAAGTGAGCTGATCGCTTCATTGCAGTGATAGGTATCATCCTTCTAGCGGTCAATTCCTCCACGCTCAAAAGTCAACGTAAACAAGAGAGGGCCTATTTTTGCTCAAAAACCCGTCTTTCGTGTCCTTTTTAAGCATGCCTTGCTATATAGGGCACCAGACCTTTCGTGAACCGTGGAGATATCGGAAGTGAAATTCATCGTGAACACTGCCTTTAAACGCGGTCTGGGTATCTGTGTTCTTGGAGAACAATGATCAGTTACCACTTGTGTTCTCAGTTTTGATGACTTCACTTTTGTGCGCTGTAAAAGTTTTAATTTTCGGGTTCACTATTTTTGAAAGATGGTTTGAAATAATTGGAAACAGTGTTGTTTATAACATAATCTTCATGTAACAGCATGAAAGCAGAACAAATGAATGCGGATTGAAGTTTTACAGTAATAACATTCAAAATATGAATCACTTGACTGGATGTGACACAAAAAGGGAATTCGCAGTTCGATTGTATATGTTTTCAGTTACTAAAATTTATTTTCACTTGTTCTTTCGAATATTTGACATTTATAATCACACCAACGTGCACTATTTTCGGATTCTGACATCCAAATTGCCCATACTTCCAATTCGTTTTTGTCTCCAAGTATTCGAAGTCATTTTTTGGAAACTTGTGAACTCGATCATGTAATGTATTTCGTTGCATATTTTTGTGTATGACCGTTAGCCATTATTGTGAACAAACACAATTTGTGTCACAATTATTGTATCATTACTAATTGATTTGGAAATAAATTTGTATATTATCATTTTCGTGTCATGTTGTTATGCAATACGCTAGCCTGGAGTCCCCCAATCGTGATATCCAGTACTGGCTACTTCATACTGTAATAGCCAGTAGTGGGCACCATAATTGTAGGATCTCCTGTTGGCGTATTGCGCTGTTCTGAGCCCCTCCCATCGGAAGGGCGCCGTGATATCATACTTGCCCGCGGTCCGAACGCAAAGCGCCGTGATGCAGATTTGCGTTCGGAACGCGCTCACTTTAGTACTGACCGCGGCTGAATACCGGTCGGAACGCTCGCAATGATGCGGTCGGAACGTCGCCGATCCCGCGGTCGGTCCTATTGTTGCGAGCGGTCAGCCCTATTTTCTGTCCGAGATAGCATGCCATAAAAAATCATAAAATATTCAAAGACATCCTGATTCTCTTTTCGAAAGGCCTTAGCTTACTAGGGAACTTCGTATGAGCTACCCCACCATTCAAAAGATGATGAATGTTTTCTGGTCAATTCTGGTCCGCTGTCTCCGAATCTGACATCGGACTTTGCAACGGAGACCTCTGAACGAAGCTTTGTGAAAAGGTGAGGGTGCCCATCAGCCAATTTTTAGGGTGCTTGAAAAAAAATTTCGAAATTGGCTCAATTTTTTCAGCTGGGGGTTATTTAGGGCGGTGAACGCGAATCTGGGGTCTGTTTGTCGCTAGACTTATGGTTACTGTAGGTTACGGTAGGCATAATGCCTTTCAACTGGCTTTGCCTACCTCAAAAACTCGAAAATCAAAAAATGAACCTCAAATTCGTGTTCGGCGTCCAAAATAACACCCACAGAGAAATTTTGTGCCAAATCTGAGACTTTGATCAAGCTACCGTATACCCACCGTAACCTACCGTAATCTATCGAAAATCGATAAACGGATTGCAGATTCGTGTTTAGCACTGCAAATAACACCCCAGAGCAACAATTTGAGCCATACCTATCTAGGCACTCCTGAAATCGGCAAACGTCGCGATTCGCCATCAAATTTTATCCCCGATGGAAAGCTTTGAACGAATCAAGTCGAAAAGCTCAGAAAATCGTCAAATAGACCACAGATTCGTGATCAGCGTCCCAAATAACCCAGCTGGAAAGATTTTGAGTGAAATCTGCAACTTTTTTTTATTACGCTTTTAGAGGTATAAATAAGCGGCCAATTGAAAATCCGCACAAGTCCAAAACGATATCAGTCTGTGCAAAGTTTAGAAAATGTGCCTGGCGGAAATACGAAATTTGACAGGTTATAACTTTTCTCGCAGATGTCCGTTGCAAAGTCCGAGTTTAGATTCAAAGTGGGCGTGCTAGTGTTGACTAGAAAACATTTATCAGCTTTCTGATCCGGAAGAGATCCCCTAGTTACCTGGATTTAATGCCGATTTGTGCTTACCAGATCATACCCAATAACGGGTGATTGCTGTTGTGCCTACACAGTTAATGTGTGAATAATTGAGGGATGCAGAGCGGTGTGTCGGTGGTGTAATGGTAACACTCTCGCCCGGAAAGCGTGCAATGCAGGTTCGAGTCCTGCCTGTAATCTGAGTTTTGCGTTCAACTCAGCTACCTAGTGATAACTTATATATTTTTTCACACGAAAATTTCACGATTCCCACTCCAACTTTTCGTTTTTCCAACAAAAAATTTCACGACCCCATCACCACCCGCTTGCAAGGTATCCACACCTGCTGACCTTGCTCCCACGATACTAGGATAGCGCGTATAAAAAATAAGGAACGGAGGCAGAAATTCAAAAACACCTGGTCACCTGCCTTTCCCTTCTTTGGAAAAGCTCACGCTGTACAAAATTTCTGCTGACAGTTACTAAATTTAGTTTGTTTTAGCAATCAATTTCTTCGGTACTTTCATACCGATGGCATTAGTCGAACGCATGGGTCGACGCATTCTATTCATGATCTCAATGACATGTGTTATACTCTCACTTCTAGCTATGGGAACGGCCTTCATACTTATCAACAAGGTATGTCTTCTCTGACAGTTTAGTGGTTGTAGCTTACTTCAGCACACTGGATGATTAGCTTGCAATTATGTTACCTAAAACTCAAAATTTCATCGAAACGAAACTATTGATTTGTGCGAGGCATGTATAATTAGGTCCATGGCCTGTGTCCTCAAGAAAAAACGTTTAAATTCAAACCGCGGCTGGCGCGGCGGTTTAACCCTCGGAGATTGACATTCAAACCGCCACGCCAGCCGCGATTTGAATTTACACGTTTTTTTCTTGAGGAAACAGGCCGCGGATCTAACCATATACGAGCAGTTTTGAATCGGCCACCCGCTGAAAGAGACAACAAATCCGCTATCAGGCAACGCAAACTCCTCCCAAAGATGCGGCTTCTAAAGTTATCTTTTGTTATTGCAAACACTACATCTCAGTTATGCGACGGTGGTTATCCACCCATTCAGTTGACCTCGACAAGAAAGAATCAAGTCGAGGTAAAAACCAGGGGTGTGCGTTAATGAAAATTAGTTTTTTCGTTAAGCGTTAATCGTTAGTTTTCGGAAAAAAGCCGCGTTAACCGTTAATGCGTTAACACGCTAATTTTGAATTTCGTTAAAGAATTTAAAAATATTACCTGACCACAACAAGAATCGATAAATCATCAGAAGTCCTCAGCAAGACGTCGTGGAAAGTGGGTGGGCTTTAGATGACGTGGCCAGGACTTCGTGGAAAAGGAGTAAGCCTTCAAATGATGGCATGGAAAGTAGGTAAGGCTTCAAATGACGTCAGCAGGACATCGTGAAAAATGGTTAGCGCTTCATGAGGGCGGGCGCCGCGTCGTAGAAAGTCGGTAGCGTTTTATGTAAAAAGTGCGACGCGTGGTAGAAACTGAGTAGCGCTCCATGGTGAGAGCGGGTGGCTTCGTGGTATGTGAGCGTGCGCCGCGTAAAGAGTGATAGGCACTCCACGTGGAACATGCACTGCATCCTAGAAAGTGGTCAAACAGGATGCCGTGGAAAGTGCATAGGACTCCAGAAAGGGTGTCTGGAACGTCTTGGCAAGTGGTGTGCTACACTGTCTGACATACGAAGAATGCTATCCTTAACATGGGCTCATAAACTCTATAGTCTACGGCACTTGGCGCACTTCGGATTGGTTTTATATGTGTGTACACTCAACGCAGATTTTATTCCCTTTCTGGGTTTAGTCTATAGTGCAGTCCACCAAATTTTGTTCATTTCCCCATTGGCAGATGACCAATTTGCATAACTTCTTAGGCAACACGCTCGCCACTGGTTGAGCGGGAGCGGTTGTGCTGCATTGAGTTTCATGCGCGTTGATCCCCGACCAACCGCTTCCCAATAATAAGTAGATGTGCAACTTTTGGTGAACTTCACTATATGTCTTCACGTTTTCACAAATGCGGCTGGCAGTCTTTATGTGTATGCAGAATATAGTAAGGTGAGAAGAAAATCTGCGCCGACCATTTATATGCAAAAACGATTTGATGATTTGCACAGAAGAACGGTTGTTTACTATAGTATAATCAAAATATTCGATACAGTGATGATACCTATGCTCAAGAGTATCACCAACCCGGCCTTCAATCCCCGCTACTAACCCTCCTTTGGCATCTCAGTCGACCGCTAGGAGTTGATTAACCCTCACATTAATCTTTTGGAACTCGAATTTCAATTTTCCGTTATAGAGAAGAAATAATTAAAAGAGAAAAAACAACGGAATGAGAATCATTGAGGTCAGAGATATATTCAACAACAAGCGAAAATTGACCGCGCCGCAAGCCGAAGCGACGTGCACTGCCCCACTTTTCAAATCCGTCATTGAAGCAGATCAATCAGTGCCGTAATTCCACTTCAATTAAAGATCCCAAATTAACGTGATTTTAAGACTTTTTCGTTAAGCGTTAATCGTTAATTTTCCAAAAAAAATCGCGTTAACCCGTTAATGCGTTAACACGTTAACGTTATAACGCACAGCCCTGGTAAAAACCATTCAGCAATGAGTCATATGGAGGTCAGAGTGAGAGTTCCTGAGTTTTCCCGGTCACCTGATCCACCCATAATCGATCAACCAGCACTTGTGGTAGCAAATAAGTGCACGGTGTCGTCAAAACTGTATTCACTACATTGAAATAACCTTAAAAATTTAATAACTGCCTTAGACACACTCGAAATGTTTGACCACTTGCCTCATTTATTTAGGGTCAGGCGGGTGATGTCCGGCTGGACAACAGAGGGACGTAAAAATTTTCGAAATTTATCGTTTTTTTTGTGGGAGTAGGGACGTTGGACCTTCGGGCCAAAGCTTTGAAAAATCAGGGGGTCTTTTTCAGCCGCGTTTCTCTTTCTGTGAAGAAAACAGATCTTGGAACGAGGGGTTCGGACGTCGCTGTTTCACGTATTGTGATATTTGATGTTTGATGCTATGATGGTGTATAAGCTTCTCAATGGAATATTTGATGTTGAGGTCCAGCACTTCTCTAATATTGCCAGGTCTATCACTAGAGGAGGTCAATATAAGATTTTCTTCCGAAGGGCTAAAACGCGGTACAGAGCCACTTGTTGCTCGGTTAGAGCAGGGTCAACCTTCTTGGCATTAAGCGAGCGACTACCCGCAGCACCATCTTTAAAATCTTTCAAGCGCCAAATAGCTTCAAAAATCCTTGAGCATTGAGCAATCATGGTGGTAGTTCGCCTTCGTGGCTATCATGTTGTCTTCGTGTCACTGTTTGTGGTGATCATTCGAGGTATTCTTCTTTTTTTCTCCTTTCTTTCCTACGATTGTCTCGAAAAACGTAAATAAATAAATAAATAAATAAATAGCAACAAAAGATCAAAGAGAACGATAGTACAGCACCACAACAGTGCATGTAAGAATGTATCTTTACATAACGATGTAATAGACATATTTTGAGCAGTATTCAATTTTTCAGCACATAAAACAAATTTTTAGACGAGTTATATGCATTCATCAGACCTACTACCGCTTAGTGTCTTTACTTCGAAAATGGGACAACGTACGCCCCCCCCCCCATAAAATTTCATATTTTCAAAATTCCGATAAAAGATTCAGAATCTTCACGAAATTCCCCACAAACCGATACCTAACAATCCTCCCACGACCTTACAATGACGAAGAAAATTGCCTAAAACACGTTTTACCGTTGTCCGAAACTGCCCCTTCGGCCGAAATTGGACAACGCTATTTTTTTCAAAAAAGCAATACTGAGATCTTAAAATGAAAACTTTCATCCTTGGCCTATCTTCTAATAACTACCACGATGTCGCTCGGTAACTTCTCAATTTAGAGCATGGTTTTGATTTAGCACTGCGGCGAGCCGTCGAAAAATATCGCGCCCCAATGCGGTGACCGCAAAACCGCCGCAGGTGACACCCCCTCTCCCACCCGCGCTCGCACTTCTTCTGGTTGAAGAATACTACTTCGGAATCGAACTTTTTTGAACCTGTGAAGGTTTATGCACCCACACAAGGGTTCCACCCACCCGAAGGTCTCGATGGAAACCTAGTTGGAAGTTTCTTATCCGTCAAAATGTAGACTTATACTGGTATCTGCTATTTGATTGTGCTATCGGTATAGTATATCAATCATTCTTTTCTCGTATCCTGAGTGACCCCATCCGACCAGGTTTGCAATCAGTTGCCGTGAAATCTTGTGATTAGTGAGCCATTATCGAGAGTTCAAAACGTCCCCGAATAATGCTTGACATTCGCCCTTGAGGGCACAGAACACCAAAAAATTATTTTTAGTTTTTATGCTGATCTTAGAGAGTGTCACACGCTGACGATCATAATGATATTGCTGAAATCGTCCCAAACCCCCTATGAACAGAGTTATGGCTCCGTAAAGATGCCTGCATTTTGAGGGTGAAAATTTTGGAGAACGAGTTGTCTCCAAGTCTGCATTTCTCTTCATTCGCTATCGTTGCGCGAGAGCCAGCCAGGATGAGGAGACAGTCCGACAGTGGACTGACGAACGACGACTTGTTGAGAATTTATTCATCCATATAGCCGCTATAGAGTTCGGAAATTTGGTAGGGGGGTGTGGCTCGTGGTGGTGAGCGAAGGAGGGCGGGCCTGTTGTGATGGCTTATAAATCGCTTATTTGGAGGAATTGAGATTTCGTTCTTCTCACGTGTTTTACAGGAGAGGTCTTCTACACAATCAAATAAAATTCACAAAATTCATGTCTGAGGGAGTACTGTGCCTTTAAAGGCACAGGACGGAACGACAAGAGAAAGAAAATCGGAACGTCGTTGAAATTAAAGGGGTAGGGGCTCTCTGCACACCGAGTAAGGAGTTGTCCCGTTTTCTGTGGCTCTAATTCCACTCGCGACCGCGCCGCTTGAATGGACTGGCGTGACGCGTCGAATTGCAAAAACGGAACAACTCCTCCCTATGTGTGTACAGAGCCCCTATCCCGAAATTCATCACCCAGCTAGCCGCTATTGAGCTCGAAATTCTGGAATAGGGGCGTGGCCCGTGATGGTGACTCTTTTACCCCGATTTCGGCCACATCATCATTTTTCTTGTCGCCGTCGTCTGAAATTGTCGATTTCACACTCGACTCATTTCCTCTACATTTCTGGGCTGGGATTCAGGAACCCTAAACCGGGGGTCCCAGCAGGGTTTGGTTGGAAACGTTTACATACCAGCGATCCATCATCGCTAGGTTTGGTTAGGACTGGGCTACACCTGGGTCCCATTTAACCGCGAATCCGAGGTGGTGGTTTGGTTCGGTTTGGTCCCAGCTGGGGCAGCTAACCAAACCAAATCCTGCCGGGACCCAGTGCTTCCATGATTCCCAGCCCAGACATCTTTCTATCTTAGATACTCCTTTCAGCCAACACCACTCTGAGAGAATCCCCCGCGATCGTTCACGGATACAATCTCTTGGTTTCTTGTGGGAACCAAGAGGATACGAACACGGGGCTATCGCCGGACGATCGCGAGATTCTGCTTGTCTCAAACCGAGAGCGTACCGCGTTCGTTCACCGTTGCTCTTGCGATGCCCCACCGCGAAACCGCGACGAATCGAGCCTGGGACTATCACGGAACGATCGCGAGATTCTACCAGTTTCAAGCTGGAACCGTATCGCGAATACATCAATACATTCGGGTTTCACTTCACGGAACCGCGATGGGGCAAGACCGGAGCTATCGCGGAACGATCGCGAGCTTCTGCTATCCTTCACCCCTGATCATACTGCGTCATATCAACCATGCCCTCTCGGTGTTTCATCCGAGCGAGTGTTGCCTATCAGATCAACAAGGAGCTATAAGGTAATTGCCTGTGCCGTATTTCGCGCTACTATACAAATCTTTACAGCATGAGAGCGCGAGACCGACGGGAAACTATCACGGCGTCATCGCGGATCACGGGTGCATCACGGTGCTAGCGCGGTAAACCTGGTAACGATCGCGGTAGCATCACGGTACGAGCACGTGAATGCCAAGGATGAATCGATCGGGTAACTATCGCGGAAAAAGCTCGGATTGCGGGACGAAGGGTAGACGAACATGGTACCATCGCGGATCGCGGGAGCATCACGGTGCTAGCACGGAAGATTCTCTCAGAGCATGCGCCGCAACATTTCAACCTATTTGGGAACGTTTCAAGTCAAGCTCGAAATCTGCATTGATTTAACCTCAACTTAAAGGCAGTGTCCAAGATAAAAATCGTTTTTCTGTTTTTAAGCCTATCTTAAAAACGGTCCCATGCTGATTCCAATGATGTTTTTGGAATCGTACAAGACCTTCTAAAAACGGAGTCATGGTCCCTCAAAGATTGAGCCAAGAAAACATGGTGGACGAATTGCCCGAGGCTTGTAACATCCATCTTTTGCTGCCGATCTATGCGAGCTGAACGGAGTAAAGAGAAGTTGAGATTGAAGGGAAGAACGGGGCTTTTGATCGGAAATCACCGCTCATCCCACAATCTCGAGCATTCATTTGTTCACGTCAATGGGCGTGGAAAGTGCACCCGGGGGTGACGAGCTGACGGGTGTCCAACTTTGGGTCCGTAGGGGACCGTTCCGAGCTCACTTTTCTTAGTTTTCTCGAAGTTAGGGTTCCGCTAGGCCCCGCAGCTGCCGATCTCCACCAAAAAAATCAGACATGGTTTTTATCGTGGACACTGCCTTTAAATTCGGAAACCTTATTATGGTCATAGACCTTCAATCGCTGCTTAACGACTGAACATGAATTTCATTCCCCCAAAAAAGGTATGTATCTAGTATAGTAATTTTCTAGGATTCTGCTTTGACGCTACATAACCAGACATTTATCGAACCTACGCATCCGGACCTCGAAAAACACTGTCAGGAGTTCAGGTTGGCCAGTCTTCACATAGATCAAGGCACTGTCATACATGTTTACTCTAGTGAAATTCTCAATTACTGTGACCACGAACACTCAGTTGGATGATTGAATACCATGTGATACTCTTCAAGATATTTATTAAGAAAATTTAGTAAAAGGCGACCAAAAATGTCTTTCTTAGCAAGATTTTGAGTCGATAAGCCAATCAAGTAGCACTAGAGCTGCGGTGAGACCTGATATTAAATAAACGGTTTAGAGATATTAAACAAAGCATTATATGAGGTCGGTAATGAGCAGGGATAGGGGTTAAGAAGCACAGCACTGTATTGCGAAATATCGATTATCGGGAAAATGACGGATGGCTTGCTAGCCGAGTACCTCAGGCAAACTCAAATGTCGACAGCAGGTTGAAACACCTCTTTCTCGAGCAACCGTCGATAACAGGTTCTTTCGGGAGTAAAACATGGACCTGTTATCGACCTGCTATTGAACTGTCGATAGCAGGTTCACAGCAGGTTGACAAGGCAACACATCCTACCGCCGGTGAGAATTGATCGTGCAAATCTCCGAATGCTTGGCGAAATATTCAGTCGGTTTCGCAATTGAGGACGCTGCTTTTCTTTTTTTTACATTTTGGTTAGCACACCTGTTTTTGTGCAGTAACGCCCAAATCAGGCCTGTTATTGAATTGAATTAATGCTCGAATTGTGTTCTAGGGATTTTTCAAGAATTCCACTATTTTGTTCACTTTTAGGATTTTAATATGCGATTTTTTCAAGCACCAGATATATTTGGAATCTTGATACATCTTTTTTTTAACATTAGATTCCGTCACGATTTTTTACTTTCTTCTCTATTTATCGTAGGTTTCATATTTTCTGCCTCTCGAGTATTCCGTTTATTCGGGAATTTGAATAATTATTTGCTCTCGGTTAGGTTAAATGCCCGTTTGTTCGAATATTTGTCTCAATTCAGCTGACAACATAATTGCCCATCAAAAAAATTTCAATTGTACTGGTATATTTTTTGAGAATCATTCGAAATTCGAAATCGAGTAATTGCTTGAGCATTTATACAAATTTTCACACGTAATACAATTGAATCGAGTCTAGGATTTATTTTTGAACTAAGTCATTTATTAGAAAGTTTTGTAAAGGACTCACTCCGAGTTTTCAATTCGTTGCGAGATTTTATGAAGGCCATGATCGATAAATTCTCATCCCTCCTTAGTTCTTCTATTGATGCTGTAGTTACCGTCGGCATGGACCCTAGTGTTACATTGCGTTCCATTCAAGGTTGGCGCAGACTCGGTGCACCTATCTTAGAGCATAGGACACCGGGTTCGCACCAACCTTCATCAGAGAACACAAAGTATCACTAGGATTCATGCCAACTGCACGTAATAGACAAGGGCAATCGTCGCTAGGTTTTGAATAAATGGATATTTCAGATATCGCGTTTTTTAGAGCACCTCGGATGATTGGGTAATATGCATAGCCTTTATTGAAAAATTTCTCAAGAATATAATTAATCATTATAACCACTTCAAAATTACCGAAAGTAAGAATAACTTCGAATGAGACATTTTAAAATTTCCGGATGAATTAAATATACTCAAATAATGTGTTTCTGAAATTCCGGAATGGGTGAATAGATTTTAGTGAGGCCTCTCTTTTTTTTTGACTGTACGATTGAATTTTAAATCCTGTCTTCTATTCGAAGCGAATGCATACTTGGAAAACATATCCGAATACTCGGACGAAAATCCGGTTTTTCCAAAATATTTCCAAGTATTTAGATCGTAAATACTTTCTGCACATTTTTTTCAATAGCTGCAAATTTGTATGTAGTGACACAAAACTGGCCTCCCATTCAGAAAATCGAATATGCAAGCTCTATTATCGAACCGAATATTCCATAACCCAAATGATTCAAATTTCTGAATGAATCGAAGGTTTGGCAAAGCAAAAATCAAAATTTTCGACTGAAACGAACATTTGAGAAAATCAGAAATTGGATTTTTCGGTTTAATCGAATATTCAAAAACTCAAATCTACTAACTATTTGAATTTATATCACTCAGGCTTCTTGAGTCGGGTTCGTGCGTCGGCACTCTGCTTGAGCATCTTTCATAGTCCTGGCCGCGAGCGCTCCACGCGCGGTGGGCTATGAAACTTTTGACCGCTCGGGACGTGCCTCGACGCGCTTGTCGCCCATCCAGGGGCGGCATGCATGAAAACACCGTGAAAGTAAGGGTAAACATTCGCGCGTGTGTGCAAAGATGAGCGGCGAGCGCGTAGATCCATACAAAGAGCCAAGAGCGCTTCCACCGTGGCGCCGTCCGAACCGCCATGGCGGTTTTCCACCTCGCATCATTACACGGTGCTCAGTTTGAGTCTACTGCAACATAAACAACTCTACCGTTATCCTACGCTACCGTGTGCGCAAATGCAGGCTAAGAATTTTCGTACATGTCACAATCTTTCTCAACTTTACTCCGCACAGTCATTTCGGTAGTGCCGGGCATTTCATAGTTGCTTCCCGTCTTTTTTATTCTTACAGCGTGTCGCGCGGTTGAAAGTTTCATAGTCCACCGCTCGTCCCGAGCGGCACGTGCATCTCGCGCTCGAGGTGAGGGCTATGAAAGCTACCCTACTTACGGAGAGTATATCGGCAGGTTTTCCCTTATTTGTACCATCTGTGGAAAAGCGTGATTCTGATCGTTCAGGGCGCGTGCGGCGCGCGCGATGCTGGTACTTTGCTGTCTCTAAAGGGGTCTGCAGAGTCCAAGTTGCAGCGTTGTTCGCAGCGACGAACAACACTAGGTGATTTGATATCGATTACATTCAGCGACGATGACGACCGACGCGGCGTGAAGGGCGACTAGGAGGCATCGATACGGCACTAAATCACTGCCAGCGAGCGGCAACCGACGCCGCGACGATGATGTTTCGAAAAAATTTGGTCGCCGCGCAAAGGCTGACGCTCGGCGTCCCCTCGCCGGTCTTTGCTACTCTGTAGACCCCTTAAAGGCAGTGTTCACGATAGAAATCGTTTTTCTGT
Source organism: Aplectana chamaeleonis (assembly GCA_029168955.1). NCBI lineage: Eukaryota > Metazoa > Nematoda > Chromadorea > Rhabditida > Cosmocercidae > Aplectana > Aplectana chamaeleonis. The sequence goes on from JAPDOI010001356.1 coordinate 137,194, forward strand.
TTTCCCTCCTATCTTGAAAACCGCCCCATGCTGATTCCAATGATGTCTCTGAAATCGTAAAAGACCTTCTGGGAACGGAGTTATGGTCCCTTAGAAATTGGGCTAAGGAAACATGGTGGACGAGCTGTCCGAGGCTTCTAACTCCCGTATTTTGCAGCCGATGTGTGCGAGCTGACCTGAGTAAAGAGAGAAGTTGAGAAAGAAGGGATGAATGTGGCTAATGATCGGAAATCATCGCTCATCTCACGATCCCGAGCATTCATTTGTTCACGTCGGTGGGCGTGTGCTGCGCTTTTGGAGTTTTCCTTGCGCTCGAAGTGGAGACTTCAGGTTCTTTTGAAGCTTTTCCTGGCTCGTTTTCATGCGTCCTTTCGACGTCAACGTTACAGTGTGCCCCTCCACTACCCATTCCTAGTAGAAACTTAAACACATTTTTCATCGTGAACACTGCCTTTAAGGTCGGGATCACACTTGCAGTGACGAGCCACTCGGCGCAATGCTTACCATCAATATTGACCGGAAACCAATATGCCTGAAACGCATAGTCGCTGTCGCTGGCCGCGGTCTCGGCAGGTGTTATCCCGGCCTAACCTCCGCTCCGCACCAGCTCGCGCCGAAACCACAACAATTTCACTGTTCTAGGGGTTTTAGAGTTCCATCGCCGATCGCGGCTTTTTCGTTCGTGAGAAAATTCGTCGAACGAAATTTTCTCAGATTCCGTTCGTTCAAAATTTCGTCAAACTAAATTTTTTCAAATTTCGTTTGTTCTAAATTTTTTCAAACAAAAAAGTTCGATTTTCGTTCGTTCTAAATTTTTTCGAACAAAAAAGTTCGATTTTCGTTCGTTCGACATTTTTTTCAAAATTGTACAACTATAATTCATACCCCCAAACCCCGCCCGCGGGAGACGTGTGCCGCGCTGGCATTGAGGAGTGTGTTTACTGCCTTTAAGGAAGTCGAGCATGGGGACGGCTACAATAACAGCTAGGGATAGCAATACTACAGCAATAGTTTTTGAATCCTGCGAAGTTCCAGCTCGTTTAGCTGCTCCGAATTTCGCAGTTGGCCACCCTACCAATAATAGCCCGGCGTTAGGATGTCTACAGCAAAATTAATAAATCCGGCGGTAGCAGGTCGACAGCTGAACCTTTCAGGGCTTCAGTTAGGCCATGCCGCCGTCTGCGAATCCGGCGCTAGGAGGTCTACAGCTGGACCTTTCGGCGTGATACCAGGTTCTCTCGTGCCGAAATCACCATTTTTTTCGTGTCCTCAGCTGATGTGCTCTGTGATGACACCTCAGAAACCTGCTGTCGACATTTGAGTTTGCCTGAGACGTTCATCCTACTCAGGCAATCGACGCATTCAATGCGTGTCGAATATGCATTCAACTCGAAGAAAAGGCGGTTTGGAGCACAGTCAGGGAATGTGCTGCAAGCGGAGCACGTGCACCTATTTTGATTCAAAATACAGCACGTGCACCAACAAATAAAATGTTCAATGCGTGCCTGATACCCATTCAGCTCGATGACGAAACGATTCTCTTTGAAAGGAAAGACTACGACGCACTCTTGAGGCCGGACTCAAATTATGGCAGCGTCGCCGGTTCAATAACCCAAAGTTTGCGGTACATGGCTTTCCCGGGCGCTAGTGACCTCCGTCCAAACGCTGGCGGCCCCAGATGGTGCTTCTCGGCGAGGTGGCAGAGTCGCATGTCGGTCTGCCGGCCACATCGCGTGTCGGTGTACTGCTACGATAGCGCTGGACTACCTTGCAGCACGTGCTCCCGCAATTAAATTTTGCAGCACGTGCTCCTGCCGTTAATTTTTGCAGCACGTGCTTCTGTTTGGAGCACGTGCCCCTGGGATACAATTCTTCGATGGGTGCGGTCACCCGATTTGAATGCATGTTCGACACGCACTGAACGCGGCGGTTTTCTGAGTAGGTCAACTGCATTACCGTCTAACGAATAGTGATCTAGCGGCCGAAGCCCGGCAACGAGACTTGCAGTAGGTAAGGGGTTGAGCAGAGTGCCAACAGGGCGCAGCGCGGCATGATGGTGGAGAGTCGTATTGATAGATCACCGCGATCTATCAATACAGCAGCCCACCATCAGGCCCCGCCGCGCTCTTCTGGTACTCTGCTCACCCCCTAAGGAATTGGAGATGAATGGGCAAGAGCGAGCGACCACCCTGCCATGATTTCAAGTGATTTGTTTGCGGGACCAATCGCAACGCCTCGGATTCTCACGTAGCGATGGCTCCGCGAATTCGCCAAAAAGTAGTCTTTCTAGACCAAAATGTTTTTTATGTATGTCTCATTTATCGTTCGCTTGACGATATATGTACTTGAAGAATTTTCATCGTGTGTGAGGGTTCCTAACTGCTCTCGCAGAAGAACTTATTTCAATGGTAAAAAAGTATCTTCAATGATTTTAATCCATTGAAACCTCTTCCAGCAACTGCGACTTCTGTGTTACTGACGAGAGATGTGGTTTCTGCTCCATTGAAGGGACGAAGTCAGGTACATTGATGGAAACTTTCTGTTACAGTTTTACGTTAAATTTCACCCAGATATTCCTCCAAATTTCGTCTGGCTTTGCGCACCGCTTTTAGCAGTAGTCTTTTTTGGTAAAGTGCTCTGGGTGCCGTCCTTTGACTCTCGTCTATTTCTGCAGAGCATAGAATCAGATTCATTGCATTACATCATTATTGCGCGAGGAGCTAAAGTATCGGCTATCTCTCATCAGATTTTTTTTCTCACGTACTTCTCTTTATCCATATTTGAGCTTATTTTCCAACGAAACTGTCATTCTTATTGAGCAATTTTCAGGGTATTGCCTCGAAAGAGCTGATTCTTTATCTTTAGTGGGTCCATGCAGCTCACAGACTTCAATGGGTGAGGAACGAGCATTCTGTTAAAAATAAACTCGGTCGAGAAATAGAGTTGACCGAGAAAAGCAAATGTGTTCTCTCGTTTTAGGCTCGCAATTTAAATGGGAGGCGAAATCGTGTGACACAAAATACACTGCACTTCCCATAATAATTATGGTCTTCTACCTTCTGTCCTTCTCCTGCGGTAAGTCGTCGTGTGAACTGTACATTCGCCGATAAGGTATTAGGTACGCTGCTTGCCGGGAAAAGTACACGAGAAAACGAAAGGATTTCGAGTATCGATCAAATAATTTCGCTCTCTATGTGCAATCAAGTGCCACTTCCTTCCTGAATGACACGAACGATACTTCCCTACTCCGTTGTCCGTTTTTGTAGCTCGAGAAGCAATTCCTTTGTTTTTGAACCCTTTGGGGACAGCGCAGAAATCTCAGTGTTTATGCGAGAGCGAGATTCACTGATGAACGATAATTCACATTTGATCCCTCTTTTTATCATATCAACCATTCTGCTGACGATCAATCTAGGATCCAGAGCTATCAGAAAACCGAGTTTACGTAGTCGTTGTAAGCGACCTATACATTATTATCCTGGTTTGTGGTGCCTTACAAAACAGCCTCATCAGTAAATGGCGAACGTTTCTCTGAAATTGCTCTGCTGATACTTCTCAAGAAATGATGAATTCTTTTCAAACCACGTGGGCATGGAACTCTTGTGATGACGGTTACTGCTACAGGTTACTATTTCACAAATGGAAACGTGTGATATCCGCTTTCCGCAGAAACAAATTGGAAAAATATTATCCAACCAGAACACAAGCGAAAAAAATTCTTCCACACTTATATGTGGTAACAAACATGTTTCAGGTTATGCTCCTCTACCGTGGGTAGTGAACGCTGAGTTCTATCCACTATGGGCAAGGAGCACTGCTGTCTCAATCACAACTGCATGCAATTGGATATTTAACTTGTTGATTTCCCTCACATTCTTGTCACTTGGGGAAGCCATCACAAAATACGGTAATTTCAGTCCGCCTCAGATCCCTGTCGGGGTTGGTTGAGCCGACGTAGCCAGCCTGGTCGATACACACAGGAAGCAATGGAAATGTGGTGCAAAAAACACCCGATGTGGCCTGCCGTAACCCGCCGACACCAGCCGCCTCCCCTCCGGTCGATACGTATGATTAAAATGCTGGGGTGAGGTCGGGAAAATCACGCGGTGTGGCCGACGTGGTTGATATCCATGCAGTATGTGGATGACGGCGGTGACAAAAACGTTGGGTGGGCGGGCCGATAATGAAACATTATGTATCGCTAGGAAGCTATCTACAATTCTACCTCCGTTTCTTCACTTCACCTTCCTTCACTATTTCTCTGAACAGGTGCAATCCTGTTGGCCACGTAACCATCGTCACCACTTCCGGTGGGCTCGAGCTGGCCACATCGGATGATTTTCCCAACCTCACCCCGCCATTTTATTCATACGTATCGACCGAACCGGTGACGGCGGGATACATCAGGCCATGGCGGGTTACGGCTGGTTACAGTTGGATATAGCACCAACTCTGATAGGGGCCTCACGCCTGAGTCGCAATCCACGTGTAATCCCTTTAATCATAGAAAGTTCATTTTAGGTACATTCTTCTTATATGCTGGTTTCACCGTAGTGGCACTTGTATTTGTATTCATTTTCTTACCCGAAACGCGAGGATACTCAATCGATGAAGTGGAAATGCTATTTATGACTAAGAAAGCTCGAGAACGAGCTCTTATGATGAAGAAAAAATCTGAAGCAAATTCAGATCCAAGCATATCAGTAATACAACTTCAGAATAAGGTTGCAGCCTGAAGTAAAGAATTGTAAATAAGAGTCTGACATAAAGATTTATATGGACTCTGTTCCGATACAAGTGAACTCTTGTTTTCGATTATCACAGCGCGGAGCGGTGGCTTTTTCGTCGAAAAGTCCTCATTACCAATTATATTTCACCGAGGCCCACCGCTCCTCTACCGGTGATAATCGAAACCGACAGGTCACTAGGGATGTACCAGAGCTTACCTCTCCGAGTTACTGCTTGTGTTGAAGATCCATCAACCCTTCGAAATTTTTTTCAATAACATTTCGCTGATTAGTGCAGCCCCATTAAAGGCAGTGTTCACTATAATCTTCGATTTTGAGATTTATGGCTAAATCGATTGTTTGGCACCCGGATAAGACATGAATGACGAAGGAATCGAGAAAAACGCACCAGAAGGTCACGAAATCCTTTACTCTCACCCCACCTCTTCACTCTCACAGGAACTATTCGTTGTGACAACGAAATCATTTGTGGGCCCCTCCTTTACAATTATTTGCTTTCTGTTGCTCCGTTCTTTTCTTCGGACCCTAACTAGTACTACTTTGCCTGGAATATTCTTCGATATTCGACTGATCCCATTTTTCAGCGGTGACAACCACCGTGAACATGTTCATACAACTGGGCAACTTGTCCAGGCCAGAGATTAATGTCACTGAAATATGACGTTTTAGTGCGTTTCTCGCCGTTTCTTCGTAATTTCTGTAACACTCGGTGGCCAACGCTTTGTTTTGAGTGGAAAACTCGGGAACGAAAATCATCGTGATCACTGCCTTTAATGATTGCTCAGTACCGAGCAAAATGCAGAACATTGGGTCAATATGTGAAAGGCTGATCAAATGATCGCGTTCAGGACACCAAATAACATCGCTGAAGGCAATCCAGGCAAAAAAATGTAAAAAATGCAATCCAGGCATTGGTCCATGATGTCCGAACTGAATCCGGGAATCGTTTGCGCCAAATATATGCGCAATTCCAGTATATTTGTAAACCCTGGGGCACTTCTAAGGAGCTGTCGAATCTGATTAACGGCCAGTTACGGGCCTAGTGCATAAACAAAATTGACGATAACGGTGCTCAGACAAAAAGAAACTGGTGAAATGTAGAATGCGAAGCTCTCTGAAAGCAGGATTTGCGATGAAAACTGTCGTTGTGCATCCTCATGCGATGGAAACTGCCGCTGTGCATCCTCATCGTTATGCATCCTCATGAGAAGGGAGATTTGGCCATCACAAAAGTGAAAGTAAAGAACAACTCGGAGAAAAAACTTGTAGGAACAAGTCACAACGGCAATTTATTTGGAATGCGCTTGCCTTTAATCTTGAAATCCGTTATAATTGCCATGCCGTTTTTTCTATTTCGATGCTAAGGTACCGTCAAGGCTGCGATGACTAAGCCGGGCGGCGCTGAGTTGAAGCTGGCGCGCGGCGGTGCCGCGCGACTTGTATTAGATTGCTCCAGCAATAGGTAATTCTGCTAGCCTGCTGTCCATATTCCTAGCATATTTCGACTTCTTCGTCCTGAATTCTACAGGAATATGGGGAGTAGGCTGGCGAAAACACTTGAATAACAGTGGCGGGGCAATCTGATTCACGCGGCCGCGCCGCATCCGCTTCAACTCAGCGCCGCACGGCGCTGAGTTAGTCATCGCAGCCTTGACGGTAAGTGGTGGTCTATTTAAGCATTGAACTCGTTCAGGAGTAAAATAAAAGACAGCAAAACAAACATTAATTAAAATCTCCTCACTAGGGTCGGGCGAACACGAGTAATAGGCGGTTTCCAACTCATTTCCGCGCGTATTCTCTACGTTTTGATTGATTATTACTCTCGCGATGACCAGACGTAGAGTGCGCGTAATCATTTTAGTCTGAGGAGTGGACGGGGCCGCGAAGGTAGATCACCCCACGCTAATCGAGACGCCATTCTCCAGTGAGGCCGCCAACCCCACACGGCCAGCCGCCTGGTACATGAGTCAGACTAGAAAGAAAACGAAAACCATACCTTGTCATGAGAATAGCACAACAACCGTTTTTATCACGAACCCAGCCTTAGGTAGCGTCCAGAGCTAACTCGGCGCGTTAAATGACGCTGGGGGTTTGCACCATTAACATTTGTTATTGATTTCATTTCCTAGCTACCACTGCAGCCGTCCTGCGATCGATGTTGGTGGCATCGTAGCTTAAAGGCAGTGTTCACGATAAAAAATAACCGTATTTTTGATGTTTTTGAGTAGCCATGTCTACTAAGTAGGGATGAGTATGGAAAAGTCATCACAGAACACATAAATACCGGGGAAAACCGTTCAAAGAAATCTATGAAAAACTTGCCTAGGCCTGTTTGTGTGTTTCTGAGAATGCAGACAACGCATCGAACCTGACGTCAGTGAAATGGTTATGCGCTTCAGAATCCTTAGATAAGTGGCTTTGCTTTCTGTTTCCTAGACTGAAAATTCATTGAAAATAAGAGGGCTATTGTACATGATGGGATGTTGAAACCTTTCGCGATAAAAAGTTTTCGAAAATTCGGTGCCTGTTCCTACGGTAAAACGGACGTCGACAACCTCAGAAAGTTGAAGCTCGCCACCCGCTAACCAAAGCACCGGCGGCGCGCAGCACCTCGCGCGGCCCGCGAGCGGAACGGTAGCGGGTGGCGAGCACTGGCGCGCTGGCGCTCGCCACCCGCTCATCACATTACGACGGCGCGCTCGCCTAGCGCTGGTCGCCGACGAAAAGATAGCGGGTGGCGAGCTCTTGAATATGGCTTCCGCTTGAAATTCAGACCATGCTTGAACTTTCTTTTCGGTTATCCGGTGTTTTCACCTGCAGAGGAAAGTCTATAATATAGCACATGGCCACGCCTATTTTTCCGTGCCGCCGCTCAATTTAGGTAAGCACCAACTCTGGGTTTTCCTCCCATTCCAAAATCAGGAGAGTCGTTGCGGCATGAAAAAATGGGCGTGGCCATGCGCGATATTATAGTTCCCCTCTGCTGTGCTGGCACCGTTTATTCTTTTACAGTAACAGCACGAATAATTTATGATAGTCAGTTTCAAATTAATCAACAATTTATTATAACTTCAAGTGTTTATCGCTCCAGCCGCGAAGCGGCTGGAGAGGTTTGGTTTTGCCTAGGCCTTGTGATCACTTAGAATTTTATAAAATAGTTTATAGAATCTTTGAAACAAAATTTCTGAAGATTTCCTTCTGGATATAAGCGAAGGGGTCCAGAAGACACCTGCTGTCCGAATTTCAGCAAAATCGCTTCACAAATAACAAAGTTGTGAGCCCGAAAGCTTAAGAAAATTTCATGGTGTGCGCCGTAGGCCAGGAGCCGTAGGCCGTAGGCCGTAGGCCGTAGGCCGATGGGCCGTAGGCCGTGGGCCGTCACGCTTTTCAGTCCTCACTGCTAATAGCCACTGCCAATGGTCTCAGGCAATCAACTTGGCAGACAGGTAAGTTGGTAGGAGGTACGTAGGCTGGTAATTAACCGATTCGTAGGTGAGGGGGGATTCTGATGACGTCATCGGGACGTCGTGAAAAGTGCTTCGGGCTTCTGATGACGTCATCGGGACGTCGTGAGAGTGCTTCGGGCTTCTGATGAGGTCATGGGGACGTCGTGAAAAGTGCTTCGGGCTTCTGATGACGTCATCGGGACGTCGTGAAAGTGCTTCGGGCTTCTGATGAAGTCATCGGGACGTCGTGAAAAGTGCTTCGGGCTTCTGATGACGTCATCGGGACGTCGTGAGAGTGCTTCGGGCTTCTGATGACGTCATCGGGACGTCATGAAAAGTGCTTCGGGCTTCTGATGACGTCATCGGGACGTCGTGAAAGTGCTTCGGGCTTCTGATGACGTCATGGGGACGTCGTGAGAGTGCTTCGGGCTTCTGATGACGTCATCGGGACGTCGTGAAAGTGCTTCGGGCTTCTGATGACGTCATCGGGACGTCGTGAAAGTGCTTCGGGCTTCTAATGACGTCATCGGGACGCCGTGAAAAGTCGCTTCAGGCTTCTGATGACGTCATCAGGACGTCGTGAAAGTGCTTCGGGCTTCTGATGACGTCATCGGGACGTAGTGAAAAAGTGCTTCGGGCTCCTGATGACGTCATCGGGACGTCGTGAAAAGCGCTTCGTGCTTCTGACGACGTCATCGGGACGTCGTGAAAGTGCTTCGGGTTTCTGATGACGTCAGCGGGACGTCGTAAAAAGTGCTTCGGGCTTCTTATGACGTCATCGGGACGTCGGGAAAGTGCTTCGGCCTTCTGATGCCGTCATCGGGACGCCGTGAAAAGTGCTTCGGGCTTCTGATGACGTCATCGGGACGTCGTGAAAGTGCTTCGGGCTTCTGATGACGTCATCGGGACGTCGTGAAAAGTGCTTCGGGCTTCTTATGACGTCATCGGGACGTCGTGAAAGTGCTTCGGGCTTCTGATGACGTCATCGGGACGTCGTGAAAAGTGCTTCGGGCTTCTGACGACGTCATCGGGACGTCGTGAAAGTGCTTCGGGTTTCTGATGACGTCATCGGGACGTCGTGAAAAGTGCTTCGGGCTTCTTATGACGTCATCGGGACGTCGTGAAAAGTGCTTTGGGCTTCTGATGACGTCATCGGGACGTCGTAAAAGGTACCTCGAATTTCTGATGACGTCATTGGGACGTCGTGAAAAGTGCGGGCCTATCCCAGACGGGGGCACTCAAGATTCAAGTCAGAAATGGAATGAACCACCGATCTATAACGCTATCAATCAAAGTATTTCTACACAACTTCATGAACAACAATGACTGATAGCAGCATCAAGCACCTTTTATCAAGGTTTCCATTGATTTTCATGAGAAAGTCGTGGGTGCCCCGTCTAGGATAGTCCCAAAGTGCTTCCGGGCTTCTGATGACGTCATCGGGACATCGTGAGAAGTGCGGGCCTACTCCAGACCGGGGGGGGGCACTCAAGATTCAAGTCAGAAATGAAATGAACCACCGATCTATAACGCTATCAATCAAAGTATTTCTACACAACTTCATCAACAACAATGACTGATAGCAGCATCAAGCACCTTTTATCAAGGTTTCCATTCATTTTCATGAGAAAGTCGTGGGTGCCCCCCCCCCGTCTAGGATAGTCCCAAGAGTGCTTCGGGCTTCTGATGACGTCATCGGGACATCATGAGAAGTGCGGGACTATCCTAGACGGGGGGGGGCACTCAAGATTCAAGTCAGAAATGGAATGAACCACCGATCTATAACGCTATCAATCGAACTATTTCTACAGAACTTCATCAACAACAATGATTGATAGCAGCATCAAACATCTTTTATCAGGTTTTCCATTCATTTTCATGGGAAAATCGTGGGTGACCCCTTCCCCGTCTAGGATAGTCCCAAAAGTGCTTCGGGCTTCTGATGACGTCATCGGGACGTCGTGAAAAGTGCTTCGAGCTTCTGATGAAGTCATCGGGACGTCGTGGAAACCCGGATAGTGGGCAGGTGTTCGGGACCCGTTGCTGCTCATCCGAAAAGTTGTGAAGACCACCCCGTAGAGTGAGCAGGAGCCCAGACTCGATGCTGGCCATCCGAGAAATTATGCCCCGGAATTCGCGCAGGAGAGAACACCTTGCAAAACTTCTGTAAAGGTGTAAGGATGACAAGCATAGCAAGCAGAAAGTTTGAGATGTTATGTGAGTCATGTCAGGTCATGTTGCCAGGCTGCTTTTCAGTTTCGTAAGGTCATTCACACAACCCCATTTTGAGTGCTCCCTCTTCCTTCTTCAACAGCCTACTGATTTTTTCTGCAATAAATGGTATATGCTTGCTTATTAGCATCCAAATTCAAAAACAAATTGTTAGAACTATCTCCATTCGCAGCTCAGCAGAGCTTTTTCATATCAGATTCATGAAATCAGAAGCGGCTGTTCTGCGAAGGAATGGGGCAACGGAAACGAAATAATGAGTATGTCAAAACTGCTTTGTTCCACTGATGTGAAAGTGTCCAGATGGAATGGAAGGTAGTTTCTGACTGTCCCGGTTTTAAGTTAGTTTCATTTGAAAGCAAAGAACTGCAGGCAGATTCTGCATCCGGCTGTAGGCCAGCAGGCTTTCATGATTATCGACCGGGCTGGCTACGTCTGGGCGACCAACTATAACCGGGGCCTAAGGTCCCTGTCAGAGTTGGTTGAGAAAATCACAGTGGCCGACCCGTTCGATACGTATGAAAAACATGGAAGGTGCAAATAACACCCGGTGTAGCCAGATGTGGCTGACGCGATCAATATGAATGAATTATGTGGAACGATATCATGGATATCATTCATTTCTTAGCTAATATCATGTGAACATCGGTCTTGTCAGCCACATCGAGACAAGCACGCTCATGCCGATCATTTTTTCCGCAGGGCTACCGTAACCCTCCTTAAAATTTTTTCCAAGTGTCAGCATGGTTATGAGCACATCCTAATAGCCAACAAACATGTTTGCACAATTTCGACCTCCTCAGCCACTGCCCAGTGGCTTCTCGAAGCACGGTGTGTGAATGAATGCATACCGCTCCTCCGCTCTTTTATACCCCGCATGTTATGAGCGTGTGTTTACATTCGTTATCATGTTTTGTTCAAGAATGGTTACGGTAGCCCTGCGGAAAAAGTGATCGGCATGGGCGCGCTTTTCACATCGAGTGATTTTTCTGAGATAGTTTTACAACAGTTTGGGTCATTGATTCATGTGACCACAGAAAGAGGACTGATCCAGTGGGGGAGATGAAGAGGTCTTTGTTCGAAATTCTTGCATGGGATATTACAGCGTAATATCAAGAAAAAGTGAACAATTCTGTAAAAAGGGGAGTCTCCCAAGCAGAAGTGGTTTGGTTAGCGTTACAAATGCTTCAACAAAAAGGGAACAATAGGAAAGCGGAAAGAGGAGAGTCTACAAAAAATGAACAATATCCTCCAAGAACTCTTTTCTTTTCAGAAACTTCCAAACAGCAGAAACAAACCGTTGTGGTATTTTACGAGGAAAGAATTGACTAGTTCCCTAAAACAATTTAACATCATCTCCCCTTTTAATGATAGCTATTAGGTTTACATGCATATATACATATTTTATCGGCACTCACATAATCAAAGTCCTTTATGTAGCCAAAAGCGCTTCCTCATAGAGAACCACAACGGTTTGTTTCCGCTGTTTGGAAGTTTCGAAAAAGAAAAGAGTTCTTGGAGGATATTGTTCATTTTTTGTAGACTCTCCTCTTTCCGCTTTCCTATTGTTCCCTTTTTGTTGAAGCATTTGTAACGCTAACCAAACCACTTCTGCTTGGGAGACCCCTTTTTTACAGAATTCTTATTTGACTTGACTTACTTACTTAATCGGTTGGCTTTCGCCTGACGCGGTCAATCCGCATCTTCACCGAGGTGTGCCGTCCTAGTAGTCAGCCGTGTCCATTTGTCACGGTCCTCAGCCACAATTTGAACACAATCCATCCATTGATCACTATTCCACTTCCTGCAAAGTAAAACATCGCGCCTGAATTGCCTTTCAATGCCCAGTGATTCAAATCCTCCTTCACCACATCCGTCCAAAACTTTCGCCTAGGTCCAGGCGGCCGTTTCCAGACAGGACTTGGAAGCGTCCTTAGAGCGTGTTGAACAAGACGATCTGGCGGTCTTCTTAAAATATGCCCAACAGACGAAGACGACCTTCCGTTGCCGCTTGAGATGGCATTGGGAGATGTTGGCACCTCCCTCGTGTCAAACGTAGATGTAAGGCGTCAATCTCGTTGTAGAGATCTTCGTTGTGGCACATCCGCGGCCAGAAATATCCGAGCAAACGCCTAAAAAGCTTCCTCTCCGTGCAATCCAACCTTTCCATCTGCGTCTTCGGTGCTGCCCACGTCTCCGATCCGTACATCATGATAGGGCGAATAGCGGATAAGTAGACGCGCAGCTTGACTTCCTTCGCGATAGGGGTAGACCACAAACACTTGGTTAGAATATTGAATGCAGACGTAGCTTCCGCACATTGTTGTTGAATATCCGCTGCATAACTACCATCGTTCTTCAGCAAACAGCCTAAATAACAGAAATCGTCCACCAGTTCGATACGTTGTCCGTCCACACATACTCCCGTTGAAGGTCTCTGAGAGACCCACATCTGCTTGCATTTGTCCGGACGAAGACGAAGTCCATAGGCTGCGGCATACTTCGAAACGAGGTTCACAATCCTTTGCAGTTTTGCGTTGTTTTCAGCGAATAACACAATGTAATCGGCGTACTCCAGGTCGACAAGGGAGCGTCCTGATGATGCTAGGATCACGTCCGCAGGAAACTGTTCTGCAACTCTACGCATGATGTCATCAACGGCGAAGTTGAATAAAAAAGGTCCTGTTACAGCTCCTTGCCTTACTCCTGTTCTCACCTCGAAAGCTGACGTAAATCCGACAGGCGTACGAACTGCTGCTGTTGTTCCTTTGTTCATGTCCTCGATAAGTCGAACATACTTTTCCGGGACTCCATCGGCTCGCAGAGCGTTGAGCAATCGATCACGATGAGGAGGGTCGAATGCGGCTTCAAAGTCCAAAAAAGCAAGCTGTAATGGCTTCGAATACCGCTGCCACAATTCGATTACTCTTCTCACAACGAACACTTGGTCGATGGTCGATCTTCCAGGTCGAAAACCGGCTTGCTCCTCTCTGGTGGTTTCCTCACGATGTTTGATGAGTCGCTCGAGAATGATACGTTCTAAAACCTTGTGCATGACACGATCGCATGTCTCCACGAATCGGGTATCCTTTCGCTCATCCATATGGCACGGATGGTGTTGGCCATTTCACGAATCCCAGACGGAGGAAGAGCTTTCAGCATTTCAGCAGTGATGTTGTCATCTCCACCTGCCTTTCCATTCTTCATTTTCCGGACACAATTCGAAACTTCAGACTCAGTCGGCGGTTCCTCACTGACATCGTAATGTGCTCTCTGAACATGCGGCAGCTCTGGTACTGACGGCGCTGGACGATTCAGTAGTGAACTGAAGTAATCCTTCCATAATGGCAGCGTCGCATCACCAACTGCAACTCCATTGGTAGTGTTGAGGACAGCAGAACATCTCTTCATCTTGTCGCTATACTGTCGTAACAACGTGTAGGCTTTCCTCGGATTCTTCTCCTCCCAAGCCTTCTCAAACTCCTTAGCTCTACACGTCCATTCTCGTTCGCGGTCATTTTGAAGCTGCCGACGCAACTTCCTTCTGAGACGCTTCTCCTCCACTAAGTTTCTTGCAGTTCGGAGAGCACATACTCTGTTGTAAGTAGATGTTGTTTCCTCTGAGACGTAGGCGAGCTTCTTCCTGGGCTGTACAACCGGGAGTGCCTCTTTCGAAGCGTCCTGGATGCACTTGACGAAAGAGTCCGCGTCACAAAGTTTCTTCTTAGTCCGTACTCCAATATGAACAGAAACGCGTTGTCGGAATTTCCAATTCTAATTGAATTGTAACAAATAGACGCAAAACTGGTTTATCACAATTTTCTAAATCTCAACGTAAACCTTGGTGTTCATGACATAAAATATTCAAATTCTTCAGCCACTTATGAAACTGTCGAATTTTTCTTCTGAAAATATCTTTGCGAGGAGCTGCAGAGAAGGAAAACGGAACATTCGGTAGTTTCTTACTTGAATTATTATTCACTTATTTATTCATACGCCCTAACGGTCCTCCATTCGAAACAGTTGAAAAAACTGAATAGTGAGCAGAAAGCTGAAGTCAGTTGGATACCCATATTTTCTTGTCATAAATAGATGACAAGAACAAATAAGCGCAAGATAACTCGTCGACGAATTTCTCACCGTCCGAAGTCACATTTTTTATAGACCTTAACTCTGCACGCCGTGGGTTCTTCGCGGTTCTGGAGACTCCGTTGTGATCAGCGCGAAATTATAATAATCCATGATAACCTATTTATGGTGATATGTGTATAAAATTAAAGAGCCGTGAGTTTTTATTTACGAGCCACTCTTCTCCGGGTGTCAGTGGCGCACTATGGGGTGGGTACGCAGGTTCACCGGCTATGAATGTATAGCCTATCTTGGAAAAAGTAAGCCGGGCAGGCGACCGCATCGCGCGATTGAATTAGATCACAAGTGAATTTTCTTAGTTTCGCCGACGACTTTTTAGCTTTTCTCTTGATATTTTATAACCGATGGGACTGTAAACTGAACGAAGAATTCCAAATAATAAAAAGAAAAAAACTTTGCTTTGCAAGAGCCACTTTGCAAAAGAAACGCGAAACCTAAATCAGGTCGCCTAGATAAGTTATCAAATTACCTCTATGGACGAGTTGCCCGTCAGAATATCAACATATATAAAGAGCACAATTTAACAGATGTACATTTATGCATGTACACGGATTTATCTTATATGCGAGTGGCGAAACTATGAGTTGCGCCCTCCCAGAACCCCGTCGTGATGGTTGGCATAGAGTTCAAAACATGACTATATCAAGTTTGAGCTTCATCGAATTGCAAGACAAAAAGACAGGGAAGCAGAAAAAGGATGATAATTGCACGATGTAAAGGGAAAAATGAGTGGAAATCTTGCGAAATACTTCAAAAGACGACAACAACTCAGCGGGCGACCCGTTGGCGAACAGCTCGCGACCCGCTATACCACCTCTCCTTGCGCTCGCGACCCGCTATACCCATAGTGGGTGGCGAGCGAAGATCAGGGGGTAGCGGGTGGCGAGCTCTTCGAAAATGTGAGGTGAGCGGGTGGCGAGCGAGGGCCCGAAATGCGCGGGTGGCGAGCTCCGACTTCCTGAGACTGTTATAGGACATGGGCGGGGTGGCCCACTGGGTTGGCTTTGGCCCACGAGATTTTCACCCACTTCCCGGCCGTTTTTCATCGCACTTCCGTTTTCACTTTCTAAGCGGGACCCGAAGTAACGTTTTTGCCAAAAAACCGGCAACTTTTTCATCGTGAACGCTGCCTTTGAGCGGCCATCACTAATATTATCAATCCCATCACTAACCCCTCGCCGTTCATGAGCTGGAGCGTTTCAGCGACGTGACGCTTGCCGTTGGTCGATACCTTTGTACGGAGCCTTAAATGCTCAGGCCATTGCAGTGCGTTGCAAAATTATATGACTTTCCCCTAATTCCGCTGTTTCGAACTTCGCGTCAATAAACGAGACAAACGGTAAACCCCAATTGATGCAGCACCATGAAAACCCCTGGGTACGAATCTTCATGAAATGAGAACAACTAATTAGAAACCGGCAGCTGAACTTGTCAAAAAGCAGCCCTGCGAAATTATATGACCGTACAGGCTATAAAACGACGAAATTCACTTGGTTCCTACGCGTGCTGGTGCGGAGCGGAGGTTAGAAACAGTGAGACAGCGTAGGGCAGACGGAGGCCGAGGCGTGGAGCGCGCCGCTTGCGCCCCGAACGATGTGAATTACGGCGTTTTATAGAGAGTAGCTGAGGTTCTCGCTGAAATTTCGATTCTAGACCGTCTGTATTAGTTCGTTCATGGTACGAACGACCAAGAACATCAACTTGATAGTACGGAGCCTCTCGCTCGGATTGTCTGCTTTGGATGTAGATTCAACGCTCGAGAATACCTCACGCATTTTCCACTGAGCTGAGGTCCTGCAAACCGGCCGGCCATTCTAGTGATTCGGCATGATCGGCCTCAAATCAAGGCTGGGTCGTTCTTCTGACAAGAAGAAAGGCGGATGCGGACTAGAACAAACTGGAAATTATTTTCTGACACAATCTGATAATTTGTGAAGTTCGTGGGTGCTGTCGGAAAAACGTCGTGCAACTTGCTACACCACCTGAATATGGACCAACACATCATTCTTTCTCCTCCGAAGTTCTTACTCGGAGATAAGTTCGGGTCCTTGTGTGGATCCTTCGAAATCCCTTTTTATCGGTCGAAGGCATGTCCAATCCACACAAGCGTAATAAATTTTATCCTATTTATTCACTTTGACTGAGTGTTCTGAGCTTCCACCCTATTATGTATAGCTTGCCAATGCTCTTTGAAGCACTAGATCACGCCCACGATGGCAAAAAGAGTTCTGGTAGACCGCTGCTAACATGGTGAAATGCTAATCAGTAGATGTTGCACTTTGCGACCAGTGCAGTAATGGCACAATCAGTCCGTTTTTCGGTGCGTGTGACGTTTACGATTCTCTTAGCACCCGAGTTATTCAGAATTTTTTTCTTCTACGTGGGTCCATAACTTCATTGCCTCTTTTTTGATAGCGTTTTGGAAGTTGTCAAAGGTTTTCATTTCTGTTGATTTCGTTTGGGCTCCGTTCGTGTAATACCATTGTGGAGAATGTCAAAATCTGATTCTAAATCATCATTTTTGCGATTCTTTCAAGGATCTGTAGAAAAGGAACAATTTCTAGGGAGTAACCCGTCATTAACTGAAGTTTCGTTCAATGGTCTGTCGAATGCTGTGGGGTAGGTTAAATGGAACAATTTGATGATCAGTAAATTTTCTTAAAGGCAGAGTTCACGATAGTCTTCAATTTTGAGATTAATCGCTGAATTCTATAGTTGTGCCATTCGAATAAATTTCAATCGATATGTTCGAATAGTTGCTATTCGGATACGTATTCATTATTGGAATTTCTAAAATCGCACTATTCGAATACTATTCAAATATCGGACCTCAAAAAAAGGGGGGCGGTATTCGAATCTATTCAATAATCGAACCTCTAAAAAAAGGGTATTCGAATCTCTTCAATTATCGAAGCCTAAAATTCGAATATTCAGTCTAATAGTTCTAATTTGGGAAGGTTTCGAATAGATCTGCCCGTTGCCGCAATTTATGTTGTACGGTAGATGACCGTGTGTTCCATTGGCAGGTACAGGCTATAAAACGGCGAAATTCACTTGGTTCCTGAGCGCGCTGGTGCGGAATTCAGAAAAACTGCGATTTTGATACCACCAGCGACGGTAAGTTCTTTAAACTCTTTGAGACCCTGTTTTGAGGTAGAGTTAAGTTAGGTATGGCGTGTATTTTGAAGTTATTGTTCAAGATGTTGTAAACAGATGCAGCGAAAAGGCGGAATTTGACATCAACTGCCGGATTAGGCTCTTGAGGTTTAAAAAATAGTGATGGAAACGGCAGGGCGGGGAGTGAAGTCCTACTCAGTTGTAATTGGCCAGGTTCGCGCGTTGCCTGCTTTGCCTTCAAACGGAGACTGTCCTGAAGAGTTCGGAGGTTCCCCAAGACCTTGCCACCCACGGTGTTATTGATTGAACTGGAGAGAAACTTGGACCAAGACCCAAGAGAGATAGCGCGTTCTCGGAAAGTATTACATCGCCAATAACAGTGACTCTAGGATGAACTGGCGCAAGACTGTCACTGCTTACAACTTCGGAGTCCATCTCAGCACCTAAGGGAGAAATGGGATGTGATCGTGAAGTGCATTGTTTCTCAATATCAAGTAGTCTATCGAACTTATTCCGTAATCTTACTCGAATGCTAGAGAGGATATCATCACAAATGATCTTTGACTCACCCACAATATTCCTCTAATGGTGGTCTGGCAGAAAACGCCGACAACACAATTCTTTTGATTGGCATTTCTTCAATTGAAAACATTTGATGTTGCTTGTTCTCCATTGCCATTCTCAGAATGCGTAGTTCGATATTCCGTATCCGCCGACTGTCCACTGATAGACAGCATGTCTCTTGCAAGTTCCTCGCCTTGATGAAGTTAGGAATGATGCGATGTGGAAGACAGCGTTTGAGGAAGTGGATGCATTGCTTCCCAGCGACGATCTTCTGTCGCAATGAGAGCGCTTCCTTGACAAGTCAGAAATATTTGGCTGGCACATTGCGCATTATAGACCAAGTACGACTGTCACTGAATCTTGGCATAGTTGAATGTTAGTAGTGTTAGCTGTTAGTAGAGCCAGGACCAAGATGTTAATCACTTTATTTGGTTGACGCTTCGGCCAATCGCCTTCGTCGGAACCTGGAAAGTCAGAACATAAGTGATTTACCCTCCCAAACACACTTTCGAATTACAGAGGAAAAGGACGGTCTACTACGAGATATCTACCAAGCAAAGCAATAAACGACCACGCAACGCTCACCTTATCTGCGACGAGCCAGAGAAGTATTGAGCGCCCTACGCTGCAGATGCAGTGGGTGGTCAGATGGCGCGCGTTCTCGACATGAAGACGTTGAGATAACAGTCTACAGAGGTCAAGAAACGGGGCGAGCTCAGCTGTTATGGCTAAGCACTCATCTTTTCTGTTCATTTTAAGATTTTTAGCGGTTATCCAAAACGCCTCTAAAGTTTTGCGCGCTGCGGTTTGTGGCTCCCGTGCAGGAATCCTGAAGATCACCTCAAACTCCATGTTTTTTTAGTATATTCGAAATCATTTTATTCGAATCCATTCAAATTCGGACTTCGAAAAAAGGGGGTCATTCGAATACATTCAAAAATCGAACCTCAAAAAAAGAGACCATTCGTGTATATTAAAAAATCGGAAGGCAGAATAAGAGGGTATTCGAATCTATTCAAAAATCGGATGTGGAAAAAGGGGGTCATTCGGATCTATTCGATATTCGGTCTTTTCGTCCAGGGCACAACTATACTAAATTGGTTGTTTGTCCCCCGGGTAGAAGTGAAATGACCAAAAAATTCAGAAAAACGCACCAGAAGGGTACGAAATCCTTTACGCTCACCACTTTACCCTCACAGGAACTGATCGTTGGAACAATGAAATCTTTTGTGGATCCGTCTTTTGCAATTCTCTATTCTCTGTGGCTCCGCTTCTTCCTTTGGACCCTAACTGATACTGTTTTGCCTGAAATATTCATTCATTTTCGATTTGCCCCATTTTTCACCGATGAAAACCACAGTGAACATGTTTATCCAATCAGACAACTAGTCCAGGCGAGAGAAGCATGTCAATGAAATACGACGTTGTAGTGCGTTTCTCGCTTTTTTTTCGTAATTTTGATAACACTTGGTGGCCAACGCATTGTTATGAGTGGAAAACTCGGGAACGAGAATAATCGTGAACAATGCCTTTAAAGGCAGTTTACGATGAATCTCGTTCTCAGTGTGAAACACTAAGTTTTCAGATGCTGGAGATGATAGGGTAGAAGAAAGCAGCGAAAACAGGTCAAAAATCAATAAAATGGCTCTGAAAGTTATCCGAGTGCGCTTACCTATCCCGGTCCGCCCCCCATTCGAACGAGCTTGTGGCGCCGCTCAAGTTTTCGATGACACATTGCCAAGAAACTCTGCCGCCTCCAGACTGATCGATTTGCCACAATTTGCGATTAGCGCGCGCTTGCGGAAATCAGCAGGGCTCATAATTGTCGTCCACTCCCTGAACGTTAGAAATCGTTATTTTAGCTTTTCCTAGACGCTTTTCTTCGCTGTTTCTTCACCAATAGGCAACTCACGACATAACAATTCCATTTTTGAGTCGAACTCGAATGTGATATTCATCGTGAACACCGCCTTTAAAGGCACGGGACACCCTAGATATGAATTTTGAGATTTTCATGTTACTGTGTAGTAGACCCCTCGGGTACAACGCGTGCCAAGTGCGAGATCTCAATCCCTTTAAATATGCGATATATAAGTGACCATAACGGGTCCGACCCTTCGTTCTTCACGGTCCACATACCCTTCCTGATTTTGGAACTCGATAGCGGCTAGATGGATGGATGAATTTTAACTGCGTCGCCATTCTTCACTCCCTTGCCGGTCTTTCTCCTCATTCTGGTTCGCTCTCGCGCAGCGAATTCGAATGAAGAGTAATACAGGCTTGAGACAACTCGTCCACCAATTTTTCACCCTCAAAATGCAGGCATCTTTACGGAGTCATAACTCTGTTCATAGGGGGTTTTGGACGCTTTCGGAAATATCATTGTGAGCAGCGTCAATTTTCTCCAAGATGTACATAAAACCTGAAATTGTTTTATTGGGTGCCTTGTGCCTTCAGTGTTCTAGGGTAGATCAAAAGCGGCTAAAATTTCAAATCTTTGGATTTCGGAGATCGACACATTTCCTGCTCACAATCTGTCTGGCGGGCAGTTTGGTGAGCCAAACTCGAATGCAAGGTCCGCTGTCAAATCCTCAAAAGATTACAGTAAGTTAGGATATAGGGAAGTATCATTTATCTGCAGTGGCCCACTGTATTTTCCGAAAAACTGAGAATGGATTTTAAATAGGCAGTGCTCACGATAAAAAAACCGTGTTATAGTTTTAGATGTTTTTGGGTAGGTACATAAGTCCGTTAAAGGCAGTGGTCGCGATCAAATGCATATGCTTGTCTTCTTTTTCTTCCTAAACCCTTTCCTGGGTTTATAGTGTAGGACCCTACAGTGTAGGACCTACAGAAAAAAATTGCGAAAAACCCGCGGTTTTAAGCAAAATTTGAAGCCTGAACTTTCTTGTCCTTTGATGGTGGACGAGCCTACTCCACATCATTGGCATCGATGATCTTGAATATCAAAAACATCAACAAGCCTAAAATTGAATTTCAATCAATGAACATTAACCTTCTGACTGACCTGCTCGAATATTTATGTACTCATCTAGTCAAAAACATTGACTGAAGTGCTTGCTTTCAATGCTCCTGTTTCTATTAGGTAAATTTGCATTCATTTCTTCCTCTGAATGTCAATGATTTTTGACTGCTCGGCATGAGACTGCGATCTTTTTTGGGCAGCGCAGTGCGCTTGCGCGCGAACTGACATCTTTGGGCCCTAGAAACTCTCATTCTAGCCCATTTTCAACACGCTACCTTCATAGTTTTTCAGCTGTTTTCGATCTAAGCAGTTTTTTTTACTTTTTTTCGATAATGTTTTCGTTGTGACCACTGCAGGGGTGTGCGGCAAAGGAATTTAAAATTTCGGCAAACGGCAACGGCAAACCCCAAAAATGACCGGCAAACGGCAAAACGCCAAACGGCAAGATCTGTTTTGTACTGGAGCCGTAGCCACTGATCTGCTGACTCTATGTGGGTTTTGAAGACTGGAAACTAAGAAGAATTGGAGAAAATTAAGTAAAAAGCCACGTCGAGGCGGCTTTTGCGCTGGAAACTCGACTGACTCGAGCGCGTGCGGCCGCAAAACGTGTCGAGACGCAATTGCGGACCGGAATTTGGCCCAGATAAGCACACTACATTTCTCTCCAAGGTTTCGCTGCAGGACTTTTAACAGTATTCTTCGAAATTCGAACCGCTGGGAAATGGAGACATAAACCACTCTATAAACAACTTCATTAACCACCTCAAGGTAACACACAAGAATAATGGTAACAACAAATCAAAAAAAATCTAGAATAAGGGGATCTCCAATAACAGTTTTACAACCGGGAACATAGTTCGAAGTCAATGTTGGAATCGGACTCTGTGCTCAAGGCTGGAATGCAATCATCCAAAAACCACTAAATGTAGCCTGCCGTGGTATGAAAAAATGGACGAGGAAGAATGAGAAAAACAACAGGTGTTGCCAACGCGGTCGATATGTATGAAATATGAGGAACGAAATCAACGGTCTAATTCATTATTACCTTATAGCATGTGCAAATCAGTGGGGTCGGCCACACCGGGTGTTTGCCCATCCCTCCTCATTCCTGTCTTCACGATTATTGGCTGGCTCCATCCGGTCGACCAACTGTAAGCGGGGGCAGAGTCCCGGTTAATTTAGTGCCGATTATGCTAGTCGGCAAGCTTTGCAATCAACTGCTCATTCCAATTCATTACATAGCAGCGCAGAACAACAAGCGTCCACCAAAACAGTAGGGGCGAAAGTGATCAGATTTCCGTGATGAGTATGTTGTGGTGCAAGAAAAGAAGTGTTTCCAGGTTTTCCGCAGTCAGGGACTTCCTCAAACTAGTAACAATTATTCCCGCCGTCGAAAACAGTCTTTCGCACTCAGATGACGTGGCTGGTGCCGACAGGTATTTAACTGCCAGACGTCTCAACAGGGGATATTTCGTCGCATTGCTTTCACACCTCCACCATTCGAACGGGTCGCCCGAGAAGATAGGTTTCCTCGTAAGGTAGTCTTGAGCCTCCTGAACCAAAAATACTCAAAATGATACCGTGCTCGTTTCGGTTTTGAGTTATTACAGCAGTATTCACAACCTATCTCGCCCTGAACTTGAGTTTCTCGCTTGGGTAAGGGTTTCATCATCCGAGGTAGCTTATGTTATTACCACGACCTTCGTACCCGCGAATGGGGTTTTCTCGACAATGCTTACGATTTTATAGGCAATTTCGAAAAATGTTGCTCACTCCTACTTAGAAATCACTAAAACAGCAACACTGTGGATGCGAGCGGTTCATAAAAACATTATGCATGGTTTGCAACCCTTTCGCTTCATTTACAATATCCAGTAGCACGAAGCCTTGACATACAGAAAAAATCCTTAGTCAGAGGAACGCAACTTGCCAGCAAACTTTGAGTGATGCCCTCGATATTAGGCTAGGAAATATACTGAGCGAGATGAAGTTGAGCATACTCTGCTCAATGTAATTGAGCCACTTAAACGGAACAATTTAGTTATTGGTGAAATTGTCGAATGCAGCGACAAATCTAATGTCAAGTAAGAACATCTTAGACCACGCAAGGATGGTCAGAAAAATATGGATGAAACCCTGCCCGTACCACCCTACTAAATCTATCGGCGTTGAAGATTGTATGTGAAACCTACCGCTACTTCTTTAGCCTGTGCATCAATGCTGAGAGGATTTGGGCTTGGCGCCGGAGAGGGATCTGACTTCGATGACTCGTCCTTCCAAAACGAAAAGAACGGATTTGTATCGTCCTCGGTGTCTTCTTCGCTGGCCGACACACTAAGGTCCCCTCCTTCATAAAGATCACGCGCCAACTGTTAAACTTTCTTCGCAAGGTCATCCCTCCTATCTCTGCTATATGTGTCTTTAAATCTCGGGTCCAACATTGTGGCGATGAAGAACTCCTCCCTATCAAGGCAGGCCTCCACTCTCAGACTAAGTCCTGCAGCTATCGCTTCTTTGATGTTGTATAGTCTCGTGCTGTCCTCGTTCAGTTTCCTCAATGTAACCTTATATAGTGGTATGATGACCGAAATCGGAGCATATAATCTATGCTGAACCATCTTCGTTGCAGTGGCGAGCGGTCTTAACACATCGGCCATCCCTTCCATTGATCCCCAGTCGAACTCATCAATCGCTGGATATTGTGGAGGAGGGTGATCAACGAGAAAAAGCTCAATAGCCTTTTGATTCTCCAGGAAACGCATGATCATCTCATTGCAGGGACTCCATCGCACTTCGAAGCCCTAAAGGGATAAATCTCACTATAATTTCTGTTCAGTTCCAATGGTGCTACAATCGGCTGCGGCCGAGTCTTCGTTGGACAGAACAGGACGACGACGTGCTTCTGGCTTCAGAAAAAGTAGAAAATAGAACAATGAGGGAAGAGAGCCACAATCAATTTGTACGGGAGAGAGCGCTTTCCTATCTGACCAAAAGACTAGACTGCACCAATGCAAGGCGGATTAATAGAACATTGACCTACCTTCACTAACGTCGTTTCCGGCAGATCGCAAAGTTTTCGACAACATTGGAAGTCGTCCTTGTCCAGACGGCTTTTTTGGGCTTTCGGACGATTTTCGTCAGGAGCGATGTGAGGCTTATCCACGCTACCCAACACTCCCAAACTATCCTTCACGGCCTGAACGTTAACATTTAAAGTAATGACTTCGCGTGAACGAAGAGAATAATTTATGACTCACTAATTGGAGCTTGTGAGCGAAACAGTCGATGCTCTTTATGCCCAAAGATTAATTGTCTTCTTCATCGTTACATCACCGTCTCGGACGAGAAGGAGTATCTTTCTCTCCGGAATATCGAAAGTCCTCAGAGCTTTCGAAAGCAGAAGTCGCATGTTTTCAGCTGTGTGTCTTGTCTTGATCGGCAATGCTCCAACCACAACGAACTTAGAATTCATGTTGGAGTCCACGAAATGGGCTGTGAGCGCCTAAAACGGATGAGTATTTCCCGATGCGCTCCACGAATCGCATGCGGAGCTAATGAAACTGGCATCTTCTAGCATTGCCTTTATCCGGGCGGTGCAAACATCGAATAATTCAGGAAGGAGCGTTCGAGTGGAGTGAGTTCGGGATTTGATCTTGAATCTCGGCGCCAAAATCGATACGAGGTTAATGAACCCTAGATTTTCGACGATCGACAGTGACTGCGTTGAAGTGCAGATGAACTGCATTATAGCCTTATAGCCTTTTCCGCTTTCTTGGTCATCTCCCCTTCCGGACACCAAAGGATCAGTGCTCTCTGGATAGTATTCTCCTTCGGCTGTATATCCTCTTTTACTTTCTTCGTAGCAGGCTCCTCATCATTGTTGGGGTGAAGGCCTTCTTCAGACTTCCCGATTGTTTTTCAAAATTCTTCCTTGCGACCGCCTTAGCTGACACCTTTTCCTCCTTTTCCGTTTCGAAAGTAGAGAAGATTTTTGGATGTCTCGTCTTCAGATGTTATCTTAGCGAATATGTTGATCCGTCTTTCTTCTTTACTGAAGACCAGTCGCACTTCTTACGAATCAACGTCGTGTCGGTTTCGGAGAAACCGATCTATACTTGCTGATCTAAAAGCACCGACATAATTACCAGAACGAACAACTTCTCGACCCATAACTTCAGCCCACCCCATACGCTTCTTACGTTTTAAATTACCGGCTACGGCACACGATGTGCTGTATCATAGAGGGGGTCTGTTTTCAAATAAGTAAACGTTACCGATTTAAGCAGAAAAATGGGTGGCCGTATATCTTCGAACCGCGAAATGGGCGTGAGGGTTGCGCACGCAGGAATGTGGATGCTATCGCAGCCGGGGGGGGGGCAGTATGGTACCGCACTTGGACACTCCCACTTTCCCGTCCTACAACGATTCTCCTGATTTTGGAGAGGGAAGGAAGCTCGGGTTTGTGTTCAAATTATGCGACGGCACGATAACGTGGGTGTGTCAAAGTGCATCGTACCATAATGCCCCCCCCCCCCCTGCTCCGATAGCACCGACACGTGGCCGGAGGTGCCGGACATCAGTAAGGTGCTTCCGAATGAGAATGGCTGCCCACGCGGCCGGCGTGCTTGGCAGGCGGCCGTCGCGTTCGCCGCTCTCGGACGAGCATGCGAAAAGTCCCCACCGACGTCGACTACGAACGGGGCCGGTACCGACTGGCAGCAAGCACTGCGCCGAACAATCAGCTCTGTAGATGGGGGGAGAGGGGACGGCCGTCGTTGAAATCCAACACTCGTCCGAGGGCGGCACATGCGACGGCCGCCTGCCACGCACGCCGGCTGCGTGGGCCGCCATTCTCATTCGGGCACACTTAACATTACGATTATGAGTGTTCGTATCTCGAAAGGTATCCATAACTTCATTGACGCAAGCGCAAGCTAAAGAGCGCTACGTAATCTGGCCGCATGAGAATATCAAATCGACCCCCCCCCCACCTCAGTTACACGATTCCGAATAATTTGTCAGATTGCGCTAAACCTCGAAGGGATTGTCAATTCGAATGAGTATTTCGGAATTTTTTAACAAAGGAGTACACTAGCAACCTGAGATTACTATTTCCAGACGGAAATATTTCAGTAATTAATTCGTATACTCCCACAAATATTCAAATATGGTGCTATCGCAGCCGGGGGCTTTATGCTACAACACTTTGCCACGTCCGCTTTCCAAGCTGATATCCGAATGCCTGAAATTGCGGAGGGTAGGAGATCTCATAGAACCATTGCACCACAGTCGCCTTCTCTTGCTGCGCTAGCACCAATATTCAATATTCGATATCAATATTTACCAAAGTGTTCCCAACTAATGTGGACAAGAAATTTGGGAGACCAGGTGTTCCCCCCATCGGGCCGTGATCTTGTGGCGGCGCGGAGGGGACGGCCGGGGTCACGGACGACTTTCCCTTATTGGGTATCCCATTGGAGCTCATTAGCGTGTGCTGTCCTGGACAATCGATTCTCGATTGAAGTCTCGGCGGCCGATCGCTGTAATTCTGTGATTCCAGTTCTGTAAATCTGATGTTATTC
The DNA here is from genome assembly GCA_029168955.1 of Aplectana chamaeleonis. NCBI lineage: Eukaryota > Metazoa > Nematoda > Chromadorea > Rhabditida > Cosmocercidae > Aplectana > Aplectana chamaeleonis. Next base: position 164,015 of record JAPDOI010001356.1, read on the forward strand.
TATTTTTCTAGTATTCAATTATTCTCTGGGTCCTCTTCTATAAATCTGCAATATTTTCTAGTATTCTACCACGTTCCCTCCTGTCCTCGAAGGGTGCCAATTTTTTGCTGTTCTAGTTAATTTGTGATTTATTTCCCGTTAGACGGAGCGTGAAATTATTTCGCAAATAACTAGAATTTTGCAAATACTTATGATTCCCCGCATCTTTCCTGATTTTGTCTTATTTATACTTTGCGTAGTTTTTTTTTAACTAACGTCAACTTTGAGCGAAATTCCTCTTGTTTTGAATACGCTTGCGAAAAAATTAACATTTACTGTGCTCGAATTTCTTCCTAAATTGAATGTTTTCAGGGCTCAGGTAGTTTTTGTTTTATAAAACTAGCGTCCAATATGCTCAGAAAACGCTTGATGTTTCAAAAATTTTCAGAGCCTAAATTCTTTCTCCAAACTAACGTTCACAATGCACAAAATTCTTCCTGTTTTGAAATTTTTTTCAGAGCCCAAATTCTTTCTCCAAACTAACGTTCAAAATGCACAAAATTCTTCCTGTTTTGAAATTTTTTCAGAGCCCAAATTCTTTCTCCAAACTAACGTTCACAATGCACAAAATTCTTCCTGTTTTGGAATTTTAGACCTTAAATATTTTTTTAATACAAAGTGACGTCCATCGTGCTCAAAATATCCCTGTTCAAATATTTTGAGCATTCTGATAGTTTTTTTTCTACTGAACAAATCTAGCGTTCAACATGCTCAAAAACTTTTGATGTTTTGAAAATTTTCAGAGCTCGAAATTTTTGAAATATTTTTTTGAATACAAAATAACGTCCATCGTGCTCAAAAATATCCCTCTTCGTATATTTTCAGCATTCTGGTAGTTTTTTTTTCGCAAGTAAAGGTTTTTTCAAAGTAGTGTGTTTCCATTACGAGTACAAAACAGAAATTGTTCTTGATTAGCAGTGTTTGCTTCAAGGAATCAACCAATATTGGTCTCGGCCTGCATATATTCGAGTCCTCACCTGTGCTGTTCCAGAGGGGATGCCATAAGGGAAGTGAAGTGGGAAGGGCAGTACCTATAGGTACCAGTGTTGGGTGATATTTATCTAACACCTCATAGCCATAAACCCAAAAGGCCATTAGCGTTCTAGGGCCATATGCTTTCTAAATTGTCCACCACCTTCTTTATCGTCTGATCGTCTTTAGTTTCGCTTGATTTAATTCACATTTTTTAATCATTCATGGAAGAAGCGCTAATAGATGACTATTTAGAAAATTCAATCTCCCCAGCATCTCTCTCGAAGAATTTCCCAAAACTACCCCAAAACCTGAAATTTACTGCTACGAGGGGAAATTTGGGCATAGTGAATGGAAGATTTTTTTTTCAAAAAATTACCCCTAAATCTTGTCATTTGTCAAAAAATCAAACATAAGTCTGAAATGACGTAGAAATCCATCGTAAAAATTTCACAGAACCAATGTGAAACTATTCAGTTGAAAAAAAACTTTTATATTTGCAGGATGTGTTGATGATATCTATTTTCATACGATAGTAATCAAAACTTATTAGTGACTCCGAGCTTTGTAGTTTCCCCAAATCTCTAACTCGGCATCACTATCGCCTTTTCATGTAGTTCTAGTTTTCGTATGATTATTTCTTGAATGTCCCCTTGAAAAAATTTTGGACTCTTCACAAAGTAGTCTGATTAAACCGTTTTTGTTTACACTAAATCAATATTTTCGAAAGCATATTCTGAGAACAACTAGTGAGTGATAAGTTGAATTTTATCGAGAATATAATGTATAAATTTTGTTCTCAGAATTTTAATTGTATTAAAAAAATTATTCATGTTTAATTATTTTTATTTCGAAAGTTTTCGAATATTTTTTTAAGGACCTTCCATATTGCCAAATCCCTTCTACCCCGCACTCGCTCTTCCTGCTTCCACCGACGCCATCTTCCCGCTAGTACCCTGAGTCCAATTCGGCTGCCGGAAATCAATCAATTTCGGGGTACTTCGCTTACTGAGCAATGTAGTATGTGGGATATGGGCATCTCGCCCCCGTCTCACCCCGGTGACTCATTTTGCAAGCGTGTCTGGCGTCTCTCGCCTCTCGCCTGGCAGCCAGCCAACCAGCCGTTCACATCGGAGCGCGTTTGACTCAAGCGCACATAATTGAACACAGAAGATTTAATTTCGAGCAAGTTTCCGCATTTTTAGCTGAGAACTCTTGCATACTATAGATGAAAATAGTACCTGTGTTGGTATGGTGCACACTAATTGAAATTGTGAGCACTTGTTTTCGTAGCAAGAGTATTTAGTGATTTCAAACCGTTTTCAGTTGAAATTTAGGTATCTCACTTTCAGCTGGGCATTTTTTCCAAATGGTTCCGAAACCTTGTAATTAAAAAAAAATAAATCAAGGTAATACAGGACTCCGAGCCATATGATGAGGATATCTGCTGCGTTCAAACCTTTCGCGCGCCACAATACCACTTCGCGGTGACCTACGGCATGTTACGAAGAAGCGTTAAATCGAACGACCACTGTATGCCTCTATCCTAACAAACTAAAATGAAAAGATGTATATATGGTCGGTCTCGTACCTCTAGGAAGTCTCAACGCGGCTATTATCTCGTTATCTTGAGAGCGGAGCGGTTGTTTCTCTATTTCTACCACTGTGTTTTCTTAAAAAGGACCGCTCGGTTTCTATAATGAGCTATCATAGCAGCTTCGCGGCTTCTCCAAAATAGGAAATGACGTTCGCTCGTGGTGAACATACCAAGACCAAGTCGTACCTGATTCTACCGTTATCCTTGAAAAGTTAAAATTTCAGCGAAAACATTTGTCCAACGAAACAGAAAACGTGGTGTACTGTTTCTGGAAGCGGGCCAGTAAACGAACAGACCAGCGAAATCAAGTCTCCTGAATATCGGATAGTTTGAGTGCATTACGCTTTCATGGATCCAGAAAGTACTTTCCCAATCCTCAATCATGTGAAGCGAACGTCCCAGCCCAACTAACCTATCATCTTTCAGCACATTTTCGCGATTTTAATAGTATTTAAAAGACACATTGTATCAGAAACCCTTTAAAAATATTCTTATTGTAACAGGAGAAAAAAGTTATTTAGCAAAAACCACGGTGGTTTTATCCTTCCCGGATTCTGTTGCTTCAAATCATTTTCATTGCTATCTTCATGTATTTCGCAACCATTGTATACCATGCAGTTACCGTTAATCAATCAGTCTAAAGGAGGAACCACTGACTAGTGCTGTGTGATATGCATAGCCGTGCCCCAATCGAACTAGCGCAGCGCTTTGTATTGCGTTGTGGCAGCCATCCTGCCTTCTCGCTCGTACGAGCGTCTGCGCTCTCCTCGTCTGGTCTCTAACCCCGCAATGATAGAGACGCAGGTTCGGAAGCGAGCTGCCCCGCAACCCGATGCGTGCGAGACACTGCAGCGCGAAGATTTCGACATCTTCAAAAGAGGGTGTGGGGAATCAGAGAGCAAAGCGAGGGACCTGCAGTAAATCGTATATGAACGACGGACTCAGAATTTTTTTGTTTGAGTTTGAACCTTAACAAACATTATACTATTGGAAAGCCTTCATCGCGAAGATGCTAAATGTCTCACGTTGGCTGACCGTGGCTAGCGGGGCCTCAGAAAACAAAGACAATTTTGTGATAATAACAATCCGGGTTAGAAAGAATGGATCGCAAAAAATAACGACTGGTTTTCAGAACTAAATATTTATCGTGAGCTGCGAGGAGCTGCAAAGGCCACCAGCAGTAACTTCTGGCCTCCTTGAAGGGCTGCAGTCGAACGTCACTCATTGGACATAGCTAGGAACCACTTCCCGCGATCTAAATTCTCTCCGAGTTTCTCATTATGGAGAGAATCAGAGACATTCGACGGGAAGCATTGCTACTGCCTGCAAATCTAATCAAAAGGAGGCTTGTGGCTCAGGACATGGCAAAAATATTCGGGTTGAAAAATGCGAAAATCTGAAACATTGTAGAAAACGTCGGTCAGCCGCGAACGGCTCAATCACCTGCTGTCTATATCGTTTACACTGTTGCGGCTTTTTTGAGAAAAGTAGCTCGTGTATTGTGCTTGTATTTAACTCGTCCTTGATCTATGCGGTGCGGTTGGTATGAAGTCATATATATACAACAATTTGATGTTCAGCTTAAGTTTTCGTATACTCGATTGATTCTGTAAACCCTATATGCCTTCTTTACAGGGTAAGACATGTGTGAGCTCAAAAAGAAGAGCTCTCGATACTGATTCTGATGATGCCCCTAGCAACCCAAACGGACCACTTTGAATGAAGTTATGACAAAGCGGCGGTTTGCGGCGGAAAAAAGCGCCGAAAACGCCGTTTTTCCCAAAGTCGCGGGCGGTATTGTAACTTCCGTATTTTGCAGCCAATGTATGCGAGCTGACCTGAGTAAAGAGAGAAGTTGAGAATGAAGGGAAGAACGGGGCTTTTGATCGGAAACCATCGCTCAACTCACGATTTCGAGTGTTCCTTTGTTCACGTCGAGGGGCGGGGCTTGTCCACAGTGGCGTGGTTTGCCCACCTTTCCAAGCCATTTTGCGGCTCCTGGGTAGCTTTTCGTCCCGTTTCTTCAACGCTGTTCTGCTTCTGAGAGCCACGAGAAGCGTTTGTCATGGAAAATTCGAGAATTAAGTTTATCGCGAACAATGCCTTTAAACACTTAGAATCAACATTAATTTTTCACATGGGAATTACGCTGAGCTTTAAGCACTGAATTGGTTCGTGGAAACGGCTCGTTCGCTAATTAACGTCCTGAAATTATAATATGATACCGCAGAGTAATCGTAGGTTGCCGTCGAACCAGTCATTTCGTCCGCAACCAGAAACGATTAAGCATTTCATTTTACGGCTAGGATACATTATCGAAGAAAGCACACTTAAGGTCAGGGTCATGCCGTCGCTGCCCCTCGGAGCAAGGAGAGGACGAGAAGTTCTAATGAATACTGACATTGAGCAAAGGCACGTTAAAAAATTAGGCAAAATGCCAAAAAGCACGTCTCAAGGCTCATCAGAAGGGAAAGGGTTGTAGTAAACAGTAGAGGATTTCGGAAAGAATACATCAAAAATTAGGTAAGCCAATTTTCAAAGTTTCAGTCCCGACCTTTTCGGAAACGCCTGGAGGCGTAGAATTTTTGAAGCATTTTTTCGTAAACTTTCGTCTACAAAAGGGGCGGTAGCCTTCTGGAGCTTCGAGTGAACGGCCGGCTTGACTCTATTAAAGGCAGTGGTCACGATGAAAAACGTTATCGAAAAAACTACAAAAATCAGCTTAGATCAAAAACAGCTGAAAAACTATAAAGGCAGCGCGGTGAAAAACGGGCTAGAATTAGAGTTCCTAGGGCCCAAAGATGCTAGTTCGTGCACACGTGCACAACGATGACGAAACAGATCGCAGTCTCATGCCGAGCAGTCAAACATCATCGACATTCAGAGGACGAAATAAATGCAAATTTAACGAATAAAAACAGTTGAATAATGAAAGCATCACTTCAGTCAATGTTTTTGACTAGATGTGTTCATATATTTGAAGGTTCATTGATTGACATTCAATTTCAAGCTAGCTGATGTTCTTGATATAAGAGGTCATCGATGCCGATGATGTGGACTGGGTTCGTCCACCATCAAAAGACAAGAAAGTTCAGGTTTCAAATTTGGCCCAAAACAGCGGTTTTTTCGCGATTTTTTCTTATATGTCCTACTACTCGAGACCCAGAAAAGGATTTGGAGAGAAAAAGACGACAAATATATTTGATCGCGACCACTGCCTTTAAAGGCGTTCTGGTGTCCAAATGGTGTAACATTATAAAAAGCGAGCAAAGTGGTTTTGCAAGCCTAGAATAGCCACGGATCCTAGCCCCAGAAAATTGTATATAAACCCTGAAATAACGGGTGAAAAACCCACCCTTATAGTGGTTACCGAAATCCTACTGCAGTCGTCAAGGTTTGCGCGGCCCAGATCGCTCACAACATTCCTGAAAGAGTGCAACAATAGAGGCAGAACAAACAACACTCACCGAAACTAATGAAAAAAAAACAAGGCTTACCGAATAGGGTTCGCCAACTGAAAAGTAAACGGTCAAGTTGCCCAGAATGTTACCTTAAATAAGTAAATAAAATTAGGAGAGCGGACCTAAAGCACATAAGCTTAAAACACTGGCGAAAATCAAGGCTCACCCGACAGGGGCTCGTCACTCGCGCAGCCTTTACACTCCAAATCTCAAGGATATATCTGAAAAAAAAAACTTGTTACAACCATGAAAGCGGAACCGACGCACATTAACTTTGAATATTGTTTACAAGAAAAAACCCACCGACTGAGGCTCGCCACCGGTTAAAATGCCACCGCCTAAATCGTCCGCGATACAACTGAAAAAAGTAAATGCAATAGAGAAAGCGGAGCTAATACACATTAGCTAAGAATACTGAAGAAAAGAAAAACGAGACTCACCTACTAAGGATCGTCAATAGCCACGGATTCACACTCAATATTTATTTATTTATTTATTTATTTATTCATACGTCGTTGCCGACGTGCTCAACAACAACGAAAACAATGGATAGGAACTCGAGAAAAACACAAATGTCATGAAAAACTCAGCGCAAAGAATCAACAGCGGGAGCAAGATCATTGCTTCATCACCAAACTTTCGGAGGACGACCCTAGTTAAAGTTTGGAGCCGGTACTGGTAGAGGGGGGTAGTAATAAAGAACTGATATAGTGCCAGATGACTGAAACCATCAGTTTCTCATGTTTTAGAAAAGCATTTCCTTCTAATCCGTATCTTGTTGTAAAGATTGTTGTAAAAGAGGCCCTACCCACGCGGCTTCCTTGGATGCATATAGGTCCTCCGACCACAGTTAGGTATCTGGGCGAGATGTCTTAATACAGTTTCGAGTGCCAATGGATGATAAGTGTAAATGAAGGCAAATACATTCCTAGCTGCAGTCGTCTGGCACGAACACTAGTTCAGTAAAGAAGAGATGAAACACTAAATGGCTCCGAACTGTAGTAGGGACGACCTTGGAACGACAACAGAAACTGACTGACCTCCCTGGTCGACACTCAATTTATTTCAGTGATGCTTGGGGGAAAGGCTTTCCAAGCCGGCAAGAGGACATGAATTCTGACAATGTGCGAAATCACGAAACCGAATGGATTGAAAATATATCGAGTTCACATAAGATCACGTAGACGTTTGAAGCTCACTGCTTTCAACGCACCATTAATATGCTCCACTTCCACTGCCAGTGTCCTACAAAAAATCTTAGAAGTCTTTTATGTCCAGCAATGAAAGAAGGTCAATGTTTTTCAACTTTCTAGGAAAAATCGCGCAATATCGCGCAAGATATACCTAACAAAATTAATACAGCCATGAAGCGTATCAAGTTCAAGTAATATATGGAAAAGAGGCTCAGCGAATAAGGCTCGCCGAAGGCTGAAATTACACTCTCCAGGTCGTCCAAGGTATACCTAAGGAAAGTACACATTATGAAAGCGGCCCAAACAAGATTAACTAAAAAACTGATTAACAACAAAGCTTACCGACTATGACTCGAGAGAGGCTACGAAAGACCGTCCACATCGCTCACAATAGAACTGAAAAGGAAGTTGACAAAACCATAGAAGCCAAATGGTGACCGAAAAGAAAAAATTGTATTTCGGACTCAAGAAATAAGAAAGCATGAGAAAAGCGGTAAGAAGCGAGGAAACGAAGTTAAGAAATCGATGCGTTGTACGCCAGTTTCGAAATTCTGGGCGTGACCCGGCCGCGAGATTTGAAAATCTGGACGAGAGCCAGCTCCGCAGTTACACATTGCGTTTGGTAACATACGTCTCCATCGTGAGTTTTGCCGAAAATTTGCCGTTTAAAGCCTAAATTTCGACAAACGGCAGTGGCAACGGCAAACCCCAAAAATGATCGGCAAACGGCAATTGCCGCACACCCCTGGACCACTGCCTCTGAGAAAAGGTTTATAGGAAAGGAACCCCACAGAACACGTAGAGGCAGTGTTCACAATTAAAATCCCTTTTCTGTTTTTTTGCCTATCTCGAAATCCCATTCTGATACCAATAATGTCTCTGGAATGGCACGAGACCTTCTGGGAACGGAGTTATGGTCCCTCAAAAATTGAGCTATGGAAGAATGGTGGACGAGTAGTCCCAGGCTTGTAACTTCCGTCTTTTGCAGCCAATGTATGCGAGCTGACCCGAGTAAAGAGAGAAGTTGCGAATGAAGAGAAGAACGGGGTTTGTGATAGGAAACTATCGCTCATTTCACGATCTCGTGTGTTCCATTGTTAACTTCGAGGGGCGGAAAGGGACCGGACTTACCCGAAGCTACGGGGTTTGTCCACTTTTCTAAGCCGTTTTGCGGCTCCTGGGTAGATTTTCGTCCCGTTTCTTCGACGCTGTTCTGCTTTTGAGAGCCACGAAAAGCGTTTGCCATGGAAAATTCGAAGATGAAATTTATCGTGAACAGTGTCCTCAGATAGCGGAGAAAACTGTTTAGAGAAATCTCTAATGAAATCAAATATGCTTGTTTGTGTGTTTCGGGAGACTGCTGACAACGCATAGAACCCAACATCGAGGAAAGGGTTTCTCGCTTCAACGTTTTTAGGTAAGTGGCTTTGCTTTCTGTTTCCTGTACGAAAATTCCTTCAAAAATAAGAGGGTTCAATGCACATGCTGGGATCATAGAACCTTTCGCGATTACGAATATTCTAAAATTCCTTGCCTGTTCCTATAGTAAAACGAACGCAGGACAACTGTTATAAAACGTGGGCGGGGTGGTGTAATGGGTTGGCTGACCCATGAGTTTTTCACCCACTGCCTGGCCGTTTTTGTCACACTTCCCTTCTAACTCTTATCAGAGGGACCCAAAGCTTATGTTTTTGCAGAAAAAAGGACAGCTTATTCATCGTGAGCACTGCCTTTAAGGCAATGTCCATACGTTGCCAGATTATGCAAAATCGATGGTCGCCATTACCACACCAGGTGCCAGCCGCTGACGCACGATTACGCTCGCATGCTACCGCTGGCTCACGCCCGTTCCACTGAAGCAAGTCTCAAGCTTATTACACTTTTAATGAAGCGCTGCCTACTTCAAAGCTGATGCCCTCGTATCTCATATTTCGAACATGGCTTTCACAAACCGTGGTACATGAGCAGCCAAGGATTTAACTTAATTTAATGATCACCAGGTCAACGGTCGTCGATCGAATGAACACGAAGTGTTTGCTTGTCTCTTTACGTGCACCGGGTACCTATCAGCGCTACGGAGCGTTGAGGAGCGCGTAGCAGCGAGAGCGCGCGTTCCCGCAAAGTATGGACGGAACCTAAGTGTTTAGGCACCTGTGTAGATCAAAAACATCGTACGCACGCAGAACCGTATATTATTTGCTCATGCTTCTGTGTAGCTTGGCCTCTCTAGTGAACCAGAATGTTGAAGGGACCCATAAAAACCTTCCTTTGTGAAGAAAAGTTAATCGGAACACATTGTAAAAATGAATTTGAATTTCGCTTCAAAATCGTTTTTGATGTTTTTCTGCGTTTGGAGGCCCCGTCACTGTCATTTTCAATGTTTTCTGCATGTGGAATTTGTGCCGTAACTGTTGTTCATGTTGTTTGACGGTCGCTTCAACATTCTATGAAAAAGCTAAATGACTGGGGAGAAGTGGTGGCGGATCCTCATCTTTAACCCCTTCCAATTTCAAAACCTTACGTTTTTGACGTGCCGAAGTGGAAATTGATTTTCAGCGCGAACGATGCCTTTGAATTTTTTTCCTTCATCTCCTCCACAACATGCAACAGGCTATTTTCCAACTTTCCACACAGCAATCACTCCCCAGCTAGATCGGTTTCAAGGGATTGAACTCGCGATATGCAGTGTACTTGAGATTAAATCGTATTGACTCCCCAAGTGAAATGAAAGATTTTGACGCTTAGGAGACCGCGCGTTCCACGGCTATCCCCCGTAGCGGACCGGCGCACTCCACGGCCAATCACTTCAGTGGGTTTTTAAACTGGTTTTTTGTTGTAATTGCCTATGTCAAAAGGAGATATATGGCGCTTAATGTCTGGATACCATTTATGGAACTTGTATGAAGCATAAATATAAGAGCAATAATTGGAAAGAGTCCGTTTTTCTTGAAGTAAAACGAAAAAATCGAGTTTTAAGCGTGGGTGCGCAGTGTGGAAACGCGGTCCATAAAGTGTTAATAACCGCCATGTTTTCATTACCTATGTAGTCGTCCAGTAAAATGTTGAACTATGTAGTGATAAGTTCCGATCAGACACAAAGTAGAGCGAGATTAACCAAGAGGGGATAGCGCTCCGAAAAAAATGGTGTGCGGCTTCGGGACATTTCCGATGAGTTTCTTTGATAAGCGCTCACAAATCTCGAATCCTTATGCTGCTCTGTACTCGTCCAGAAGCCACCGTCATCCACAGCACTAGAGCGACGAAGCTCGAGTTACAAATATTTTTTGTCAGAACAGTCGCCTAGTTTTAGGCTTTTTTCCTCACTTTGTGAGAAGCAGAACAGTGTTTTTGTGTTCCTTCACAAAAATCAAGTGCCACCACGTACGAATAACCTTGCTGCTCAGATGACGTCTGGATCAAAGAATATCGAATCATCCTCGACGGGTGATGACACTTGTTTGCCAGCTGTGTGCAGTTCTGCAGCTTACCAGCACCTCTGCAAGATTTTTTTCCTCAACAGAATCTTCGAGAAGAGCTGATTACGACACAGCACTGACGAGTAAACATCGCATCATTTTTTCTTTTTATAAGATTCATCCCGCTTCCAGTGCATTTTCTCCAATCTTCCGTTCCCTCCAATCCTCATTTGGTCATAGAATTTTCTTCACAGAAATGTCCTCTTTTTTTAGCCAATGCTATCCTTCTATCATATCGTTTTACTTGGATAAAGCTCGTATCTGAGCTCCCTATTAACAGTGAAAGATCTAGTAATCGTGCAGGTCCACGAATTTAAGGAATAGAGCAAAAAGTTCTTACTGCTGTGGTTACAATATAATTTCCCTCCTTCTGAGAAATCCGAATGGTGACTATTTGCTTGCATTCAACCCAATCGGAAGGAATTAAAAATAATACAGCACGATAACCTACATGGGTTTCAGGATCAACTGTTCTTCGCGGAGCACTTGAAGCCGAATAGATAGTAACACCCCCTTGAAAATGGGTAAAACATTTGGACCCAACGCTAGCACGAGGAGCGGCCGCCCAGCAAGACGAAGGGGTAGAACCGAAAGAAAGCTGGTCGCTATGTTTGGGATCACCACCAGGGGTGTGCGGCAAAGGAATTTAAAAATTCGGCAAAAGGCAACGGCAACGACAAACCCCAAAAATGACCGGCAAACGGCAAGCGGCAAAATCTGTATTGTGCTATAATACCCCAAAATTTGCCTAGTCATATCGTATTCCATGCTATATCTGCAAGTTACTATGTGCCTGGCGTTTCAATAGTCTCTAAAGAAGAAAAATCCCATGTATCAAAAGCTACTACTTGGAAGTCTCAGGTGATGAGGAGTCACTACCAAGGTCAACAAGGTTGTAAGCTTTAGATAATTCTGTTAATTCCTCCCCACTAATTGAAGTTCCCGTTGAAATCGATGCTTGAGATGCAAAAAGTGGGCGTCTTTTTGAGCAGTGCAAAGTGTGATGGACCCGTAAATGATTTATTCTGAAGTGGGCTTGCGGCCAGCGCGATCCAGCCTAGTCGATCCGGGGACGATCAACAAATCGTAAGCAAGCTTGGTGCGATGGGTTTGTCAGCCGATCCAAAGACTGTGGCCGATACCGGTACGACATTCAGATGAGAATAAGCGATGATTGGTCCATTGACGGAGATTGACAATCCACACCGCGATCAGCAGCTCGCGGTTTAGGTTACGACCGGAGTCACTCACAGTTCTGTTAGTAGCGAGTAGTATGCTCAAGGTTCTCAATTTCGTTCACTTCAAACTACGTGTGGATGGTTTTCCTTGTGATGCTACAGGAGTGGAGGAAAACTAGTCTAGTTGAATGCAGTGCTCACGATAGAACCAGCCTTCGAATTTCACTAGAAATCAAGAGCTTTGAGGGGCGTGTTGATCAAATGAACAGAATGAGAGGCACCTAAAGACAGTTCGAGTAGTGCATGCGACGGATGGCCGCTGCGCTCACATCGTCGCTGGAGCTCCGCGTGCAGTGCGTTTAGCCAGCCGGACTGCTCTTGGGCGCGTCCCTTTCTGTGTATTCGGCCTACAAGCCGGCACGAAGCCAATTAAAACAACAATGTCGGCTAAAAATGAGCAATAAATCGCTCTATAAGGTCCCGAAAATTTCGTGTGATGTGCCCGCTCCAACCACTTCCCATGCGGCGACCGAGGATGTGAGTGTGGCGAGCACACCACATTCAAGTTTCGGGGCCGTATACTTTTATTGGTTGCTCGTTTCAAGTCGGTTTTCGACACTGTTGTTGCAATGGGCCTCAGGTTCTTCGATTTCTGGCGAAAAGTTGAATACGGTTTTAATCGTTGCCTTGAAGGATTTTTCATTTTCTCATCATTATAGCATTTCCTAACAATCTCAGCTCTGTCACAGAGTAAACCCTTCATTCCAGCTAATGATCTCGGAACCGAAATAATTATTGAACACTGCTTTTGCTGATCGCTGTGAAGATTGCTCAATTTTAAAAAAGCCGGACAAAGTATTTTCAGAATTGATCAACTTCCTGTCCCAATTACTACTACCAACCGAAGATAAGCCGACCGATTTACCCGAGTTCTCAACTGGTTCATATGTCTAAAGAAAACTGCTTTCTCGCTACAACTTTGACATCAGTTGGTTGTAGTAATCGGTATGCTTCTGAAAAAGGTTTTTTTTAATTTTGGCATTTTTAAGGGGTTAAGAATTTGATGATTTAAAAAACACGTTTGGAGGCTCCCGAACAACCTAGAACTCGAAGGAACTCCTCTGATTACCCAGTGAATATGTTTTCATCAGTTACCGATTGAATGGGTACAATTATACATTACATGAGCTAAAACTTAAAATTAATTATTTGTAACAGCTTCAAATCGCTCCAAGCTTCAAAGGGCAAATCCTACTGTTTTAACGTATTTTTGCCGAAATTTCGCCGTTTTAGACGAAAACTTCGGCAAACGGCAAAGGCAAACCCCAAAAATGGCCGGAAAACGGCAATCGGCAAACGGCAATTGCCGCACACCCCTGATCGCCACTCGTACGATGCGGCTACGATTCGCGGAAATCTGGCGAGGACTCAGAAGAAGTCGTGCAGACACGGCACTCTTACAAGACCCTCTAATTCGAAAGGAAAAAACTTCGAAAATCTGAGAAACCTCTCCAAAAATTCCCCACTAGCATTCAGATCCGTTTTCCGTGTTGTTGGAGAAACAGAAACAGCGACTCAAATTCTTCTGTGCTTTGAAATTCCTTGATGAGCTCATTTCATTTGTCTTCTGTTTACCAAAAATTTTTGCATCACCGAAAGTTTGGGAATCACAAGTCAGTTTGTCAGGATTTTTCACTCAAAGACAGTTTTCACAAAAACCTTGAATGTATGTAGACAATATTCGGTAAAGCTAAAGCGACGAAGAAACTGAGAAACGCAGCATAGTTACACGAAACGCTGTAGCCTTCCTCAGCACAATTACTCTCACTCACTCTAACCATCGCTCCATCGCTCGGAGCAAAATTGGCTTCGCTCATTCGTGACGTCACCGCCCGTACAGCAGCCGAAGATCGAAATGCAACAGCTGCTCCAGTCCGGTTGCTGAAGCTACCCCGGCTTTCACCCGGCTGCTTTTGAGCTGCGATGCCTTCCCAAGAGACCTAGTGATGCGGAATTGGTTGCTCTTTGAGCGAGAATGTGCGAGTTACGTGATCATCCGGTGTACAAGACGCCTGGTCTCATACAGACTGGTAGCTGGCATTTCGAGACCACTCCTGAAAGGAGACTTCGAGTCACTTTAGGGGTACGAATTTCGGCTGCTAAGGTTGAAAACATCTTGAAAAATCGCCCGAACAGCAACCGTGGTTTCAAATGCAACCGGGGATTGCTCCGAGCGGAACTGCGGCCACCCGGATAGCGACTGCTGTCCCTAAAATGATTGCTAATTTTCGCCCGAGACACAAGGCTCCACATCGAGTGGCGATTTGTCAGTGATGATCTGTCACCTAGTGCTGAAACTTCTCTTTCTTGTCCTATAGGACCTACTCATAGACTACGCCTTTTAGATCACGTAGCCGATTTCATCTATAGTGCGTGTCATGAAGAATAAACGATTAGTCTCGAAGGAACTGCTTGTGCCGTATAGGTCTCGACAATTCTGCTTCTGTGTTTACCAGCGTATGTTCCTCTTCTAGCCTTCTCAGTTTCTTGTTACATCACACTCTCACATTCATATGTGTTTTGTACCACACGCCATTAGCATGTTCATCATGACGCATAACCAGTTTTTTTTTGTCAGACTGCTCTTGTTTATAACTGTCACACTCTCTCTATACCGTGAAGTTCAGAACAATCGGGCAGAATAATTTTTTAGATGTCAAAACATAGGTTTGTTTCTACTAACAGCTCCTAACATGATCATGAAACTCGCTTTTCAAATGAGCTGTGAACCAGTCCTCACATTTTAATAGCTGCTCATCTTTCGCATACATTCGTAACTAACAGGAACAGTGATAATATCCTTAAAGACCACAGGTTACGCCAAACGGATTGATTCTTTTACTCATGACCTCTTTTACTCACAGGCTCCGTCTCAGGACACTAATGCCAGCCTGGTTCCCTCGCAGCCCAACAGTCCTTCGGGAAATGCTGAGCTTTCAGAGGGAACCATGCTTCCAGATGTCATGTGCGCTCTCAAATATTAGATCTATATAGTCAGAAATCGTGATTCTTTTATTGCAAATCTTTGCCAGAACAGTTTTGACGTATTCTTTTTAACTGAGACATGGCTCAGCTCTAAAAATGATTTGAAGCCTCTTCTTGGCGTCGCCTGTAGTCAGTATGAAGGAATAAGATGCGATAGGATCTCTAAAAATTGTGGTGGTGTCATTCTTCTGGTCAAAAATTCATTGCCTCATCACATAAGATTTTTCAAGAATCCGTTGATGATTCTTATGAAATACTTGTTTGCGACATAACAAACAATGTTACGACTTTTCGTATTTTTGTAATTTACAGAGTCCCCAGTTGGAATATAGAAAAATTGATGCAACTGTGCAAAGCGATAAGCGTTTTTTGTTCCTGCCATTCTTCATGCATCGTTCTAGGGAATTCAATATCCCTGATTTGAACGAACGCGTTGACAGACTGGCAATTTCCTTCCGTGACATTTTTGAAACACATGAGCTTCAGCAGTTAGTACCAACATCTACCAGAGACGACTCACTTTTGGATCTAGTATCATGTAACTAATCCGATTTCGTTCAAGAAATCGTTGTCAAGGTTCTGATAGGTAGTAGTGATCATGCCACCGCAACATTCACTCTTGCCGTAGAGATTACAGCTGAACGGTCACGACTGACAAAAGGTTTTAGGAAGGCTGATTTTAAGAAAATCTTTGAATACTTGAGCAACGTCGAGTGGATCGGGATCATTAATATTTCTGGAACTGTTGACGAGTTGTACGAAACCTTTATCAAAGTCATTGAGCATGTATGTAATAGACTTATTTTTGCCATTACGCGAAGTCTTACCTAAGGAGCTGAATTTACCAGAGCGTCTCAGGAATATGATGAACTACAGATCCGTTTTGTGGAATAGAGCTTCAGGTTCCTGCCATCCCGAGGCTCAGATGGGCTACGAGTCTTACAGTAAAAAGGTAGAAAAAGCTTTTTCAAGGTACAACATGTACTTAGAGAAGAAATCAGCTGAGTCAAATGATAGGAATAGGTTCTTTAGGTATGTGAGTTCCTGCAGCGGAAACGAAAACTCTATTCCTAACCTCACCGATGGAAATGGGAACCTGTTATCTTCCTCCATTGAAAAAGCTAATCTTTTGGCGATCGAATTTAGAAAATGCAGTGTGCCTCAGGAAAGTGACCCGGAGCAAGATTTGTCTGATGACTTCGCACTACCGTGTCATGCTAAAATGGATCATTCCCTGTGGTTTCATAAAGATTTTCGAACTTCTATCAAAGTGGACAAACTCTTATTCAGTTTCTCCGGACTGCAATCCTCTTAGTTTCATAAAAAAATTATCCACCTGATCGTGCACAACATCCCTCTTGAACACATTTTCAATTTAATCTATATGAGAGCTGAAGTGCCCAAAAGATGGAAACACGCATTTATCACCCCAATTGCTGAAAAACCTCCATTTATTGATCCTAGGAATTACAGGCCTGTGAGCACAACCTTGATTTTCGCGCGGGATTTGAGAAAATAGTCAAAAAACATTTTATTAGACATCTCGAGCAGAACAACATCATTTCGGAAAATCAGTTCTGATTCTTGAGAGGCAGATCGGTTGAGACATCACTGATCAGTTCCTTGAATGATTGGACGCGCAATATGGAGAACAGGAGCCTAACAGGTGTCATCTATTTTGATTTTTCAAAATTTGTAAATTCAATTTCAAATTTTTCAAAATTCAATTTTTTTTTGATTTTTTGATTTTGATAAAGTGCCAGCAAGAAAGTTACTATAAAAAATGGCAGTAATTAGCGTACAACCCAGATTAATAAGTTGGGCACAGAATTTTCTCTCCAATCGAAGCTATCAAGTTAAACTGGAAGGTACTTACTCCCCGGTCTATTCAGCCTACAGCGGTGTTCCGCAGGGAGGAGTGCTGTCACCCTTGTTCTTCCTTATTTATACGTTTGAGCTTCCTAACTCGGTTTCACGATTCGGTGTCACCTGTATGGTGTACGCAGATGACTTTAAAATTTATAAAAAAAGTGGTAAATAACGAAGATCGCGAAGCGATACAGGGCGCAATTGATTACATAGCTCAATGGGCGGAAACGTGGGATCTTCTTTAAGCTATTGAGAAATCCAGTCACTTACGAATCGAGAGTAATAATCATAATCATGGTATTGAACATATCTATGTATACGTTAAGGGGACAAACTCTACGATCTGTTAAGAAAGTAAGAGACTTAGGTTTCCTTGTATCCAAGAACTTGAATTTCAGACCGCATTACAGAAATTTGGTTAGAGAAGCGGACTTTCGCACCTACAATCTTTCAAAGCACTGAGAAGTAAAATTTCTCAGGTACTTTTACGAGCCTACAAAACCTATGTCAGACCCATCGTTGAGAGTGGAATCACAGTTTTCAACCCAGTGAAAAAGATGGGCATTGAGCTCTTAGAAACCGTCCAAAATAATTATACTCGCAAACTAATGATGAGATGCGGTGTGCCTAATGGTGCCGAAAGGGCTAGGATCCTAAAACTGCCTACTTTTTATAGGAGACGAGAAATAGCTGATATAATGATGATGTTCAAAATTCTCATTAGGAAAGTGTCGTTAGAACCAGTAAAGTTTGTTGGAACCTACGTTACAAGAAGTAGAAGAGGAAAACTTAGACTTCATCTCCCGTGGTGAGGTTACAAATAAGGTCAAGCTTTTTCACCTATCAAGTCCTAAGTGATATCAACAAGCTTTTGGGTGAGAATCCGAGCCTGTTGAGTTTGTCTTCAAACGCTTTTAAGACCTTCCTGAAAGTTCTAGCTGGCTCGCCGCGATGTGCATAGCTTTTGGTGTCTGCATTTCCCATTTCTGTTCCTAGTGTGTGTTGGATTAAGCTCCTTTTTCATTTCTCTGTTTTTGACTCTAGTTTTAAAGTTGCTGTTTATGCTCCGGTTTTGTTATTTTATTCTGTTTCCAGTTTGTTTTGTTTTCTTTTGCAGAACGTGGGCTTGTTCCGCGTCCCGAATAAAATAAAAATAAAAAATTACCATCTAGGACAACCGTAGTGGCGCAAAGAACACGAGTCGTGCACGCAGCACTCAATCAGTAATTCGCTGAAAATAATAGTTATTTGCGAATGCAGTAAACGACAGATTCTCCTACTGGATCCTCTTGAATTTATTGTCTGCTGCATTCATCAATTACTCGGTTTGGAATCGTTCTTCAATGGTTAAAGGAAGTGTCCAAGATAGTTTCTGTGATTGAGATCAATTTCACATTTGAACTACTACAATACCCACCCTTAGTTTTGGTAAAAAGAAAAAAAAATCGCTCTTTTCGTCGTTCGATCATAACTCACTTCAATGTGAACGCTTTTAAAACTTGAAGACATCGTTGGAATCAGCATCGAGCACTCTTTCGTTTTGATCTTATGTCTCACTCTCAAACAAGGCATATAGGGTGTACACAATCAATCGTGGGTTAGAAGTTGGACAATTTGAAATGCTTGAATGTGTTACTGTGTCTATTCTAGTTTATGTGATTTCATTACTATAATTTTTTTATTTTTTTAAATTGATTTTATAATTCAATTTCACTTCACCTCTGGCTATCATTTGATACCTATTCATTTGAATATTTATTTGATGTATTCCGATTTTGATTCAGTTAGTTTTTTTGTCGTTGTTTGTAACATTCTTTTTTATTTACTTTATTCAACCTTGTATATGAATTTCTACTATAAATTAAATAGGTTGTTTCTACTATACATTTCAACTTCGTTCGTATATTTATTGCTTCATTCAAAAGGTGGTTTCGCAAACAACGGTAAATCCTTAGTCGGATTTGGATCGTTTTAGCTCTATCCTCAGACTAACAATTCGTAATTGCCAAAACCTCGAGCTTCTTCAATGGAGGAAGTAGCTCGAGTTTCAATGTTTGTATCAACACTCAAGACTTCTGGGGGTGATTATTTTCATAATTCGAAAACACCATTCGTCGCCCTGGTTTCAAAACGTTTTCAAGTTTGAGAAAAAAGTTATTTCTTGGAGTGGGTATGACATATTACGCCCTCCCAAGAAGTTTTAGTTTGCTAGGAAACAGTGATTTCGGCTGTTTCCTAGCATTAGAGACGTGGTGTTCTTCAGGTTGACGTAACTTTTACTTTTGATTTTGACTAGTCCTGGGTGAACTCCGTTCTCTCTATCTCTTTCTCTCTGCTCTCTATACCTCCTCCTTCCTATCTCTGTCTCTCTCTCTATCTCTATCTCTATCTCTATCTCTATCTCTATCTCTATCTCTATCTCTATCTCTATCTCTATCTCTCTCTTCCTCTTCCTCTTCCTCTCGACCATCTATCGCACTCCTCGCTCGAAGACCGTCCCCTGAAGACACTTCTTTGAAAGAGTACATAGTCCAGAATTAGCGTTTTCCCGAAAGCACTTTGCGGAATAATCCTATGGTGAGAAAATTTTTGATGTCGCTTCGGCAAGCACTCACTGTTATTACTGAAAAAAAAACCCGTACAGTAGTTTACTTCACATACGAGACATACGAAGCCGCTTCGGCTTTCAGCTTTACAAGCTACAAAAGCGAGCTTGAAAAACGAATTGATGAAACCCACCCGACAACATTTACGAGTTTCAAAAAAATAATGTCAGTGGCTTAGGTAAATTCTCAAAGTTAATTCGTTCTCTTGAAATTAAGGTTGTACCTAACTTTGATATTTTACCAATCAAACTGCTCCACAATGGAGAATAGATAGCATTTACGTTTTACAAATTTTGAGCTCGACCAGCCTGCACGAAGTACCGAACGCTTCATAAACAAGTTTTTTTTCTAAATATGAACAATTGGAAAAAATAATTGGAAACCAGAACCACATCCAAATCCAGTAGTTTGAATTATGTAGAAATAGGGTGACATGGAAACATAAAAACTCTCATGAGTTAGCAAACTAATGCATTTGGGATCAGCGTTTATCGAAAGTGCTGACGTTGGGGTTGAATAGAAGTCTTTATCAGCAGCATAGTACCTCACAATTCAGTGGAATACAGGTGAATAGTGTAAAAGCACAGAGACCACGAAATTAAATCGAAGCACTCGCTAAGGAGGCACATTCGAGGCGATCTCGTCCTCGCCGAGAGGAGGAGTCGTCCCGCCCAACTGGGACACAGCTAGCCGGGAGTATCCCTTCATCCCCCCTCCCCCCTCGAAGACGGTTGAATTTGAGCTGCGCAGATGGCTTGGAGGGACAGGGGGTGGGGGCTCGGTCTTTGGTGAACCAATGATCCGAATGCGATAAGAGTAAGCATAAAGGGTGGCTTCTGAGAGGTTAGTGTATGGGCACGGGTTAGAAAGTAGTTAACGGTGTTTGGGATGTCTTTCGCATAACTTCGAAGGACTTAGAAAGTAGAGCATTCGACTGCGTGGGTGGTCCACATCATATCTTCGTTTAGAGACAAGCGAAACAGCAACTAGCACAATGGTTTATCTTTTCCTGGGATATCGATTCTTGTTCTCGTACTGTACTATCAGTCAGATAATCGTTGGTCGCTGACCACCCAGCAGCCAGCGCGTACGACTGCGCAGCGCCACCGCATGGATTGATCTCCTAACACCTTCATCATACTTTTCTGATTACGGCAATCGGCACGAATCGACGCGATTAGTACACCAGTAGGCAAACCTGGCATAATAAATCAGATGTCTGAGCTACCGGATTGCAGCAGCATAAAATGAGAACATCGGGTGTCTGATAACGCTCAGTATCGAGACAGAATTTGAACTTTGCTCACCGTCCTTTCCGCTGTTGGATATAATACGCGGCCAGCGGCAGGAGAACATCTCGCCGCGGTCCGCAACCAAGAAGGCTTCCTCGCGATGGGCGATGAGGATGACCCCTCACAGCTATCGCAAAAGCATTAACTTACAGTGACACCAAGGTCACCCCATCGGACTGACCTCAAACGGCCAACTACCCCCTCAAGCGAGTTTGGTTCAACGCCTTATATACCCGACCGCTCTTCGTACAAACGCGGAATGCTGTAAAGTTCATTCGTATTAGACAAATGCAATGGAATAGTGTCAGGAATATAGATTTTTGAGTTTCAATAAATTGGCATTGTTATCGCAATGTGAGGAAAACCCTTTGTGTTATTTGTGCTTTGGCGGGAAAAAGTCTCTTACAATACTCTCGTGAAATTTCCGTGTTATAGGTGAGTTAATCTTTGTTCGCGGACCACTCGGCAGCCAGCGCGTGCGGCCGCATAGCGGCGCCACATGAGAATAACATATATCAAGATGTATAAAAGTGATTCAATGTTCGATCGCACGTCTGTACTTCGAAGGCAGTGGTATAGATAGAATATGCTCGCCTTCTTTTCTTCTCTGAACCATTTTCTGGATTCAGAGTAGTAGGAGCTATAAGATATCTTCGAAAAATCCCTGTTTTGGTTCAATTCATCAGCCTCAACTTTCCGATCTTTTGGTGGTGGATGAGCCCACTCCACCTCATCGGCATCGACGATCTCTAATATCAAAAACATCAGCTAGCTTGAAATTGGAGTTCAATCAAATTGGTAAAAAAGCACCCCTCCCCCTATCGGCACAACGTATGCGCTCTGGCTCCGGAAGCCAAATTTACTCTGACACCTCGCGCACTTGTGCCGGAGGCATGAGTGTGGAGACAGCGAAAACTGTGGGGAGAAGGAGACGCAGCGTGCGCGCGTGCAGACGTAACCGATGAACGGAAATAGAATTTCACTCGGAAGCAGAGGATATCCCTCGCTTTGGTGTCTCTGGACCTTTTACGACCTCCCTGCTTGTCATAATCGCAACTGGTGTTGAACCCTGGACACGCAGCACGGTAAACTCGAGCAGCCGAATCGGTATTCCGTTGGAAAGATTGCAGCGGGGTTTCCAGTCGGATAGAGCAATATGTGAAAGATGCTTCAGATCTTCGAAACCGAGGGACAGTTAGAATATAACAACGAAGTTCTAAGAAGTATAGGCCAGTACATTGACCATATGTAGGTTCGAGCAATACTCATTGTTGCGGTGGAGTTGATATTGTGTGATCACAAAATGTTTTGTCATCAACTTTGTCGATTTAGTAATCGCCGTGCAGACGTACGCGATGAACGGAAATAAATTTCACTCGGAAACAGAGGATATCCCTCGCTTTGGTGTCTCTGGACCTTTTACGACCTCTCTGCTTGCCATAATCGCAACTGGTGCTGAACTCTGTACGCAGCACGGTAAACTCGAGCAGCCGAATCGGTATTCCGTTGGAAAAAATGCAGCAAGGGTTTCCAGATGGATAGAGCAATATGTGAAAGATGCTTCAGTACTTCGAAACCGAGGACAGTTAGAGAATATAACGAAGTTCTAAAGTATAGGCCAGTACATTGACCATATGTAGGTTCGAGCAATACTCATTGTTGCGGTGGAGCTGATATTGTGTGATCACAAAATGTTTTGTCATCAACTTTGTCGATTTAGTAATCGCCGTGAAAGAAAAACACACGAAAATAGCCAACCATGCGCCCATGACTCCTTAAGTTCGCTATTGCACAAAAGCATCTGATGAGACGACGAAAATTCCCGGCGTAGGGAATCTCCCGCCGGGAGACCGAGGAGCACCCCATTGTGCATCGCGTGGGGCACACTCGTCCAGCCCACCGGGAATCCCCCAGCGTGGTGACGGAGGCTTCCGTCATCCCCGACGACAGCGGTAAACATGCGGCCCCAGATGACAAAGTATGAGTCTTGAAACCCTTTGTTCAACTAGCACCCAAAAATATCTCTTGTTACCTCTTCATGTAATGGCATGCACCTGACAGTTTTTCTGGAACTTTCTGCGCTCCTGTTGATTCATTAGGTAGCAAAGAGTAATACGCATGCACCTACGTAATCCCCCACCAGCGTGTATTTATGGAGGCGAGTCTATTTCAGTTAGTCCACCGTTGACATTAGGTGTACCCCGCAGGCTCTGCTCTGGAAAACTCATTGTCTACTACGGCGCAGGTGACTGATTCAAAATCAACCGGTCATTTCATTTTCGTACAGAATGATTCACTGGCCACTGAAATTAGGGTGCACCAGATGTGTGGACTACTTCTATTAATTGAGTGACACAGCTTTTCAGCGTTGCTGTGTCAGCGCACCCTTTCGTGCCAAGGTCGGATTTACTACTTACCAACCATTTGCAACAAAAAGCTCTCGCGTCACATCTGATTTCTTAGGACAGAAAGTGAGAGTGAAATTGAATGCCTCCTTCGATGGATCGCGGCAAGATCCATCAGCATAGACCGGGACTGGTTGTACACCCAACAAGTGCCATACGATAAGAGCGCGTATGCCTCCGTTCATAGAAGGGTTACGCACTTCTTGAGGTTGGAAGCCCTAAAGCTTCTGAAATTCTCTTGCGCCTGCTATGTTCTCTCTCGAAGGTATATTACTAGTACCGTTTTTCTATGAGATCAAAGTTTTCCATGTATGTATAGTCCGTAGATGATGTAACTGGACCACGTTTCCGGAGCAAGGGTCAACAGTCCTACTCTTTTCATGAGAAATCTCCCACCACCATGCTTTTGTTCCTGAGTATGTTTTTGCAAATTAGGCATGTACTGCAACAATACGATCGTGAAATATGTTTTGTGGGTAATGACTTTTATATTTTCCCGTAATTTTTTTCACGCGTTCTTTGCAGGGAGCGATGAGCAGTGTAGAAAAGGCCTAAGAGAACGCCGGAGATTGGATTATTTGTTTACCCTTTGCTATCGCTGGCTGCAGTTATAGGTGAGTATAGCTGTCCTGATTGAAAAAAGGGGTGGCAGATGTTTAGGCCAAAAACAGGGTAGAGAAGCAGAGGATGCTATTTCTTCAATTTGTCATCAAATAGAATTATTAAACAAAACTGAGGCGTGAAAAACCTCAGAGCTGCAAGAAATGACATCTGGGAATAAAAAACATTATAATAATACATTTCGAAGTTCTACTAGCCCACGCTCTCCCTTCCCTCTCTGCACTCTAGCTTTTCGGCCTAATCATCCCACACCCAAAAAAAAGATAAACGGTAACGATGCTCCATCCCATTTACGTGTTGGAAGCCGTTGTCGTCAATCTCCGGAGAACGATCATGGGAAACATTTAATCGTCGGCTATTAATAGAGGGCTGCTTTGCTGCTTCTGTCAAGTAAAGTATTTTCGAATGGGACCCTGTCAGCGTAGAGAGTGGAGCTACCGGCTAAACGAAGACATTTTCGGACGAAGACTCTTGCGCGGATGCGGACAGCTGACTGGAAGATCATTCCTTATTCATCCTAATAAGTCCTAGTATCCGATTTACAAAACCGGTCGCTGGACACGCACGCCGGCCGAGTGGGCAGGCAGTGTCATTCGGGCCGACCATAAGGAGGCACAGTCAACCTTAGGAGAAGTTTTTGATATTATAACCACCTGCCTGCCATATACTTAGCGCGACCCTGCGTAATGCCGAATTTCAGTTCGCTCAAATATGCGAGAAAAAGCAGGGAAAATTCGGTCTCCTCCTCAGAGTACACTCAAGACTAAACCATGGCTTTCGCCCTCTCAGACAAACCATCGCTTGAAGCGGGATTGGAGAGCAACTTGAGCGAGGCCGTTTCTCCGCTCCGAATAAAAATTAGCAATCTACTTGGGCGACAGCAGCGACCGCGGATCCGCTCGAAGCGATAATCGGCTGAAGTTCGGACCGCGATTGCTGTCCGGGCGATTTTCGGAATTTTTCACAACTGCTATTTTCTTAATTCCTGCCTCTTCCCAGAAGACGAAGCCTCCAAAGAAGACAGGGTAAATGTCGCAGCCTGTGGGTAAGGAGGTCAGTCCTGCCACAAACCGCAACAAGGATACCATCTTGGCATGGTCCGCAATGGGGAACCTTCCTTCCCGCTTTCAACGGGGGGGTCACCTTAGCGACCAGAATTTTCTCTGAAAAAGTCTCAAAGACTCCTTTTAAGAGTGGTCCCGAGATTCCAGTGCCAGTCTATATGAGACGAGGCATTTTTTATACCTGCTCATCTCATGACCCGCGCGTTTTCGCCCAAAGAACAGCCAATCCTGCGCCTTCCAACCTCTTGTGACGGCATCGCATTCGCCTCGAGAGCGACCGGACGGGAGCCTAGGCTACTACTCCAACCGGGCGGGAACCGCGGTGGCATGTCAACCCTAGGCCGCGGTCAGGGCGGTGACGTCATACTAGGGAGGAGCCGGTCTCACTCCGAGCGATGGTTTGCTTGAGTACTGTTAATGCTGTTGTGTTCATTACTATGCAACATTCTTTTTTTCTCGAAAAAGGTCCTTTTGTCCTTTTGTTGAATTTCAGGTGGATTTCTGTTTGGATATGACACTGGCGTCGTTACTGCAGCTATGTTGTACGTTCCGGAGAATGAGTCTCTCAGACCTGTTACGATCACCTGGCAGGAAGTTATCGTGAGCGTAACATCAGGTGAGTTCTGTAATAGCTTAGTGTAGTAATGTTTTTTGCTAAGCAGATATCTCTCTTCCTTTAGTCTGACAAATTTCCAGTACGTTTTATGTTGCGTAAACTAATAGCTTCGTAATAGCTTCTGAACTGAAGAAGCTTATGTTCCTTCGCATCAACTTTTTGCATCTGAATTACTATCTTTCGTTGAGCTCTAGAATGCCTTTCTCAAAAGCTTTCTGAAACACGACTTTCAATGTCGTTCGAACTTGAGTATTAGCAGTGAAGCAGTCATCTTTCTCATTCTTGAGCTCACTCCATACCCTTCGGTTCCAGTCCTTATCACTTAGGCGTCCCAGAAAGGCTTGTTGAAGTGAACGCTGTCCATTTCAGAGTGAAGTTCCGGTCCGTCGTTGCAGAAAACAGCTGTTGCAGCTCGAGTGTATTAGTGTTATTGCAAATATCAAACATGCCAGGCTTTCAATTTCCAACCATGATTATCTTCGAGTGGTGCCCTGGAGCAGCGACTGTTTGCAACGGTCGTACTGGGCTGGAATTCACGAAACGATGACAACGTTTCAGCCTTGGTTTGATGTCAGTCGATTGACACACGATGGTTTCAACGCTGGTTACGCTAGCGCTATGTTAAAAGCGTGGTTAACGTTTCGTGAATTCCACCCCAGACTTTCACTTCGATATGGGCATGGGCAGTAGGCCGCCATGGCCTGTAGTTCGAATACACCCACTTCTATTTGAACCTTTCCTATTACTGAACAATCCTTCCCGTGGGACAGGAAAATTGAACCCCCTCTAACTTGTACTATTCTTTTTTGAAAGGTTATTGTGTAGAATTTTACGCACTTATTTTTTCTTTTGGTTGAGATTGCGATCTACATTTAAAGGCAGTGTTCACACGATGAAAAAGTTGTCGTTTTCCGCGGAAAAACGTAAGTTTCGAGAGTTCGTCTAAGAAAGGGTAGGAAGAAAACACGACAAAAACGGCCAGGAAATGGGTGAGAATCCCGAAGTGGACCTGCCGACAGATTGAATCTACCCTGCCCACTCCATATAACAGTTGTCACACAGTTCCACTTCACCGGAGGAGCAGTTGCCAAACTTTATACTCTTTATGCCGAGAGATTTGAAAATGGAAGTATGTGCAGTGAACCATCATACTTTTTTGAAGGGTGTTTTCGCTACTAGAAGCAGAAAAAGAAAGTCACTTACACCTAAAAATTTTGAAGCGCGAAACCATTTCCGACTTCTGGTTCTAGATTTCAAAGTCCGTGGTCCCCTAAACACACCAA